>VZSE01007344.1:296276-368776 GCA_013398275.1 Promerops cafer
CTGGCGGCAGCGCCCGGGGCGGAGGCCGCGGGTCCCCGGGGGGTCGGGCCGGGCTCGGCCGCGGAGCCGCTCCCCGCCGGCTCGGGGCTGGGTGTGCCCGTGGCCGGTGTTTGTCCAGTCCCGGGGCTGGTGTTTGCTTTGTCCTGGGGCCGGGTGTTTGTCCAGTCTCGGGGCCGGGTGTGTCCGGGGCCGGTGTTTGCCCAGTCCTGGGGCGACCTTGGCGCAGGGCGCTGACCCCGCCGGGCATTCCCCCCCACGGCCAACGACCCCCCCCGCCAGGGAACGGTCTCGTTCCGCATCGTCCCGAGGGCACCGTTAGTTTTCTTCCATCTTTTGCGCGGGGACTCCTCTGAAACCCCCCTAGGCCAGGGGCTGGCCTTAAAGAGCTCCCTCGGGAATTCGGGTCGTTCTGCTCTTCCTGCCTCCCGTTTGTCTGCAGTGCCGGCCCCACGGAAAGGGCCGGGTGCCGGCCGGGCCCCCGGTGTGACCCAGTTCTGGCAGGCGCCTTTCTGACATCAGACACGGAGAACTCTTTACTTAGAGGAATGGAGAAATCCCTCAAAACAGCAGACAGCTCGCTCCTGCTGAACCGAGGCTCTCCCAGGAAATCGCTGTGTTGTGACTTTTCCTGGGTAGCATTCCCAGCGTGGGTAGGCTCGCGCTCGGCAGAGTTCGAGGTACAGCCTCCCATGGGATGGAATACTTGTCTCATCTGGCAGCTGCAGGTCTCCGTGTTTTTACATACCGAAAATGTAGAAGTTAAGTAAAACTTGGGCTTTGTTCAGTGCTAAACAGATGTACTCACTTACAATGACAAGTCTCTTTGTGTTGTTCTGGCACCTGCTAGGGGCAGATAACCAGGTCTCTGCACTAATCACCTTTCCTGGCAGAGTCCTGCTGGTGGTGTTGACCCCAACAAATGTCTTCACAAATGCCTTTTCCCAAGGGATCTGCAGCGTGTCACATCACCCGGAGCCGTGGGGATGGGTGACAGAATTGCTGAAGGACCCTGCTGCCGTGGTGTTACCTGGCTGATGCACACACTCCTGGTTTCCTCCGAGAGGGGTGTGTAAAGCTGTTGTTTGCCAGCTCAGTGTTGTGTCTGCTCACACCTCGGGCAGCCCCAGGGCAGACTCATCTGCGGAGCCCTGCGGAGATTAGGGAGCCAGGCTGTGCCAGAGGATTTGCACTGCTAAAGACAAGCACATAATGGAGGCCTGTGGAGCCACTGGTTTAACTGGAGTGAGAGGCAGATTCTCCCATGTAAATGTATGTACTTTTGTGCAGCTGTTCCGAAATTGCTTCTCTTTCCTCGCCCTCTGCCAGAACCCAGGTGTTCCTGTTGTGAAGTGTGTTATCACTGAACTGGCTCCTAATGCTTGTGTTGCTTCAAAACCCCTGCAAGCTGTGGAGATGCAGTTGGGATTTAGATAAAGAGAGGATGAGAGAGTGGGAGAGTCTCTGTAGCATTGAAAGTGTCAATTTTTCCCCCATATTTTGAAACTTACTGTGTGTGTGAATGTACAGTAATGAATGTACCATGTGCCAAGGAAGAGAGATTGATAGTGAAGCGATAACTGCAAGGGCTAGAGGTGAATACAGGACCCAGTCCGTGGAGGTACCTGGAGAAATTCACAACAAGCTCATTTAATCCTTTAAATTATTGGATTATGAGTCAGTAGAGGAATTTTTAAAGCTTGATCTTTTTGGGTGATGGGGTAATGCATTAATGGAGTTGGTTATGTAGGTAGGTGATTCCTGTACTGGTAAATGTGATTGACTGTCCAAGCATGCCAGGGATGTGTAACCCTCACTCTGGGATGGGTTCCTGATATATCCATGTGTATGTGGGAGCAGCACTGGGGTGTGGGCACTGTGGAACCTGTACAATATTTGTAGGATTCCTCAAGTGCCTTTATTTTCAGGGAAGAAAGGTGAGAGTGACCGTGATCTGAGCACAGCAGAGCTCGATACCTGAGTTTGAGACCTGTGTGTTTCCTCTCCCACCCCTTCCTCAGCTTTGCAGGTGGGATGTGGGAAGGTGGGAATGTGCTCCATCAGCAGCCTCTTTCTTCCCTGCAAACTCCCAGCCCGTGTCTGTTCTCCATCGTGGGCAGTGTGCAAGGGCCGTGCACTGATTTATTTCCCAAAGCCAACTTCCTAGCCCATGGCTTTGTTCAGGCATTAGATAATCTGATAAAAAGTAGCCTGCAGTGATGCCTTTGGGCGATGTGAGTCTGAGCTCACGTACTGAGGAAGTGCAGCTCTATGTAAAATAAAACTAAAACTCTGGAGAAGGGATTTCAGCCTCCCCGACCCCTTCCTTGGGGAGCAGGGCTGGGACAGGGTCAGACTGGTGGATTTGGATCCTCTTCTGCAGGCCACGTGCTGGGGCTGCACTTGTGGAGGTGGGGATGGAGAGGTTTGGGAAGAAGGAGAGCTGCAGCCCGCCCTGGTACTGTTATTCCAGGCACTGCTGTGTCCCCAAAAAGGGACACTGAGAGGCTGTTGTCATTTCAATCTGCCTTTGGGAAAGTTATATAGGGATGTTGGTGGGATTAGTGGGCTTAAAGCCTTTCCAGCATAACCCTGGATTGAGAGTTCAGTCAGCAGAACTGTATTTCATCCTTGGAATAGAAATTACCCTCCATTCTGGAAAAAATAGCCCAGCTTTAACAGGTTTATCTACACTCTGTGTTTTCCAGGCATGCTTTGCACTTGGAGCATTTGAAAATACATGTGAGGTGTATGAGTAATGTAAACCCACCTAGGAAATGGTGGGAGTGTTAAATAATGAAGACGTATTCCTTTTTAAGTGCTGTGTCTTCCTGTTCCACTTGTTGAAGGTTTACATGGATCATGAATCATTCCATAAAGGGAAGTGTCAATGGGAAAAATAAGGAAGAAAGATTTTTCCATTTGTTTGTTTTTCGTTCTGTGAAAGAACGAAATTCTTCTGTAGAAGAATTACATTGCTGGGGATGGAATGGGAATGGAGTTTAAATCCATGAAAGACCACAATGCTTCTTTAATATCTGGGGAGGCTGGAGTGGAACAGGGAGGCAGATATCAGTTGCTGCCTTGTGTGTACCTTAAGCTTGTGTTTAATTTTTCAGCTGAAATGGGCACACAGCTTGAAACTAAAAAATGAGAACATCCCAAATCTTTTCATGTCAGCAGTTAGAATCAGAAATATCAGTGACTGTTTCCTCAGTGAGGTCCTTGCAGTGTGCAAGATGTGCTGGCTAAAGATAAGAATGGTAAGAAAAGTTGCAGGGTAGGTTGTTTGCATATTTATTTATATATTTTAGTTTATTTGTAAGCAGAATAGGAGATACCATTGGCATAAACCCAGTAAAATTAGAAAAATTGCAGAGTAAAATTGTTTGTGCAGCCTCTGCTCCGAGGTTGTGCTGAAGCTGCCCCGTGTCCAGCCTCGGCTGTGCTCAGGTGACTAAAATCTGGTTATTTTCCTCTGAAACATCCACCTCTGTAGGCAACAGTACCTGTCAGGTAAGTTTGCAAGGGTTTAGTGATTCTGTGTGAAAAAAATTATTAAAGAATTTAAATACATTCTGTCCCTAAAACTCAAAGGACGTGGAAAAGGCAGGGAAACAGCAGCAGCCCAGTGTCATCTCACAGCTTGTGTAGTAGGAGAAAATAGCTTTGCATGCAAACTTTGAAATACAGTATTATCTCAGGCATCAGGATGGTGTTGAACTCTGAGTTGGGCTTTTTTAGTAACTTTTCTCTCATCACTAAAATTCAGTGGGGCTCAGTAACCCCATTGGGAAGCAGCTGTAGGAACAACCCCTGAGGGCTTTGGGTTGTTAAGTGCTCCCAGGAGATGAGGAACCTTTTTCTGTGGATTTGGCATCATGACTTAGAAGTAACCATACAGAAAGCAAGGATCAAAAGTTCTGTGTGTGTGTGTGAATTCTGATCCTTTGTCATTGGGACGAGTGAGCAGAATTCAGTATCAAGGGGTATCCAATCATTCTGTTCCTGCCTGTTGTGAAATACCCAAATTTGGTCTATAGTGGCACAATGGGATTTTTTTCCATTGAAGATACTTAACCTTCTTCATATGACCATATAAAAAATGTGATATTTTAAAATGTTTAGAAGTCTTACCATAATGCCCTAATGTCCAGAAAAATATTAATATTATTCTAAATATTTTGAGAAGGCCTTATGCTTTAAGTGCGGGAAATTTAATTACAGCTATCCAAGATTAAAACCTACTTTTTCCATATAAAGACCTTGAATCTCTCAAGTCTAAGGCCAGTGTGTGGGCACAGGTTTGTGCTGGCCCCAGTGCTTGTTTCCAGTCTGTCCAGACCAGTTTAACTCCCTGTTTGAACAGAAATGAATTAGCTGGAATTGGACCAGCTTGTTTCCCAGGACTGAGGAGCATTTCTGTGGTGTCAGGCCCTTGGCTGCAGCGAGTCAGAGGACAACACTCTCATGAGCAGAGGTTGTGTTTTATGGACATAAAATAGGTTTTGATTTGTGTTTTTGCCTTTGGGTCGTTGCCATCACCCCCCTCAGCTGGATGCTGCTGCTGGTTCCTGCTCCTGTGTGCTCACTGTGTGCCAGGGAGCTGCTCCAGCTGGGGAGAACCAGGGTTTGGGGAGTGGAGGCACAGTTTTCAGTCCTTTGTTAAAAGGGAGGAGTATCTCAGAATCTCACAGTCACTCAGTTTGGAACAGCCCTCCCAGCCCATGGAGTCCCAGCTGTGCCTGTCCCCACCCTGTCCCCAGCCCAGAGCACTCAGTGCCACCTCCAGCCCCTCCAGGTGACACCTCCAGGGATGGGGATCCAAACCTCCCTGGGCAGCCCCTGCCAAGGCCTGAGCTCCCTTTCCATGGGGAAATTCTCGGGATGGCACAGGTGGGGAGGTCACTCCCGGGGCTGGGCTCTGCTCAGGGCTGGTTCCCCAGAGCAAGGCTCGGGCAGGAGCATGGTGCTGATCATCTCCCCAGGGAGGGCTGGCTTGGCACAGGTGCCAGATGTGTCACCTGAGAGGTGCTCAGCACACCTGTGCCAGTGCAGGAGCCGGGCCAGACACTCAGGGCTGTCACTGCTCCGGGGAAATGGAAGAGCCTATGGAAGAAAACAGTTATTTGCTCATCAGGTAGAGGGCTGAAGGGTGTGGGTTGGCTTGTCTGGTAGCTTATCATTATTCCTGCTGATTAATAAGCTGATATTAAGTTGTAGGAATTTGCAGCAACATTGGACCAAAGTCAGGATTTTAAATCAGGGTGTGTTTAATTAAGTAAAGCAAAAGTCAGTAAAAATAACTCTCCTTTTCAGAGTTGGCAGGGACTTTAATTTACTTCCAAAAGGCTGAAGATATGTAATGATATGTGATTTATTGCTAAGGCCAAGCTTGTAGTAATGCTGATTTAGTGTAGTGAGGCTGATTTAGTGTAAAGAATATTTACGTGCAGCCTCAGAACTTGGCAAAGGGGAGTTAAAAAATAAAGATTCAAAACTATGTCAGCAGCCCATATGCTGAGTTTAGGAAATTCGGAAGAATTAACCAATATATTTATTTGAAATGCTTTCTTCAAAGTTTACATGGAAATATTTCCAAACAGCTTGGAAGATTTCAACTTTTATGCTGCTGTGCTCTGTATTTGCATGGGACAGGTCTTGGTCAGGGCAAGTGGCAACCAGAGATGATGTCCTGCTCAGTGCCAGGCTTCTGATGCTAGGGGTTGTTTTGAAAATAAATATCCCTGGGTGTTCTATCAGTCAACTTTCTGTTGGTTTATCAGTCTGGTGAAAAAATCCCAGCCAGGCTGTTGTTTTAATAACTACATGCATGGCTGTAAAGACTGTCTTATTTTTTTATGCCACGAATACCAGAACATTGCCTGAAAAGCTAATACCTGTCAGTGAATCTAGGAAAGAATTATCCCCCAGCCTCAGCAGAACAGACTGAAGTCAGACACTGCTTTTAACCAGGCTCTCTGGGTTCTGAAGGCTCGGGGGAGTTCTCTGGGAGCCGGGTCCATACCTGGAGCTGTGCAGGGCAGGTGGGGCCGGGCGGGCCAGGGCAGCAGTGCGGCCCTGTGAGGCCTGATGAGTCATTCTTCCTGTCACATGAACCCTCCCTGCTCTGCTAATAGGCACTTAGTTGAATTTTAGATGCCTGGAATCATTAAAAAGGCTGGAAGGCATTTGTGTACCTTGTCCATTAGAAGAAAAATATGTTTTCTATAACTAACCTCCTACAGCCTCGAGCTCAGCTTCAGAAAGTAGCTGCATTTTTTGTGTTATTATCCATTACCTGAACTGGGATGTTTGAAGGCAGCAGTGAATTCAGCTGCTTTCTCCCACATGACATTGGTGGAAGAACATGTATTTCTTTTTACTATTGAAAGAAGAACCAGTGGTAGGAGTTAATATTCCACTCAATATCTGTGCCCTCTTTTGTTTCATTTCTTCCAGTGTTGTCACATGTGGTGCTTTCCTCCCCCCTCCCTGGTGACTGTGCTCTCAGCCTGTACCTGCCTTCTTTCTTACAGGCATGAGGGGTTGAATTTCTGCCACCCCCTCACCTGGAGAGCAGGTAACAAAGGGCATGTGGAATCCAGAGTGTCCCAGCTGTGACAGAGCCTTTCCTCCCGTTAATAGACCAGGTCCTGCACAGGCAGAGGGAGAAAAGAAGTGCTGAATTTAATGATAGTGCTGATAGACTGACAATGAGCATGGTGGAGCATTTTCTGAGAATCCATAAACTACAGAGCTGGGGGAATCATGGAATCACAGAATGATTTGGGTTGGGATGACCTTAAAGATCATCTTTTTCTACCCCTGCCGTGTCCAGGGATCCAGGGGCAGCCTCTCTGGGCAGAGATTAAATCAAACAGTTTGGCTCTATGTTTTCCTGTCCCTTCCATTGCCCCTCATGCTCTGTGCAGGGTGGTTTGGGATTTCTGGAGTAATGCTGTCTTTTTAAAGAAAAATTAAAGCATATTCTAATAGGCAATTACTTCTCAAGTTAGTTTGCATTTACCTCTAATGCCGAGCTCCATGGGGTTTATAAAATGAGGCATTTTTGGTTTTTGGAAAGGCTTTGAGAAGACGAAGGTGCCTTGCTGTGGTGGGAGTTGCTGGAGCTCTTCCTGTCCCTGCTCAGTGCCCTGGGGCTCAGTAAAGCTGCAGGTGAGGCAGGTCCTGCCACCTGCACCCCCAGGGCCTCACACCCTGGGATTGTTTGCTCCACATCTGGCTGGGGACCAGCGCTGGGGCTGTGTCCTGCTGCCAGCTGTGCTGGGAGCTGCTCCTGCTGGAGCACGGATTAAATTTTCATCTGGATCACTCATTTCTCCTTCTTCACCGAAATGGTTCAGCGTTGTCATGTGAGGGCTTCTTATCCACAAAGCTTGGGGCTGACCAGCACCCCTTTTTTTTTTTTTCCCCACCTATTCTGTTTAGAAAATATTCTTGGGGAGCAGAGTGAGCTTCAGCTGACGTGGAACTGGAGTGCAGGGCTGTGGTGCTCTGCTGTTTTGCTGTGCCTGGACTGGCAGACAGTGCTGCTGATTTTGTTCTGGTGCTTTCCAGTATTGTTTCCTCCCTTTTCCCCCCCCTCAGCTGGCTCCTTGGACCTGCCAGCAGAACCACTCATTGTCATCTGCTAAGCACAGCCAGGACTTTCACAGAGGATGTGGATGTAGTGTGATGTGGAACAGACTATAGATTATAGACTTTCACTGCCACAGAGCAGCTGTGGCTGCCCTTGGATCCCTGCACGTGTCCAAGGTCAGGTTGGACAGGGCTTGGAGCACCCTGGGCTACTGGAAGGTGTCCCTTCCCATGGAATGGGATGGGCTTTAAGGGCCCTTCCAACACAAACCATTCTGTGATCTTTGATGTTGAGCAGCAAAAGGAATAAAACTCCAAACCACAGAACGCTTGGATATCCAAGATCTGCATTTACAAGTGCGAGCTGATTTATTTTCCCCTGATAAGACGTACAAATAAGATAAGAACATCCCCCTACACCCCCATCCCCTGTGTTAAATGCTCAAGGAGAATGGCAACGTGTGTCTCCAAAGAAAAGAAAGCAAAATATCCTGGATGGCTTCAGGAGCAAATGTGTGGGATTGCAGGAGGGAAAGCTGGAGGAGACATTGTTTAGTGGTGATTTCAGACGAGGGCAGTGCCTCCTGCTCAGCCCAGTGCTTCAGTCTCGAGGTGAGACTGTTCTGTTGTTTGAGGTGAGTTGTTCTGCAGAAAACCTCAGAGCTTTTGCTGCTGAGGTGATGAGAAATGGAAGGAAGGGAAACAGGAGATGGGAGCTGTAACCTCCTTTCTGGCCTGGTCCTGCTGCTTCTGTTCAGCTGATCAAAGCTGCCATGGCACACCTGCCTCGTGCGAGTGATGCTGGATCTGTGATAGCTCCTGGTTATTTATACAGAGCCTGTGGGAAGCACAGTGCACAAAATAAACCGGCTCCTTTTCAGTCATGCAGTGTGAAAGGTTGAAGGGAAGTGGCAACATTTATACTTCTGTGCATCATTATGTAATGTATCCATGGAAAAAACCCTTCCTTAGCAAAGCCACAGGCAGCAATGGAGCCTTTTGTTGGGTATCTCACTGTATTTCTTTGACTAAAACAGATGCAACTGCAGCTCCTAAGCAGTGTGAGCTGAGGAAGTGCCAGGGAAATGGAAAGGTACTGGAAAGCTTTGCTGTGCTTTGCTGGAGTCCAGGTGTGTGAGGAGAGGATTTAAAAACAACATTAAACTGAGATGGAAGATTCATCATTTGAAGTGGGAATGCTTCAGAGGGAGGCTGAGCGGCTGCTCTGAGTCCCGTGGTGCTGCAGAGCAGTCTTCTTCCAGAAGAGTCTGTTGTGTGCAGTTAAAGCTGCAGGGGTGATGCCAGAGCTCTGAGAAACCCCCTAAGCCCTGGTGTGTGGTTCTGTTCAGCTGCAGAATGAAGAGGAGCCGGGCGAGGCCGTGCCGGCGGTGAGCGACGCCCCTCCGCCCTACAGCAGCATTTCTGCAGAGAACACAGGTACTCTCACCTGGGGAGGGGCTGCCTCTGCTCTGCTCTCACCCACTGCTCTCCTCGTCCACGGCTGGCACCTTCCCAGCCTGCAAGGATCAGGATTCATCCACACAGCCTGCTGGTACTTGTGGTTTAGGAGATGCAATTTGGCTGTGCTCCTCTGATGTCATCCCACCAAGGGGTGTTCAAGTTACAGTTCACAGTGTTCTCAGTAAATTGAAGACAGTTAAAAATCAAAGTGCTGGGAGGATTTGTGGTTCCCCTCTCATTATCTGGCATTTGGACGATGCTGTGCCCCTTCCTTAAAGGATTCCTTACTTAAAAGGGTTTAAAGAATTCACTTTTCCTGCACTTTCCAATAACTAAGCACTTGGTCCTAAGGATGGGACTTTGAATCATCCTCCTGTCCTGTCAGTAATAACTTTAATAACCACTTGGATGTGGAGACGTGACTATTTCTGGGTATCCAAGTCAGCAGAGGCACAGCATGTGGTGTTGTTTTAAGCAGAAGTACAGCCAGACATGTTCAGTGAGCGTTCTGTGGGTTGCTGGCTATCAGAGAAGGTGCTCCTGTGCTTTTCACTTTCTGCTTTGGGATGGCAGGAGGCTGGAATGGACGGAAGGGTGGGGAGGGGACAACAGGGACAGCACCCTGGGGAATGGGGCTCGCTGGAAGTCACCTGGAGCACTGCTCGTTCCCAACACGGTGTTCTTAAGGAAGTGCTGAGTTCCCTCCTGTGTAACTGTTTTTGTGCAGCTTATTTTGACTACAAGGATGAGTCAGGGTTCCCGAAGCCGCCGTCCTACAACGTGGCCACCACTCTGCCCAGCTACGACGAGGCCGAGAGGACCAAGGCTGAGGCCACCATTCCCTTGGTTCCTGGCAGGGTGAGTGTCCCTGCCTGCCTGGCTGTCCCTGCACTGCTGGGTACCATTTCAGCTTTAACTCCTGCCCATCACGTGTCATGACTTTTCAAATTCGTGTTGGATTTTTTTTGTGTTTTTGAAACTTTTTGGGGTGGTGATATTCCACACTTCTGAGAGTCTTGTGGGTATTTTTTTTTTAAATTTTCCTCTGAGCACTGTGATGATGTCAGACATCTCAGTAATGCCAGCATGTGCTAGCCAGATTAGCTTGGCAAGCTGACAGGGGGACTGTACTGTATCCCTGTGCACTGACACTGGGGTTTTTGTTGGCTTTTTTTTTCATTTTTAAAAAAGATATAGGATTAATTCTTCAGCTGTCTGGCATACCTACCCTTGATACTCCTGCTGCTTACTTAGTTGACTTTTCTGGGGGTCAGTGTAGCTGATACAAGGATGATAAAACCGTTGTCAGAATTATTTCTTTTTGTTTCTTCAACATTATCTCTTGTTCAGCCATTCCCTCCACCCCTGCTAGCATTAGAAGTCCACTGCTCATTACATTTCTTCACAGAAGCCAAATTCCTTGCTGAGATGATAATTTTTTGATGAGTTGAAGAATTCTTCACAGTGAGAACAAGAACATGCTGGATCTTGACTATGTTAAAAATAAAGATACATTTCTTATTATATAGATAACATTTCCTGCCCTGCACCATTCCAGGATGAGAAACGGGATTTTTTTTGAGCTTGCATCTGTAGCCCTTTGAGATTTAGGATTCCAGCTCTTTTTTTTTTGAAGAATCACACCCAGAAGTGGGGTTGCTGTAGGGACTGGACTGACCTAAATCCCCCATGTGCTGCCTCCCTCTGCTTTGCAGGATGATGACTTTGTGACACGGGATGACTTTGATGACACTGACCAGCTGAGGATAGGAAACGATGGCATTTTCATGCTGACTTTCTTCAGTAAGTACCTGTTGGAATGAACTTTTTTCCAAGCAGTGACCCAAAACAGTTTGGGTCACATTTGTGTTTATGTAGCACCAGGAAAAAACTGTGTGCAAGGGGTTTATGTTTTTTTCCTTGGAATATGAAGGTATCTTGACCTGCTGCTTTTCTTCTGCTTTCTCAGTGGCATTCCTCTTCAACTGGATTGGATTTTTCCTGTCTTTCTGTCTGACTACTTCAGCTGCAGGGCGATATGGAGCCATTTCTGGATTTGGTCTGTCTCTTATTAAGTGGATCCTTATTGTCAGGGTGAGTTGTGTGGTGCAAAACCACGTACACAGACACTGATACTCTCTTTCCCCAGCAGGTTTTTATCTCATACTGAAGTCAGTGATAAATTTAGGGGTTTTTTTTTTAATAATGAAATAATTTTTGAGCTACTTATTCACTAAGAACAGAGCTTTTTCATAATTATATCCTGTTTATATGCTGGAATTTACTTTTTTTTTTACTACAGTTGTAAGACTGCACACCCAGATACGCTTTGGGGATGCTCCATCCCTGGAAGTGTCCAGATTTAAGGTGGACAGGGATCCCTGGCATAGTGGAAGGTGTCCCTGTCTGTGGTAAAAGAGAGGAGCTGTAGGATCCTTTCCAGCCCAGCCCACTCTGGATTCTGGGATTCATTCTGAGTGTATCTGGCTGGATCAGAGTGTGGTTTTGTGCTGAGCAGCAGCAGCAACGCTGTGATCCTGGGAAAACATTAACCCAGGCACAGGCAGCCCTGCCTTCAGCCTCTGCAGCCTGCTGTGCCTTAGGCTCTGCCCTGGAAATGAGGAAATGCTCTAAATTCAGGGTAGCTGATGAGGAGAGGGAAGCAGGGACGGGGAGGAGCGAGGCTGGAGCAGCAGTGGGAGAAGGCCGTGGCTGCCCTCTGGTGCAGCCTCCCTGCGGCACAGGAGCGGGACCAGCAGCAAGTCCCGTCCCGTGCTAGGGGTTTGGGCTCTCGTGGTTTTTGGAGGGATTGGGAGAAAGTATTTCCATCAGGAAATCTGTATTTGGAGCCTGTGAAATGGTGGCATTCCAGGCTGAAAGTTGAATTTCAGGCAAAGCAGCTCATTGGCTGTAAGTAGAAGTAGAGAGCATTAATGTCAGAGCTGTCACTTCCTAGCCTGTCCTGTGGGGCTGGGAATTCTAATTTGTAAATACAGCATCTCTTCACTTTCCTGTAGAGAGTTTTTGTGTTCATCTTGGTACAGAGGTGTTAAGGACTATTTCCTGGATTGAGAGATGTGGCTCAAGGAGGTGACATCATCTGTGGATTTGATTTAAACGTCGGTAACAAGTTTATATTTTGTTAGGTTTTTAAACTTGAACAGAACAAACCCAGAGGAATGATGCTGTATTTATACTGAAACTGTGCACTTCAGTGCTTTCATAGTGTTGGTACCTCTCATTTAATAGCAGTAATTTTCCCAATTGGGAATCTTGTCAGTGGGTTCCACAGATGTGGGATTTCTTTTCCAGCTGTTACACCATCCAACCTGACAGTGTAATGAATGTGCTGCACTGCTGCAAGCCTGCTCTGCCCTTTGAGAAACTGTAGCTGGGCTTTATAAGCATCCAGGACACAATTTAAAACAGGAATATTTGCCCAGTAGTGTCCTTGTGCCCCACTGATTGCCAGAGTTCATAGTTGGGTGTTGAATCTGTGCCATTCCCCTTGTTAGAGCTGGTGCAGAAAAACCATAAATAACAGTTTGTGGAGGTAACTCACTCCTGCAGCTGGAGAAATGCAGCACTCCATGAGATCTCTTGTGTGCAGCCCTGATCTGGTTACTGCTAAAATTGGTGGGAATAGACTTTGGTTCACAAGCTTCCATGTGCTCTAAGCTGTATTTTTTGGGTTGTTTTTCAGTTCTCCACTTATTTTCCTGGTTACTTCGATGGCCAGTACTGGCTTTGGTGGGTCTTCCTTGTACTAGGTGAGTGTCTGTGGGGGAAAAGGTGCTTAAAAACTCTGTAAAGTCAGTTAGGATTTTGTGAGCAATCCTGGCTGTTAAATATGTGTGTGTGTAGATGTACAGATGAAATGTGACCCTCAGACTCCTCTGACTGAACACATTCAGGTTTTAAAGGCACATGTAAACACTGTCCTGTTGCCAGTTCTTGGTGGCAGCATCCTGATATCATCCAGAAATTAAGAAGAGAATAATGCTTGTAACTGATGTTGTGTCTGCCCTTGCATCTTAAATGGAAGAGTGGATTGTTGCCTTCCTCGTTTTATTTTCTTTTTCCTGCTTTGGGAGTGACTGGAGCTTGTTTGGAATCAAAAGTTTTGTGATTGCCCAAGGAAAATATGTTTTTGAAGTCATCTGAAATAGAAAGATGAGGTGTTACTGCCACCAAAAATAATTACTGTGTGTGATCAGCTGCTGTGCAACCCAGTTATGAGGTCCCTCTGTAGTGGTGGCAGGGAGTTCAGCTGCTCCCCCTCCTTGCAGAAGCAACACCTGTGTTAACTGGACAAATGTGTCTCTCCCCTGCAGGTTTTCTGCTGTTTCTCAGAGGATTTATTAATTATGCAAAGGTTAGGAAGATGCCAGATACGTTTTCCACTCTCCCCAGAACCAGAGTTCTCTTCATTTACTAAAGGTAAATTTTCCACTTTCCTGAATTTGTTCTGCTTTGATTTTAACTCTGTTCAGTGACTTTTCTAGGCTACACTTTCCATTGCTTGAATATTTTTAGAACTCAGGAAGCAGGGAACAGTTGTTTCTTGGTATCCCCTACCCCGCTCCTGCGCCTGCAGAGCCCAGACTGACCTGGACATTTCTCCCTGAGTTTTTGCTGTGAGGAATTGGATATTCATTTGATTCCATGACTAGATACTGTGAGAACAAAACCTCTGCCCCTTGGTACTGCAGCGTGTTTGGCAAAGGTGTCTTTGAGAATAAATCACATGCCTGGAACACGTGGTGTGTCCCAAACCCGAGGAGAGGTCACAAAGTCTTGTTAGAGGGGTGTGCCAGTGCCTTTGGCTTTTGTCCCAGAATGAGCAATTTGTCTGAATTCTGCTGTTTGAAATTGCTGCCAGGTTCCTGAAGAAATGACACCCTTGCACACCTTTGCTCTCCTCAGACCTCTCCCACACACCTGAGCTGTCCTGCCTGAGCATCTTGCAAAAACCTGAGTGCCTGGGAGCCTTTTGCTTCAGTGCTGAACCTCAGCCTGGCTGCCTTAATGGGGCTTTAAGGGAGGAGGCTTAAGTAGCTGAAGCCTTGTAGCACAATTTCCTGCTCACAGCAGATAATGGCCTGGCATTAACTGTCCCTCCCCGAGGGGAAGGAAATCCTGGAATAGGCTGCTTCCCAGCTGGGGAATGCAACACGATGCTCCCTTTAGAAATATCATAATAACACTCCATTTCCCCAGACAGAGGCAATTGCAGCTGGGACAGTCAAAGAAACCAACCCAACCCCAGCTTTAAATTGGGGGTCATTAAATTGTTGAGATTTGAAAACCGAGCCTTGGGTTTCCAAATGCACTTCCCTTTTATTAGAAACTGCAAATTGTCCACGATTCTGCTTCATTTCCAGTCTGTGAGGAGAACCTGCAGCACAGAACAGCCTTTGTGCAGTGCTTTCCTCTGGTGATAGTGTGTAAAAATAGTTCAGCCAATTTCTTTACGTGTTTCAGTTCTGTTTAACAAAGTTCTGGTTTGTGACCTCCTCCAGGATCTGTAGTATCCTCCCAGATTCCTGCTGAGTCACCAGAGGGTTGATTTCCCCCAGTTTATGGTCACAGAATGTAAGCATTTAAAGTCAGCTTTATCTCTGCATTTTGTTTGACTGAACAATTTTTTGAAAAATTTTGCTTCTTTACCAAAACTTTATTTTTTATTTCCTAAAGGAACTCTATGGTTTCTTTTTACATAGACTTTTCCTATGTTTGAAATTCGAAATTACAGTTTTACAGACCTGGCTTCACTTCTTGCTTGTGGAATTGTAGAGTGTTTAAATTCTTATTTTTGTGTCATTTTGGAGCATTTTCAAAAAGCACTTTTTCTTTCAGATATGCTGAGATAAATATCTAGAATAATTCATAAATATTACAACTTTGAGACTTCCCCTGAAAATAAATCTTTAATCCTGAATTCCGAGTGAAGAAACCACCAAAGACTTGGACTTTTAGTGTATTATTGTCCTTAGATGAGATTTCCTCTTCAGGGCATGATGCAAAGGGCACCATAAGGGGTTATCTTTATTTCAGAGTGGGGATAGTTTTTAGAAAATTAGGAGGAGAATAATGAGTGCAAACCAGAAAATACAACCTGGTGAAATGAATGGGGTGGAAAGCTGGAGTTTACTGTTCCAGCTGTGTGTGCAGTAATGGACACAGTCCTGGTGTTAGCCCATAAAACACACAGAGATTCCTGAGCATTTTGCTGGAGTCTCATCATTGTGTGCTGAGACACTTCATAAGCCCTTAGACATCCTGTGTTGTGTGAACAACATCCTCCTGTTATCCAAAATAACCCTCTGACTGCAGTTTCGGTGTTCAATATCCTTCTCCAACAGATGTTTTCTGGCAAATGTCTTCCTGCATTAGTGAAATCCCCCCCAAGAAGCAGCAGGACACCTGCAGGAAGTGAATCAAGGCTCTGGAGCAGAAGAAAAAGTAATCACCTGCTTTAAAATAAATAAATAAAAGTACTGTTGGAAAAAGAAAAAAAAAAAAAAAAGGAGAAGCATTTTTTTCGATTTGTTTTTAGGTGTAAAATTTTAATAATTAACGCAGAATTCTGTAACTGTTGACTCATTAGTGGCTAATGTTTGAAGCAGCTCTTGCAGTGAGTCTGTGCCGTGCTGATGGGGCCGTGCAGCCGGAGTTGGTGGTGGTTGGGCAGCAGGAGCCGTCCCGGGGCCAGCAGGGGCCAGGCTTGCTTTAGTTCCTCCTCCAGCTGGGAGCTGCCCGGGCTCTGCCTGTGCTGTGCAGTGAGACACTGCCCTGGACTGTGTGTGACACCCTGTGCAGTGCAGAGTGTGACACTGCCCTGGACTGTGTGTGTGTGACACCCTGTGCAGTGCAGTGTGACACCATGTCCTGGACAGTGTGTGTGACACACCCTGTGCAGTGCAGAGTGACACTGCCCTGGACTGTGTGTGACACCCTGTGCAGTGCAGAGTGTGACACTGCCCTGGACTGTGTGTGACACCCTGTGCAGTGCAGAGTGTGACACTGCCCTGGACAGTGTGTGTGTGACACCCTGTGCTGTGCAGAGTGACACCATGTCCTGGACTGTGTGTGTGCTCTGTGTCCTGTACAGCCCATGTGACTCCATGTCCTGTACAGCCCACACGTGCCACATCCTGTACAGCCTGTGTGCACTGTGTCCTGTACAACCGTGGAACTCCATGTGCTGTGTCCTGTCCATCTCGTGTATTCCATGTACATCATGTCCTGTCCATCCCTGTACCCCGTGTCCTGTCCTGTCCATCCCTGTCCATCCCTGTACCCCATGTCCTGTCCATCCCTGTACCCCGTGTCCTGTCCATCCCTGTCCATCCCTGTACCCCATGTCCTGTCCATCCCTGTATGTGTCCTGTACAACCGTGGAACTCCATGTGCCGTGTCCTGTCCATCTCTTTCATTCCCTGTACCTCATGTCCTGTCCATCCCTGTACCCCGTGTCCTGTCCATCCCTGTCCATCCCTGTACCCCATGTCCTGTCCATCCCTGTACCCCATGTCCTGTCCATCCCTGTCCATCCCTGTACCCCATGTCCTGTCCATCCCTGTACCCCATGTCCTGTCCATCCCTGTCCATCCCTGTACGCCATGTCCTGTCCATCCCTGTCCCCGTGTCCTGTCCATCCTGTCCATCCTGTCCATCCCTGTCCCCGTGTCCTGTCCATCCCCTGTCCATCCCTGTCCCCATGTCCTGTCCATCCTGTCCATCCTGTCCATCCCTGTCCCCGTGTCCTGTCCATCCTGTCCATCCTGTCCATCCCCTGTCCATCCCTGTCCCCATGTCCTGTCCATCCTGTCCATCCCTGTCCCCGTGTCCTGTCCAGCCGCGTGCTGGCAGCACAGGGGTGACTCCATGGGGACAGCACAGGGTGGCTGTGCTCCTGCCATGGCCCAGCACCCAGGGGCCTGTGGAGAAAGAGGGGTCACTGCAGTCCAGACTCCGAGGTGTCATTGGGAATTTAGAGGAGGCACAGGTATTAACTTTTAACAGTCTTTATTCTCGGTGTTGTAGTATCCTTTCCTTTCGCACCACCAACTTTTTGGGCTCTCCAGGGGTTTTCACGGAACAAATCTGTAGTGTAAAACTGAAAGATCATGTTGCAACTTTGTATAAAAACCATCTTGCAAAAGGCCTTTTTTTTTTCTTTGGCTTGGGACTTTTGAGACAATTCCTAACATACCTGTAATTCTTGCTTTTATAATTTGTGTTAGCAGAGACTCTGATGCGTTGGAAATGTAGATTTAATGTACACTCCTGTGCTTTCTGCCAAGTGGTCATTCACTTTGGAGTTTTACTATGTTCAACCTGTAAATAAAGCAGAACGTCAATAAATGTCACTTCTGTAGCAGTTGTTGCTGTAGGACAATGTTTAATTGAGTCTTGATGTGTTATTGCACCTGGTTATCAATGACAAATACAGATTATTTGGGGGCATTCCACCACTTCCCATGGAAGGTGTAACACAAATCTCCACGGTGTCCATCTTTTTTGTAACCAAGCCTGTCATGAAATGGTGATTCCATTTTGGGGGATTTGTTGGGTTTTTTGGTAGTTTCGTGACTTAACTGACCCTTGAGACTGGTTTTGGTTTACAGCTGAACTTCTCAAATGTACAGTCCCCACAAACAAGCAGTTGGGGCTGACAGAGATGGATAGAGGTTCCACAGATTCCTCTTCAAACAGGAATAAGTGAACACAGAATTAGGAATTTTATCCTACAAGGCAAAATCTGCAGCATTGGGGAACTCTGAATCGCATTTGCCCAAACTTGGTCGATCAGCCTCGTGTTTGCTCTCCTGGCATCTGGGCCTTATTTGGGCTTGAATATCCAGAGAACTGGAATATTTGGCATTCCTGTTCCTCCTCCTGCGGTGGCCTGAAGCTGCAGACACCTCCAGCTCCGTGTTCCTGCAGACAGAGGCTCTGGGAGCGCGGGGAGGGACGGGTGGAGAAGCCACGCTGTGTTTGTGTGGGTTCACACCGACTCCAGGCTCAGATACTTGTTTTGGGTCTGTGACAGCTCAGCCACTTCACACCACGTCAGTGGCCGGGCTGTGGTCACCTGCAGTGACCAAGTAAACACCTCTGGCCTTCCCTGACAGCCAGGCTGGGGACGGAGGCTGTGGCTGCTGTGGGGGGCAGACACGACTGCAGAGCTGCTGGGCCGTGGTGGGAGGAGAGCTCAGACTGCCCAGGACTACTGCTGTGGGCATGGAGTGAGAGGATGGGGGGAATGGTTCCCAGTGCCAGAGGGCAGGGTTAGATGGGACAGTGGGAAGGAATTGTTCCCTGGGAGGGTGGGGAGGCCCTGGCACAGGGTGAAGCCTTGTATCAGTGGATAAAACAATAAAGCAAAAGGCAGGGACCTGTGCCAGGCTCTGGAGCATCAGGAAGGTCTGTGCTGGGAGCCAGTGGGTGCCATGGTGCCAGGGGATGAAACATGGTCCACGTGCCAGGGCCAAGTGGAGCGAAGAACAAGAGCACTCTGGACTTGCTTTAAAAATACTGAACTTAATAGAAGCTCTGCCAAATAAAAAATCCGTGTTTCCAAAATATCCATCGCCCCTCAGTGAGCTCTAACGGGCCCCTGAACTGTAACCTCGGGTGTTTTTCACTGGAGCCACCTGGGCACCAGGGGGTCACCCCTGGAGCATCCTTGGGGCGCTGGGGGGTGGCGTGAGGGGCAGTGGGCGAGGGCAGGGTGTCCCCCACCCGTGGGAGTCACCTCGGAGCGGTGTCACCTCTGGGTCTGGCAGCAGCATGAGGGGCTTGGTGGGCCAGAATGCCCCATGCCACAGTCACACAGTACAGGGACAATGTAGGTGGCAGCTCAGAGGAACCATGGGATGAAAAGCCCATCTTCAACCAGATTCTGTGTTTGGTTTTGTTGTTGCTTTAGCCAAAGCGGCCGGAGCGCGGTAATTAAAGGCTCAGTGGCTCTAATTGGAGTAGGTTTAAACTCGAGGTCAAAATCCCTTCTGGCACTTCCTCTGCCTAATAACCATCAACAGAAATCAAACAAATCCCAGCGGCTCCAGCCCCTAATCTGTGACCAGCAAAGGTCGTGCTGGTGATAAGGGAGCTCCGACGGCCCCGCATGGAAACGCAGCCCTGTGGCCCCACAGTGCTGGGGGACAGCGGGGACAGTGCCATGGCCACCGCGGGGGGCTGGGGGCTGCTGGGCAAGTCCTTGGCCGCGGATGTTGGTCTGTCCCTGGTGCTGTGGGACGGAGCAGGATGGGGCATCGTGTGCGTGAGCGAGTGCTGCCAGCGCAGCCCACGGGACAGGAGCTCGGCACCGCAGTTTCGCCAAAATGCCCCTTTTCTCTGGGCGGGTGACGGCACCGAGGCTGTGCTGGGGGTGGAGGAGCGGATTTTACGAGCCAGAGCTGATTCCTGGGCGCCCGGCGGGTGTTGTGCCCCCCCCGGCCACCCACGGCTGCCGCTTCCTGCCACCGCCGAAGGTCACTGCCCTCGCCACTTTAACTGCTTTGCTAATTATGCCCTAAGCCGGACCTTTAAAGTGATCTGGGAGGAGAAAAAAAAAAAAAAAGAATAAAGGAAAGCAAAGGGGTTGCAGATGTGCAAAGGCCAAGCTCGGCAGGGCCGGGATGCAGCGGGATGCAGCCCCCGCACGCCCCACCGCGACTCCGGGAACTTTTGCCTGCAGATTGCACAATTTTAATATTTTTGGGATCTTTGCTCCTGCTCCTCTCCCTGCCAGGCCCCGCACACGCTGTAGCAGCTCGGCTAAAGGGATCCGAGTGTGTTTCCGTGCCCTGCCTTTCGTTCGGAGGGTTTATTCCCACGCCACGGAGCCCCCGAGCTGCGGCCGGGTGG
This sequence comes from Promerops cafer, assembly GCA_013398275.1. Classification (NCBI taxonomy): domain Eukaryota; kingdom Metazoa; phylum Chordata; class Aves; order Passeriformes; family Nectariniidae; genus Promerops; species Promerops cafer. Next base: position 316,215 of record VZSE01007344.1, read on the forward strand.
CAGCCGGGGCTGCCCCGAGGTTGCCAAACTCTCCTGGGTGGGATGGAGACGCAGCTCCTGGGCTGGGAGCGAGGTGGTGGCACCTGCCATGACGTGCAGCATCATCCTGTCCCCAAGCAGCCCATGCTGCTGCGGGTGTCGCGGCACGAAGGCGCTGAGGCCACCCCCTGCTGCCTCCGTGAGGGAGGCTCCGGCGCCCGGGGGAGCCCGGGGTGGTGCGGGGGGCTCCTGGGAGCGCTGCCGCGGCGGGTGGCACTCCTGCCACTGCCTCTGCCGCTTCCAACGGGAGCACGGAGCAGCCGGGACATCACAGACACCCGGGATGACTTGGACTGGGAGGAACCTTAGAGCTCATTTCATTCCACGCCCTGCCACAGGACACCTTCCACTGTGCCGGGGTGCTCCGGGCCCGTCCAGCCTGGCCCTGGGCACTTCCAGGGATGGGGAGAAGGGAGCAGCTGCAGCCAGCCCACCTGAGCCCTCGGTGCTCCCAGGGCAGCTGCGACGTGTTTGCAATCACTTCCCACTCCCTCCCACAGCTGCGAGTGGGTGGTGGTGCCCAAAAGCCCCAGCCCTGCCCGGCTGTTTCTTGGTTTTGGGGCTCCTGTGCCTGCAGCAGGTTATGGGAGCTTTCTCTGGGGGGAAACCTATCTCCCCTGCACCCCAACCCTGCTCTGGGACCCCAAATGAGCTGAAACCTGTGCCAGCACCATCCTTTGCCATGGAATGTGGACTTGCCTGAGTTTCTGGTGGATTTCCCAGCTCACTGAGGTGAGTGAGAGCAGCACAAAGTCCTCCTGCTGACATGGGGCACTGGGATTTGTCCCTTTGCGTGGGACAAGGTTTGGGTGGTGAAGCTCTTGATGGAGCTGGACAGGTCCCTTCTCAGACTGACCCTTGGCTTCAGGATTAGAGCTGGGGCTGGCCACAGAGGGACCACAGAACCTGGAAGTGTGAATTCTCTTCCAGCTCCCTGAGGGGAGAGATGAGGGGTTGGATCTGGCACTGGTTAAGTAAAGTTGGGATTGGGAAGCAAAGATCCTGGTGCTGTCTCCTGGTGCCAGGGTGGTTTGGTGGGTGGGCAGGGCTGCCCAGTCCCAAAGGGGGTTACCTGGCCCCACAGGGGCAGCTGCTCAGCCTGGGCAGGTGTTTCAGTTTTAAGTGTCTCCTAGGGAGTGGTTTCTTGTGGCACAGGATGCAGAACTCTGTACTGGGACTTCTGGGTGCGTCCCTTGTGCTTGATTCCTGCATTGTGTGGGTGTTTGTGTCAGTGTCTTTTGTTGGTTTTAGTCAGTTTGGAGCAAAATAGCTCCTAAATTCATGGAGGAATTTTACAGCCCTCTCAATCTGTGTCTCAAAGGACATAAAGTGGCCCCCAAACACTCAGGATAAACCTGGGGCTGGGATGTGGGGACAGGTGTGAGGGGTGCCAGCGCCCCTTGTCCTTGGCACTGCAGCACTGCTGGTTTGTGGCAGGCTGTGATCAGACCCGGATCTGTCTCCCCAAACCTCCCAGCTGGAAATAGAGAGGAAGAAGCACTTTACAGGCCCGAACTTCCTGAAGCTGCTGGGAATGACTCATCCGTACGTTGGCAGAGCCTGAGGCAGCTGCCGGCAGGAGAGAGCAGGCAGGGCTGTGCCGGGAGGAGGAGGAGGAGGCAGGGAAAGGCTCTTCCTGCTGCTTTTCCCCTCGGCCATCTCCTCCTCGGTCCAGTCTGTGCCCTCAGCACTGGGACAGGGCTCAAACCCCAGCAGGAGATTCAAAACCAAGGAACCAAGGGGTTCTTTCACCCCTCCTCACCTGAAGCAGGCTGTGGAAGCTCCACAGTGCCAAGGGATGCAATTAAGGGAGCTGCTTTTTTTTGGAGATGTGATGCTTCTATTAAGGAACTGCTCTGGTTATGTCCCTGCTAATTGAAGTAAATTGCTTTCTGCCATCAAATTGGGAAGTTCCCCTTCCGATCCTAATGTGAGTTTAGAACATGATTTCCAGTCTTTAGTCTGCTTTTAGTGCTCTCCCTTTAATTAGTTCCCTGGATCCAGCTGATTCCTGCCAGCCTGCAGAGGAGGCATTTGGAGGACTCTGCTTCCCTTCGGAACCAGAGGGAGCAGGAGCGATTTCTTTGCTGCATGTTGCTTTTCCTCACCCCCAGCCTGTGTTCCTGGTGCATGGCTGAGGCACAGCTTGGATAATTTTGAGGCTGGCTTCATCCAGGCAGTGGCCAGTGCTCCCAGTGTGGGCTGCTGCATCCCCATGGCCACAGGCTCAGCAGGAGGAGAAATATATTTAATCTGGTCTTGCAGTAAATTACTATTCTAGATTAGAAATGAAGACCATGAAGTGGGCATGAGTCACTCTATTTGCTGTGGTCACAGTTTTTCCTCTCATTAATCTTCTGTCCTGTTCTCACTCTGTGTTCTGCTTGGGAGGGAAGATGGAGAATGGGAACGTCGAGGCTGTCCATGGCTCCTTGGCCCCTGCACAACTGCTGGGATGTCTTATTTTAATTCTTTCCATTCTGTGGAGTATCTCAGTGTTGTCCCAAGAGTTTTGCAATAGCTGTGTTGAAAACCAAGGCTGTATTTGCAAGCAAGCATGGACCATTTTAATTGAATCAGTGCAAAGCCATGCTATGTATTATGTAGAATCCCAGCCTGGTTTGGGTTGGAAGGGACCTTAAACCTCATCCCATTCCATCTCCTGCCATGTTCAGGGACACCTCCCACTGTCCCAGGCTGCTCCAGCCCCAGTGTCCAGCCTGGCCCTGGGCACTGCCAGGGATCCAGGGGCAGCCCCAGCTGCTCTGGGCACCTGTGCCAGGGCCTGCCCACCCTCCCAGGGAACAATTCCTTCTAACACCTAACCTAAATCTGCCTTTTCTCTCAGCTTGAGACCATTCCCCTTTGTCCTGTCATTATTAAAACTGATTTCTTTTGGTTAAGTTTAAATTGACTTCTAACTGCCATAAAACTTAGGGGGGGGGGGGGGGGGGGAAGCACAACTGAAACAACAAACAGCTCAAAGAATGCTTTAGGAGGCAGGTGAGCTCTTGGTCCACGTTAGGAGCAGGTGGTGTGAATTGAGGAGTTTGGCTTGGTCCTGTTTTGAAGCCTAAAGCCAAATCCATCCTGGGACAAGCCCACTGCAGGCACTGGTGCTGATCAGGCTCATCCCAGGTTTTCACTTTCGCTTGTGGGATGAGCAGATTTGGGTCGCTTGTGGTGGCTTGAATTCCTGTCTCTGTGGCCAAGAGTCAGCAGAGAGGAGCCAGTTGTGCTCTGGACTGCAGATCTGTGCTGTGATGACATGATCAAAACATTAAGGATCCTGCTTCTTGGGGAAATGCAGGAATCCAAAACATCTGGGCAGTTTGTTTTGTGTGTGTTGCCTTCCTTCGTGCCTTTGTTCATCCTTTCCAATTACTGCTGCTAAGTATAAACTTAAAACAGAGATGAGGCTGAGCTTGTGGGGAACATATGGACAAATGGAAAATAAACAGCATGAGGAATTCCTGGCTAATGAGCTCTTGGATGATAAGATACTACAAAAAAAAAAAAAAAGCAAAAGAGGCCTGAGCTTTGCTTCTGTTGTAGCATGAGAAGAAAATTTCCCTAATGATGCCCAGCATCACTTTGATGCTGCACTGCAGCATCTCCTTTATGGGCTGCTGGGGACACGATGGTCTGTGTCACTCTGGATCCACCCTTGGGGCTTCAGTCCAGCTCTGCTGGGCTCACAGATGGGTTTGGGCCATGGCCGTGGTCTGCAGCCCCCAGCTCTGCGAGGGGATGGGGTCACTGCCTCTCCCTGCATGTCCCCCCAGCTGGCTCCATGCTGCCTCTCCATGCCCAGCTCCTGTTTCCCACCTCGGCCTCCCTCGTTACCTGTGGTTAATTGCTCCACTGGACAACAGGAACGGGCTCCTTCCTCCTCAGGTTCAAGGTTTGTGTCTCGTTCTTCCTGGCAAAAGAAGAGATGCTTCCTTGCTCTTGAGGCCAGAGCTGCCCCACCAGCTTTGCAGTTTGGCCATGGTTTGGTGGCTGTGGGATGATTTTTGGTGCCAGGATTTGGGATTAGCAGTTGCACTCTCTGTGAGTCAGGACAAAGCCTTGGAATCGCTTAGGCTGGAAACCTCTGAGGTCATCAGGTCCAACCATTCCCCCAGCACTGCCAAGGCCACCACTGACCACGTCCCCAGGTGCCACATCCACACGGTTTTTGAGCACTTGAGGTGTCCATCCCTGCTTAGCTTTGGCACCTGGATCTGGCACTTGGTGCTGCTGAAACTCCCTTGATGTTCTCAGGGAGGGAGGACTGAGGCAGCAGGGATCAGGACAGGGTGGCACAGCACATGGGAAAGGGCAGATCCACTGCCAATGTAAGTGAATAAATTAAAAAAGAGAAATTCCTATAACGGTAAAAAAGTAGATTGAATGCATAGGAAAAAAGAACAGAAATGTTTCTGAGGAGTTTCCACCTGGGCAGGGCACTCTCAGACTCTGCTGGCTCTGGTGGGTGCTGGCTGTGGGTTTGGGCTGGGGGTGTTTATATTTCAAGCTGCTTATGTGATCCCAAATAGCCACATCCAAGAAATGCAGCAGTGGAGTGTTTCCTTCCAGAGGGCAGGAATGCAGTTGGAAATGCCTCTATCACACTCGTCTCTCTGGCCAAAATGCGATTTAAGCATCAAACCACATGGACCCAAATGAGGTAGCAGGTTTCGGTTCAACTTGAAAACAATTAGTTAAAAATCAAAGAAGCAAACTCATTGTTTGTTACTGGTTTGTGCCTTTTTTTTTTTCCCCAGGGGAAATTGGGATTCTTTAATTGGCTCAGCTGGAGCAAAAACCCCAGATCAAACAACGAGTGAGCTGGAACAACAAAGGAATGTCCTGGTATTTCTTTTTCCAAGTTTAGAAATGGAAGTCAGGGCAGCCTTGGGATCTGTGGAAATTCCTCTGTGCATTGTTGGGAGGTAGAGGAAGTGGTTTCAAGTGGAGCTCCTGGATTGTGCCTCGCGGAGCGGGGCCAGTTTCCACTCGCCCGGCTCCCGGTGTCCCGGCGGCGGCTGCTTCTTGCAGCGAGATGATCCTTAAACATTCACCCCTGGCCACTGCGGGCACCTGGGGGCTCGCTGTGCCTCTGCCCCGGGCTCTGCCGTGGCAGTCAGCCCAGGAAAATTCATGGAAACGTTTTTCCATTCCGTGGGTATTTCTTTCTTGCAGCTGCTTGGCACAATTGGAGTTGGAAAAGGTTGTTTTCAGTCCACTGTCAGCTTCTGGAAGAGTTGTTCCCGTTTCTGTACAAAGCTGTTCATGTATAGATCATAATTTTAAGTTTTGATGCCTGTTTCCCACAGCCCCTGGGGTCATTCGATGACAAAAAAGCTTTCAGGACCCACAGGCAGATCCCCAATGCATTGAGAGGAGCGGAGAGTGCTCCTGGTTGAAGCGTGAGCTGTTGGTGTTCCCGTTACAGTAGGGATGTTTTGGTGGTGGTTTTTGGTGGTTTTTGGGTTTTCCTTGCTGTTGTGGCCGGCACAGCCGTGCAGCTGGCGGGGAGAGCCGGTTCTGCAGCCGGCAGGCAGGACATGGGGGGGATGCGCCGCCCCGCAGCGCCGGGGTCCCCGGGGGGAGAGGTCCCCCCGCCGGGCAGGAGGCGAGAGCCCCACCGGCTGCTGCCCAGGAAAACCTCTCCAGAGCGTCCTCTCGGCGCTGCTGAGCCCGGGTGGCTTTCGCTCCGCCCTCCCTCACGGCACAGGGGTTCTCTTTCAGCGGGGGCTGGCCCCCGGTTGGGGCCGGGCTGCTGCTCGGTGCCGTGGGGGTCCCTGGTGCCCCCCGAGAAGCGCCCGCCGTGGGGCTCCGCCCCGCGCTGCGGGGCAGGAGGGCGGTGATGGCTGGGCAGGGCTGGGGTGCCAGGGCCCGTCTCACCGTGCTGCCCTCAGTGCCCCCGGGCACCCCGGGGTGGGGAGGGATGTCCCCGGCCCCATGGTGGGGACCCAGTCGGTTTCCAGGGTCCTGCTGTGGTGGTTTCAAAGGCAGGGATCGATTCTGGATGTGCTGAGGCAGCAGCATCTGGCAGCTCCCCACGGGGATGCCCACATGGAGCAGCCCTGGCCAGTGCCCCACTATCCTCCCCATATTTATTTATTTATTCCCCTTTTACATACATATTTTTCCATATGTGGTTGATTTTATTTTTTTTTTTCTGATGTTTTAATGCATCAAATGCATTTAAATGTTTTTCTTTCTGCAGTCACTGAAGTGCTTTGGATGTTAATAGGAAACAGTATCACATTTTTGTGTGTTTTGGGTTATTTGTCTCGGCTTTTATTAGGCTTGTCATGCAAGTCATCAAGCAAAAATGTAAAAGAAGAAATGGTGTGTGTGTGTGTGTTTGTACTGGGGACCAAACCCAAGACCCATCAGTACACGATGCAGGGAATTGTTCTTTGTTTTCCAGGGAAATTGGGTGCCGGTATGAGGAAGCCCTCGGGGCGATGAGTGGTACCTATTGTTTTATTCATGGTCTCTGTCAGCGCTGCCTTCCCAGCCCTGCCACATGGGCTGGAGCTTCTGCCACGGGGATGAGCAGATGCTCTGCGTGAGAGGGGCTTTGGGACAGCAGCACATCCCACTCCAGGGTTTTTCCACTGGGTTTTATACAAACCTGAGACTCGGGCTGGTGGCTCCCGGCTGGATGAGTGTCCAGGGCTGCAGCCCTGCCCAGTCTGTTTGAGCCCCAGAGCAGCTGCTGGGGCTGCCTCTGCAGCCCACCGAGGCGCCTGGCAGTGCAGACAGGAGTGAAAGAGACTTTGAGAAAGTTGTTCCCTTCATGTCAGTAATGAGTGATTCAATCTGAACAGAAAATCCAGCTCCAGGCCCTCATCTCATAGAGGCACTGTCCTGTCTCTGGGTGCATCTTGGTGCCCAGGAGATGCTCTGCTCCTTCTGCAGCCACTTGCAGTGGTACAAAATAGCTGTAAACCCCTCCTTTGGTTCCACTCTCTCTCTTTTGTAGTTCAGAATCCTTTTTTGTTGGTGTTTTTAGCCCTGTTGGCAGCAGGGTCCCTGCCAGTCCCCCAGCCCCAGGCTGCTCTGGCAGGGAGATGTCACTGGTGCTGAAAGGGGCTGCTGACATGTGCCCTGTAGTCAGTGCAAACATCGAATTATAACACTCCCAGCTGGCATTTCAGGGTTTTTAACTCCCTTGTTCCTCCCAAAGGATGTAATTTTGGGGGGAGCCTTTTTGTTGTGGCATTATCATTACTATAATAATTTCATTTCCGGTGCTTGTGGTGCAGAAACCGAGGAATGCAGGGGGAGCAGGAGCAGTGTTTTGTGAGCTGGCAGATGGGATCGTGCCTGCTGAGCAGAAAGGGCAGCAGAGGTGCTGCTGAGCACTTCGGACTCACGGGGCTGCTCCAGGCTGAGGAAGCTCCTGCTCTGCCCTGTCCTTCCATGAATGCTTGAGAGAGCACTCAGCCAATCAGTGGCTGGTGCTGTTCCCTCAGGAAGAGGGCAAGGAAGGAGCTTTGACAGTAAAGGACAAGCTCTCCTCTCCCCAGAGCTTTAGGCAGTGTTTGTCATGTCAAGGTGCTGAGTAGGTTCTGAGCTGCCCTTCCAAGGGCTGGCTGTTGGGATTTAGTATCAAATACCATTTTAGAGCACAGAATCCCAGACTGCTTTGTGCTGAACAGACCTTAAGGATCATCCAGTGACCCCCCTGCCATGGCAGGGACACCTCCCACTGTCCCAGGCTGCTCCAGCCCCAGTGTCCAGCCTGGCCTGGGGCACTGCCAGGGATCCAGGGGCAGCCCCAGCTGCTCTGGGCACCTGTGCCAGGGCCTGCCCACCCTGACAGGGAAGGATTTTTATTTATCATCCTACAATCCTGTTTGTATTTTTATCTCCATATGTGAAGTTGGTACTGCAAGTCCTGAAATGTGCCCGTGTGTAGCCAGTGCTTTCCTTGCAGCTTGGATGAGCTGTTCAGGGCTGGCCCTGGTTGGAGGGAGCCTGGGTGGCTTCTCTTGAAGCCATCTGAGATCCTCTTGTGTGAGGTTTTCACATAAAAATCCCTCAAAACTCGCTGTTCCTGGCTCCAGTTTGTGCGTTCCAGTTTTAGCTGGGATGCATGGGCTGAGCATCCTTCCCTCAGGATGCAGCAGGGTTTGCACAGGCTCTGTCTCTCAGAGGTGATGGCCTTTCCTCCTGGGAGCACCTGGGTGCTTCAGCTCCTGCTGTGCCTGAGGGTGGGACTGGCCCTCCAGCAGCCTGGAGGGAAACCTTGGCTCTGAAGTGATCACAGCTCGGGGTTATCACAGAATGAGACTGATTTGGGTTGGGAGGGACCTTAAAGCTCATCCAGTGCTACGCTCTGCCATGGACAGGGACACCTCCCACTGGATGATGGTGGTGGTCGTGAAGGTGTGATGCAGTGGTGGGTGTCCCAGGGTGCTGGCACGGTGGGGCAGCCTTGGCTGCAGCAGGACAGACATGCTGGGAGAGCTTTAAAGCGCCAAGATGAAACAGAATTAGATTTAAGGGAGAAAATCCTCGTTTGCTGAAGGGTGAAATGAATGAAGATGGGGAGAAGCTGTTTGTTAATAACAAAGAACGAGCTTTTACAAAGACCTTGTGTCCAAAGCTCTTTAACTTTTCCTGGCATTCCCCATCCATTCCATTGTTAAGCGCCGGGCCAAGGCGCTCGATGATCTCATCCCCAAGGCTTCTGCACTCGCCTCTCTTTGCCCATCCCACTGCATTTGCTCCTCAGATTTGGTTTCCTACTTTGAGGAAAAAAAATAAGAAGGAAAAAGGAAAAGCAAAACAAAAAAATTCTTTCATTTGTGCAGTGTCCCCCCCCCGCCCCCGGGGGAAAATAGCACCTCGGTGGTTTTCAAGGAGAGGATGGACCACAGCGCATTCCCACAGTTTATAAGAGGAGACAGGAAGGCCTCAGTGACTCATAAACACTAACAGATTCTGTGTGTGAGCTTCTCTTTGTTGTTTGTTATCCTTAATTTCATGGCTTTCCTTCTTTTGAGCGTGTTTGTGTACTTTAGACGATGCCATCGTTTTGTCAGGACACTTGGTGTGTGGCTCCCACACAGGAGCGATGCTGTCTGCCTGATGGCTGGGCTCTCAAAAACAAGACAGCAGCCAGTGGAGACGCCTGAGGTTCTGTTTGGTGCCACATCCTGGCAAGAGGCCCCTGGGCCAGCGAGGCTGGGCGGGAGGGACCCTTCCCTGGCGTGTGTCAGCTGCTGCTCTGCGTGGAAGAGGGTCAGGACCTCCTGCACGGGAGCAGCTCTGAGGGCTGTGCTCAAGGCTCCCCGGTGCAATGACCCTAAATCTGTCACTCATGGTCACTCGTGGCACTGGGAGGGTCAGGCTGCCGTGGCCAGTGTGACCTGGGCAGTGAACTGCCCTTCTGAGGGTGGCTGTGCCTCACCCTGGCTCTCGGTGCTCCCAGACATGACTCTCTGGAAGTTGGGTGCACCTCTGTGTGCAGGTTGTTCCAGCAGTTTTTCCTGATTTAGTTAAAACCATCACTTGTCAGAGGGCTGGGATGGGTTTCCTTGAGCAAGGAGGTCTTCAGTTCTTTGTGTGGCCGTTGGCTTCATCTTGCCTTTGGATTCCCCTTGCCATCCCACCACAGGCTCCCCTCTTGCTGTTGCAGAGGGCAGGAGTTGGCACCTGCTCCGTGCCTCGGAGCTGGAATGGTTAAATCCTGCTGGGAAGCCAGCATGCTGTGAGGCACATAGGAACCTCTTCAGACAAGGCAGTTCATTCGTGTCAGGTATTTTTAATTAATCACAGAATGGTCTGGGTTGGGAGAGACCTTAAGGATCCTCCATTTCCAACACCCCTGCCGTGGCAGGGACACCTTCCACTAGACCAGGCTGTCCAGCCTGGCCTTCCAGTTGAGCTGAGCCATGTAACCATCAGCTGTTGGGATGGCTGAGCAGTGCTGGTTGGCTCTGCCACGAGCAGCCCCTCACAGGGATCTCCAGGCCCTCTTCCTACTCCCCTCTGGATGTGGGGGCAATACCAGTGCAGCTGTTTAAATACGCTCAGAAATTCAGAAACACAAGTAAGCACTAAACTTTCCCAAGGTGGCTGAGTAATTCTGTTTGCTTTAGCATTTTAGTCCCCCAATTACCCAAGCCAAGGATATTGCCTCTTTAAACAGAGTTCAAAAAGCCCAAGAATTTTTTATAAATAGCTCACATCCTCTTGATAACAACCCGGCTGCTATTTATTGCCCACTTCCCCTCAGACAGACAGGTCAGAGGACTGAAAATCACACTTCCCATGAAATCCAGAGGAACTGGGGTTTTCAGGTTCCTACAATTGTTTGTCATTCTGGGTTTCCTTTTACAGTGTTCAGCCAGGCTCACCCTGCAAAGGAGGGATTGTTAGGATACATTGCTGCCTCCCTGGAGCCCTCAGCCCCATTTTCTGTGCCCATCTTTTGGACCTGCAGGAAATCCCGTTGCTTCCCAGCAGCATGGGATCCTTCCAAGCCATTTTTTTTTTTAACTCCACACTTCATTGAGTCCTCTCTTGTCTTATTTTGCACTCCCACCTTCCCATTCAGTCCAAAGCTGTGTGGCCAGAGCTGTGTCCTGCTGAAAGCAGGTGGGAGCTGCTTCCTGCTGCCTCCTTGCCTCTGTGCAGAGGGAGCTGCAGGCACAGGGGTGCTGTGGCTGCAGGGGCTCCTCAGGGAGCTGGGATTTGTCCTGCCCATAACTCACCCTAACCCAGCCCCACTGGCTGTGCACCAGTCCTGGGCTTCAGTCACTGTGGAATCACGGAATCAAACAGAATGGTTTGGGTTGGAAAGGACTTTAAAGACCTTCTAGTTCTAGCCCCCAGTACAGCTGGAGGTTTCTTAGCATGGATGGACACCCATGTAAAGAAAAAAATAAATTTAGTTGTGTTACTAAGGATAATTTACAGGAACATCAGGAGAGCTGGTTTGTGCCAGCCTTGAAGCTATTTGTCATGGAGCAGCCGTGGGATGGGGCTGCTGCTGAGGAAAACAGAACTGTAACTCCTCATCCTCAGAAAGGAAAGATGATGAAAAATTGGCTTTGGTGGGACTCTAGATGTGTTAGACAGTAGACTCCTAAGGCTGGAAGGGGAGGATCTGTGCTGATGGCTCACCCTCTCCACGAAAAGCAATTAAATACTGTCACAACGAGGATGGAGTTTTAATTAATTCATTCATTCTTTAGCATCTCTTTGGACACGGCGACTTCCCTGAAGGGACACCGTGAGCCATTTCCTTGCCAGCTCAGAGCAGGGCAGTCCTGGGTGGAGGATTCTGCTGCTCAGGGTGCCTGGAGGCTCCAGTGCCATACCTGGAGCAGAGGGGTGTGGGGCAGGGAGAGTATCCTGTTTCTGACTGGGAGCACCCCTTGCACGATGGCATCGTAATCACAAACCTGGCTCTGAGCAGAACGGGGCTGGATGATTTATTCATGGGAGTTCCTTCATGCAGAAACTTCTATTTATTCCCTGTTGTAAGGGCAGGAAAATGCCAGTGGAAGCTGCAGCGGTGTGGTGCTAATGGGATGTACGTGGCTCAGTCTTCCCTCTCTTCAGGAATACTGAAGAGTAAATTTTTTAGGCTTTTTATGGAGAAATTCCTGTGCCTTTGTGCTTGGGAGCACAAGCCTTGCTTGGGTTTGCAGAACCCAGCTGGCCAGGGAAGGGAGCAGGGGGTGCTGAGGGGCTGCTTGCCCTGCCCAGTCCCTCGCTGTGGGTGGAGGCTGGTGTGGCAAGAGCCTGGCAGGGTGCTCAGAAACCTTAGAAACTTGAAATCCTGGCTGCTTCTTGCCTCTTTTCTGGGTTTGACAGGCTGTGGTGGGGTTGAACTGTGGTCCTGAACCCTCATCCAGCCCAGGCTGCTGCTGGGGGGCTGCTGAGCCCACGTGAAATAAATGCAGCTTTTTACACCAGGGAGACACAAAGGTTTGTGATTTGGTTTTTTATTTTTTAAAAAATTATTTATTTTTATAAACACCTTTTGAATACCTCCTCCAGATTAAATAAAAAAAGCTGATAATTCTGATAGATTTAAAAAATATTGCTTTAACATCTACTGCTCAAATCAAGCAGAGTGCTCTGGTTTGCTTCCAGCAGAGAGACATGAGCGTCGTGTTGGTATTTTTAAAGCTTTATGTGCAAGACATCAGTTGGTGTTGCCAAACTCTGATTTAAATTTATACATCCTGGCTCAGCCTGTTTGTTTAAAAAAAAAAAAGAAAAACCACCCCCAGCATAACAAATTCAGTATCTTTTCCTTATTGCAAATCTTTTGGCATCAGATGTCGTGATCTGCACAGTGTAGTTATTGTCTCTTTATCTGATCCATTGACTAATTCAACATTATTGTTTCAATAATATTATTTCAGGCCAGGTAACATGCTCGGGTTACCTCTGTGATGACACAAAACATGGCACAGCTTCCAGTGAGTCACAGCTCCACAGAGTGTGCAAATAAATAACAGGAATGGTGAAAAATAACCCGGATCCTGTATTTTTAGCAATCCAGTGTGATGCTGGTGACACATGAGGAGCTGGGGGCAGGAAGGGTGGTGGGTGGGAGCCCCAGGATGTGGCTCAGGGGCTGTGCAGGATGAGCAGGGACTCAGGGAGTGGGTCCTTGACGGCTTCTTGCCCTTTTCCAAGGAGGTGGGAGAGTTCTGGCTGCCCCCATGTCTGGGGGCACCCTGGGGTGGGCTGGCCAGGGCTGGAGGATGCTCTGTGCCCACCCACGGCCCCGGTGGGGCTGTCCTGGCGTGGGCAGCACAGCTCTGCTCCTGGAAAGGAGAAGCAGGAGAGCTGGAAGGGGGTCTGAAATGCTGAGGGAGGCTCTGTGGGATGGGGTTGGCACAACCCTGCTGTGTGGAGGGGCCGCTGACTTTGGGGCTGGTTCTCTTTAATGGTCACACTGGGCATTGAGCCCCGTGGAAGGGGCAGCCTGACTTCCAGGCTGGCATATTTTAGAGGTGCAGGGAAGGAGAGGATTGCTCCTGCAAGTTCACAGAGCAGGGTATTCCTCCTCACTGAGGTGCTGGCTCTTCCCACTGCAGGTGATTTGGGGGAAAATTAATTGATGAGCCCCTGCTGTGCCAGGCTGTGGGGCAGAGCAACCCCAGCATCACCCTGAGTTCCTTGGCAGGGCTGCAGAGCATCAGATAACCAATTTTGGGCTACTCTGTGCTTGCATTTTTAGAATAATTGCTATAAACATTCTTGGGATTTTTTTTAAAGAACCACAACAGCCATTTATATATTTAACAATATATATTTATATATATATAATTTCTAGATCAGTACATTCATCAGTACTTGTTTTTCTTCACAAACAGAAGAACTTTTACAATAGTAGACTTTCTAAAATAAATACTATTAAAATAGAGCTTCAAAATAAATATTCTATACAAAGAAAAACCTTCTGTGGTAACTTTTCAGGGTGTACATGTGAGGGGGTGGTAAGAGGAGATGGGGGAAATATTTCTCAGGGTGTCTGGGCATGGGAGGGGAAGGGAATTCCCAGTGCTGGGAAGGGTGAGGGCTCATCGGGGTGGCCAAGCAGGTGCCCAAGGAGCACCATAACTGGGGTCTGCTCCTGGCACCCGGTGGGCACGGGCACAGGGCTGTGGTGAGGCTGTGTTCGTGTGCTGGGGCTGTGGCACTGCCAGCACCCTCAGGGCCCCCCTTCCTGCTGCCTGTCGGGTGAGGGCAGGGGCAAACCCTGGCATGGGCGAGCTGCAGCCATTGGCAGAGCTGCAGCAATTAGCAGGGCTGCAGCAATTAGCAGGGCAGGTGCCCTGCCATCCTCCTCCAGAGCATGGCACCCGTCCCAGGGACAGCTGCCCTGCCCTGCCCTGCCCTGCTGCCCCCATGACTGTCCCACCACAGCGCCGTGGCTGCAGATGTTTGTGCTCCTTAGCAGCTGTCCCCTCGGGAGCAGCTGTCCCCTCGGTAGCAGCTGTCCCCTCCGTAGCAGGGTCCCCTGGCCGTGGGAGGATGGCAGAGCTGCGGGGCTGGGACACGGTGGCACGGCCCCGTGCCCGTGGTGCAGCTCCGGGGTGGCAGGAGAGCCAAGTACCTTCAAAGGGAAGGGGTTAGGGCTCGGGTGGGATTTTTGGGATGGGGAGGAGCGGGAATAGGACGTTACTGACGGGGGCTGCTCCCCCCGGGCCAAGCCCGGCCCTTTCCCAGCTCCAGACAGGGCTCAGCACCTCCCTGCCACGCCTTGGGCTGGGAGCCGAGGGGAGGAGGGAGGGTCACTCTGCTACACTGACCACTGCTCTAACACATCCACAACGCTTGACAGGCTCCAGCACGGCATCATCAGCTTACAGGGCTTAGATATTCAAACAAACCAACGGAGAAGTAGTTTACAGCTATGTACAATGAGAGGAAATCGGGCTGGGATTGCTGGGAGTATGTACATGAGTGTAGATTGGCACAGTGGCCACCATCCCAGCGGTGCCTTTGCTCACGGGGACCATGCAGCCAGGCCATGGGCTCTGCCAGTGCGGATTTTCAGCACAGATTCCCCAGGAACAGCCAGGGACAGAGGGTCAAAAAGGCAAAGCAGCCGTGGGTGGAGGCCCTTTGGACATGTGTGGTCCCAACAGAGGAGGGCAGCAGGTAATGCCTCTCCTGCTGGCCTTTTCTAGCTTGCTTGTATCTTAGGAAAATGATTTCTCTTATTAAATACAGTATCTTATACATTCAACCAACAGTTTGGGGTTGGTTTTCCTTTCATCTTTTCCCCTCCAATTTGTGCAAGATAATAAATACAGCTCTGGATCCCCACCTGCTTCCTGGTGCCCACATAGAGTTAACATGAGGCTACCCTACAGGAACTGGTATCTGGTAACAGACATTGCATCCTTTTTTCTATGATTCAGCACGTACAAGCTAGCAAGTGTTATAAATAGAAAAGTTGGTTGGTTTTTCTTTTTTTAACTCCCCCATTCAATAAATATCTACAATTCAATTGAGCTAAAGCCCAAGTCATGCAGCTGAGCTGAATTCTGAAACCCAGAGACACCAGAGTCCCACCAGGATGCTCCTGCCAACCCCGACCCGCGGCTGCGTCGCACCAGGCCAACGGGATTCCTGGAAATGCTACATGAGCTCTGCCTATTGCTTATCTAATTAGAGATGACATTTCACTGTCACTGCTGTGCACTTACTGAGGAAATCTCCTCTAATTAAAAACACCAAGAGAGACTAGGTCAGTTTTCTGCATGCAACAAGTACCTACCTACTCATTAGAGCGTTGCATGTTTGGACCAAGATTCTTGTTTAGCACCTTGTAGTTGTCAAGAGAGAGGGGTTGCAGCATCCTTGGGGAAGGCAGAACCAGCCCTAGGATGAGTGCATGGACAGAGCCAATATTTGCGTGCTGAAAACCACGGGCCCACTCGTTAACTGCGCTCTCTTCCTTCCCCTGGCTTTCCCTAGTGTGTGTTAACACTAAAATAAACACTAAAAGCATTCTCTACACTTAAAAAGACACTTTTGTACAGAAGAGGCAAAAGTCAAACAGCAGCAATAGGGGTGGGGGAATGTGCCGTACTTCAAGCAAATGCCATTCACCCCCAAGACAAAAACAAATCTTGATACTGAGTGAGCAAAGAAGAGCTTGTTCCAGGAGGGGAGGTACTGGGTTGAGAACCCTAGAAAAATACATCTATGTGCATCGTACACTTAGGTTTGTGTGACTTCTTACCAGAGCTTGAGAGGTTTAGAGAGACAAGCCCCGCCCGCCTTCGCTCTGCGGCTTGAGTTACATCCCCTTAGCTGCGGCAGCGGGGGGCGAGCGCGGGCCTGGGGGAAGCGGCGCCGGCCACCTTCCTCCTGTTCTGTCGGTGGAAAATTCGTATCCCTTTGAGTGGAACCTGGTGCTATGGTCAGCTTACAGGCAGGAGGACCCGGTGTTGGTACAGCTGCCTGAACACATCCTGCTGCAGTCCCTCCTGGGAGGAGCAGCCCTGCTACCATCTTGCTTTAGAAAGAGGGTTCAAACCAGTGGGGCCGGGTGGGATATGCACAAAGGGCAGAAGACCCTTTAACAAATGAAAAGTATCTTCACTTCTGGTCCAAAAATCTTTGAGGGACACAGAAAGCTTTTGAGAAACACGTACTTTGTGTGCAACCAGCCCTTGGAGTGGTGTCTAGGAGGGAAGGAGGGTGGAGGGAGTTCCCCCATCACCTTCAACAGGCTGCTGGGAGCGAGCTGGGGTTTGGAAGGAGACAGGAAACAAGTAGCCCGCCCTGAATCCGAATTCAAAGCAGCTTTCTGCAGCTGGGAATGGGGATTGGTAGTGAGGCGGTGCCTGCCAAGCGAGCAGTTAATGGTTCCTGTGGTGTGCAGGCCTGGTGAGCAGCCGTCCGTCCGAGCTGGGAGTTTTTCAGCAGCTGTACTTCATGATGTACATGGGTTTGCAGCCTTCACTCTGCATTATTAACATCCCTCCTTTGGCCCCATCTATTTAAACTGCGACCAGTTCCAAAAACCCTGAATGACCCAAAGTGCTTCAGTTTGTGGAAATAGTTGCTTCTGCTTTCTCCGAAGGCAAGAGGCCAACGCTCTCCTCAGGACACAGGTTATTAAAAAGAGCCAACACCACCCTGCTCCGCGGAGCATCCTCCCAGCTCCGTCCTCCTAAACTATTAAAAGGGCTTTTCTGCCCCTTTGCTCTCGGGCAGTGCCTTGCAAATGACACTGTTTGTGTTTTTGCATCTGCATCCGGGCCGGCTCACTTGGTCGTAGCATCTCTGGGACAGCTTGACGCAGCCGGTGGCTGGCAGGTAGCAGAGCAGGCAGGGCAGCACCAGGGACAGGGCGCTCATGAAGGACCAGCGGGCGCAGCAGTTGGAGTGGGAGCAGGAGCAGGGGTGGTCGGCACACGTGCCCTCGTCGTCCTCGTTGGTGCAGTGGTAGAAGACGCCCTTGACCAGGCACATGCAGGTGGAGTAGTTGACCAGGTTCTGCGCCGAGCAGAGGCACTCCTGGTTGCACACCCAGCACGACGGCAGAGTCCGGGGCAGGGCACACTCCTTGCACTTGCATTTCCCGCAGGCCTCGCACAGCAGGAAGTGCTTGTCCAGCTCCTGAGACACGGGGCCCTTCAGCTCCAGGGGTTTGCAGTTGATCACCTTGGGCTGGATGCGAACGGCGCGGGGCGACGACTGCTCTGCCACGGGCACCGGGGCCATGTGGTCCAGGAGCCTTTGGTCTGAGGACGTGCTGCTGCTGCTGCTGATGGAGCTGGGGCGCCCGCTGAAGGAGATCCAGGGGTGGGTGACATCCTGCTCACAGCGCTGAGGGTGCTGGCTGGTCAGGCCCAGCTCGTGGGGGGCTCGGGGGCGCTTCTGGGCTGGCGGCTGGGAGGCGCTGGGGTTGTCGGTGTAGTCGTTCTCGATGTGGGTGGTCTTCATCTGGTCGATGGGCAGGATGGTCAGCGGGTGCTGCAGCCGCCCGTAGGGGATCCGGCCGTCCAGCAAGGGCTGCACCATCACAGAGTTGGGGACAACGGTGATGTTGTGAGCAATCCGGGGCTCCATTGAGAAATCAGGCTGACTGCTGGGGGAAAATCTGTGCTTAAGTGTCCTGGGGGAAGGGAAGGAGAAAGAAAAGGGGTGGGGGGGAGAGAGAGAGAGAGGGAGCGCATCGTTATTGTGGTGTCCTGCAATTCCAGCCCAAAAGGGCTCCTTACTGAGGCTGGTTGTTATGCTGAAGGTCTTGTAAGGCAAACTCGTGTCCAAGGGAGGCAGAGCACTCAGGTACAAAGTGCCTCATTCCTCCTTTGCTACCGTGTCACTCTCCCTGGCCTTGGCCACCTATAGCTCTTCCAGCCCTGGGAGGTCTGTGGTCACTGCAGGCTCCTGAAGAGCCCACTCATGGTTTTACTAAGGGAAAGCCCATCTTGGGGCTACTGGTGTATGTTCACATGTGGTTTTGTCAGCAAACTCCCTGAAATGACTTCTCTAAACTTTGGAGGTTTTCCCCAGTTGACCCTGATCCCTAAAAAACCTGATGCAGGACTGTGGCTTGTGCAAGCACTGGCCTGGTACAAAGGTGCTTCTGAGCACCTGTCCTCGCTAACTGAGGATCTGCCTGTGGGAGGATGGCTTGATCTTGGTGAGGCAGTGTCCCCTCTCCATCAGGAGAGGTTCCAAGGGCTCCTTTATCCCTCCCAGGGGAGGTGGAAGTGCTTGCTCAGCACCTTGTCTGGTGGCAAACCAGGTGGGAGCCAAGGGTGCAGCTCCCAGGAGAGCACCCACATGGCTCAGGCTGCATCCATCAGCTCACACAGGCAGTGAGACACTCGTGCAGCCCACTAAGTGCACTGATATTTAGCTGAAGTGCTGTTTACCAGCCGCTCTGGCTGAGCCGTCGTTGCCGCAGTTTCTAATTTCATTGAAAGAGTGCAATTTATCCTGGAGTCAATCCAAAGATTCAGCAGTGGCGTAGGACAAGAAACCACAGGAAGTAACTAAACTTAAATCAAAGAACGGAAACGACTCAGTTCAAATTTAGAAAGTGCACATTGTTTTCTAGTAGATGTGCCATTTCCTCACGGGGTGACCTTTATTCATAAATAATATAATGCTGGAGATCAGTTGAAAGAAGGGGTGAGTAAAGCTTTGGTCACAGGAGGGGAAAAGCTGCTGGTATCAAGAAAAAGGAAGTAGTGAAGAGCTTAAGGCATTGCCAGTTGTTTGTGTTCAACAAATAAATTAACCTTCTCCAACAGCGTGAAAGATTTGGACTTGGCAGCGCTGGTTTAACAGCTGGGCTCGATGATCCTAAAGGTCTTTTCCAACCTAAATGATTCTGTGATTGTATGACTTTTAATATCACAGCAGTGGGAAAAAGGAAAAAGCTGCATCCAACTACCACCAAATAATGCCTGAGAAGCGTGTGTGTAAATGTGTGTGCATTTCTGCAAGAGCACACCTCCCCGAAAACGAACACGACACCGCAAACGTCGGAGCAAGAACTGAGTCCTCATTCCTGGAAGAAGAAAGGGAAGCCCATTTTTACCCCCTGAAAAATGCCACCAGAGTCCACTCTTGTGTTTGTGAACTGTTGCTGTGATGGATCACTTGGCATTTGGGGCTGGAAGAGTGCCAGTTCTCCCGGGATCGGCAGGAGGGCGGGCGGGCTGAGCCGGAGCGGCAGCGCGTGGGCAGGGCGGCACATGCCGGCTCCGGCCCCGCATCCGGCCTGCCTTTGTCCCCTGCACCACACCAGCAGGAAGAAATGCTTTATTAGCAGTAATGATGATTGTTGTCATGCAGCCCTTATGCTGCTTCTCTTCCCCAGTTAAAATTCTCTGCTGGGTCTTAGCCATTCGTTTGGATTTTTTTTTAAAATTTATTTCATTATTCACAGCTCGTTGACATCCTGACTGCAGGAACAAGGGGGTTTATAAGGCATCTCTTCCTAGTCACTGTATGTAAGAAACAAAGAGGAGCAATGATTCTGACAACTGTGGTGCGTGCAGAGGGAAAAGAACTTGATTTCCTTTTGTGCATCAGAATCCTGTGTCATGATATAAAAAGTATTTGCTGCAAGTCAGAGTTTAGCAAAATCATCAGTTCTGTATCGGCTGCGTGTTACATTTGCAGGGAGACTTTGATTCCACTGGGTTTTTTTGTTTGGTTTTTTTTTTAAGGAGAGAGATGCAGCTGTTTTGGTTGCCAAGAGTAAGTGCAGCAGAGCTGATCCTAGATGGAAGGTAGCTGGAGGAAATGGTGGCAGCGCTGCAGGGTGTTGCAGCCTGTCTGCTCCTCTCAGCCCTGCCAGCACTGCCTTCGTGGCCTCTCCAGGGCTCTCTGCTCACTCCCCCTTGTTACCAGCTCTTGGCAATCTGCTCCATTCACCAGATTTCCCCTGGATCCGTGGAGAACCATTTACGTTGAGGTGGCCAGCACGTGCTGGAGCAGGGCTGCTCAGCCCAGGCAGTGAGCTGGTGCTGCCTGTCCCCAGCCGGGCGCCTCGGGCCCAGGGTGGCACAGGGAGGGTGTTCTGCATCACTGGTGGCACGTGTGGGAGCCCCTGGAGAGGGCACTCAGGCTTTACCTTAGCCCTGCAGTGGCCCAGGGCCAGTGATGCCATCACACAGAAATGGTGTCACCAGATGAATTTGGGGAAGGATCAGAGCCAGGCCACTCCTCAAACACCCCCCGTGCACAGACGGGGCCTCATGCAGGCAGATGTTAAAGATGGCTTATCTGAGATAATGCTAATCAAGATTTCAGTTAATTACCACAGAAAGGAGAGGGACCCTGGACTAAACACCACACGTCAGGAGGGTTAATAGAAGTTTTTCATCCTCTTTTTTTCACTGTAATACAATTTCAAATTGTCTTTTTAATAGACAAACTGTATCTGCAGGACAAGGGGAAGGGAAGCCTGACATGGTGAACTCAAAGACCCTGCAGATATCTGGGCACAGGATCTACTTGGATAAAACCTGTGGAGGGAAAACAGCCAAATAACACCCAGCTCTCCCAGTTTCCAGACCCCTGCTCTGGACACAATGTCCCTCTGGCTCAATCAAGATCACCTTTAAACCCCCACAGATGTGCACCCTGACAAGTTTTGGTGCTTGGACACGTGGTCCTTCGCTCTCTGCCCTGCCCTCTCTCTCCTGAGCAGAGGGTTTCCATAGTTAACTGCTCTCCCCTTTCATGCCACTCTTAGCAGACAAATGATTCTGATATTTATGGAATTTTCCAAGGACCATGACTACATTGCTGCTGCTCCTGGCCTTGTCACCAGGAGTTCCAGCAGCGCAGCGAGATCGCTGGTGACAGATCCAGGTCAAACACCTCGAGAGCTGGGCTCAGAGTGAGCTGGGTGCTGCTCATCCTGCCAGGGGGCTCTTCTCCCCTGGGGTCTGCAGTAGTCCATGGTGTAGCTGCTCCAGTGTCTGTGTGTGTGAGCCCCTTTCCCTCAGCTGTCTGTGCTCCGTGTCTGTGTCCCAGGGCAGGGGAGGCTTTGGGGAAGGGCCCTGGGCAGCTGTGCAGGCACACAGTGCTCCACCTGTGCTGGCAAAGAGCAATCCAGTCACGTCCTGGGGTGAAGGGTTTGAGCCAGCCTGCTCCTGTGGGGTGTCCCTGGCTGAGATGTGCCTGCCTGGGTACCTGATGGGGCCTTGTGACTTCCCAGATTGATCCTCCAAGACGTCACAACCTGACCTTTTCTGGTTGATGTGTACCCCGAGGCAGGGCAGCATTTCCCTCACCTGCCCCCCAAAACCCTCCACACACGTGGGGTGTTTGCTCACAAGGATAACATCACCTTCAGCAGCAACGCTGGTATCTTACAAACTGAGTTTATAAAGCTTATCCCAGCCAGATCCCAAATCAAAGTTAATGTTTGGGGTAACCCGGCAGAACTTGGGACCTTGAAAGTGGACAAGAGCTGAGGGGTGTAACCTCAGGGCTCTTTGTTGTCCACTGCACTAATCCTGACTGTAAATTGCATTTCAATTGAGGGAAAAAAGCCATACAGCACACAAAATTAATTAATTTTTGATCATAGGTAATTACAGATGTATTACAGCATTAACACAGGCACAAATTCACTGGTTGCAACTGTACAGATAATTTTCTTAAAGTAGACAACAGGAAGAAAAATGACTATGTCATGACTATGTTATTACACAGGGAATTTTTCATTCTTTAGAGGCAAACAATGAGGTTCTTTTCAAGGCAGCAAACTCCCATGTAGAAAAAAATATTCTCTTCCCCCATGACTGTACAGTCACTCACCACATACAATTTTCAAGTCAAAATATACTTCCTTCCAAGGGAGTAAAATTGGACTCAAAAGTCAAGTTCATACACGTGTTGCAGTGTTTGTTCCATCTCTTCATCAAGATATGGCCAATTTAAAATTACTGTTGTACTGGGTAATTGCAAGTCCTAAAGTTGTAGGAAACCAACTGTTATTATAAAGTGTTTTGGTATCATTTCAGACTCAAAAGTTTTGTAGGATTTTGAAATCAGATGAAATTAAAACAGAAGGCATTTTATGTTTTAATAGCATCTTGGATTTGCCTACATCATTTTAGAGAAAGCTACGTTCTTGTAGGCAATTCCATAAAGTCACATAAACCCTCAGGAAAACTCATTCTCATCAATGTCTTCAGAAGTTTTGAAAGAATAAGGTTCTAATATCTTTATTTTCAGAGTGGAGTTGGACAACAAATCTTCCAGTAACTGAAAAACAAAATGGATCCTGGCTTAAAAATCCAGTGAGCACAGAAATATATAATGTTCATAACTATCTGAGTCACCCACTGGTTAATAATTTTAATAAGTCCTTTCTCACATGTTTAACAACATTCTAGATGTTTGTGGTAATAAAAGAATAACGAGAATAAGGGACTTAGGTCTAGAGGAGGGCCCCATGTGGAAGCAATCCTGGAGAACCTGGGACTGCCACATCCCCAGTGCAGTCAGCAGCAAAATGGGAAAAGCTTCCATGAGCTCCTCCTCTGCAGCCAGCATCAGCTACAAGGTCCCACAGTTTTGCCCAACCCTTTTTGGACACGAGAAATGTCTAAAGGGAGTCTCAAATGTCACAGAAAACCAAAAAGCCCCAGATGTGCTGCTTGGGGTGTGTTTGCTGAGAGCCCCCCGGGGTGGGCAGGGAAGTGATGCAGCCACCAAACCCCTTCTGTCCTTTGTCAGCTGCGTGCACCAGATCAGGGGCCTCTTATCTCTCTCCAATTAATTACACCTTAATTACACCTCAGGAGCAGCCTGTCCCTTCTGCTGTGTCTGGCAGCACCAGTGGCAGGAAGAGCTGTTTGCCTCAGCAAACCAAGATTTCTCCTGGGGTTGCTGGCGCTGGGTTGTCCTCTCCATGTCCTGTGACATCACTGGTGGCTCCTTTCTGGAGCCTGGGCTGTGCCCTGTAACATCAGGGAGCTGCTGAACCTGCCAGGGGTGCCTTGCTGCCCTTTGCCAGGGGCTGGTGGCCACCTCCAGGACCATTATATATATGATATATCTTATAAATGAAACTGGTTATGGTGGTGCTGGGGGCATGGAGAGCACTGGTGCACAAAAAGCCACCTTCTTGAAATAGAATTGTTAAGGCTGGAAAAGACCTTTAGGATCATCGTGTCCAACTGTAAACAGAATAAAGCAAATCTGATACTTCAACACGAATTTTCAATCACAGGTCTCCAAGAATTTTCCAACTATTGAAGCAGCACAAGCTCCTGTGAAGAAGGGATGGAGAAATTGCCACGGATTGATGGAAGGCTGAGCCCTGCACTGGGACAAGGTAAGAGCTGAGCTGCTCATTTGGGGATCTGCTTTGGGTCAGACCAGACAGCTCTGAATCTTGGCACCTACAGAGGGACCACACCTCCTCTTGGTGACTGATACTAGGCCTGGATTAGATTAAATTTGGGGAAGAAATTGTTCCCTGGCAGGGTGGGCAGGCCCTGGCACAGGTGCCCAGAGCAGCTGGGGCTGCCCCTGGATCCCTGGCAGTGCCCCAGGCCAGGCTGGACATTGGGGCTGGAGCAGCCTGGGACAGTGGGAGGTGTCCCTGCCATGGCAGGGGTGGGGTGGGATGGGATGGGATGAGGTTTAAGGTTCCTTCCATCCCAAACCATTCCATGGCTCCATTATCAATGCAAAAGTTGAATTAGTCTCTGGAAGAGTTGTGACAGTCACTCATTAACACTGACACAGAGGCAGCAAGAGTTGCAGTAAATGCACTGCAGAAATTGGTTTATTTTCTTTGCTGTATGGGACACACGAATTTCTGAAAATACAGAGCAAGAGGAAGAAAACAAGAAAAGCATAGAATATTTAGTCTCAATACAGGAAATGATCATAACTGAAGGCAATACCCGTGGAAGCAGTATCATGGCAGGGGTGGGCAGACACATTTCAAGGCCTGTGCAAGGCAGCAGAGCTCAGAATGGATGGTAACCAGTGCCAAATGTGATCTGTCACCACCAGCCTGTCTCCTCTGGTTTGGTTAAAAAGCTCCTCTGAAGGTGTTGGGCAGAGCTGCACCTGAGCATTGGGGGGACAGGGGTGCTGAGGGACAGGACAGGGATCTGAGGGGACAGGACAGGGCTCTGAGGGACAGGACAGGGGTGCTGAGGGACAGGACAGGGATGCTGAGGGACAGGACAGGGGTGCTGAGGGACAGGACAGGGCTCTGAGGGACAGGACAGGGCTCTGAGGGGACAGGACAGGGCTCTGAGGGACAGGACAGGGGTGCTGAGGGACAGGACAGGGATGCTGAGGGACAGGACAGGGGTGCTGAGGGACAGGACAGGGCTCTGAGGGACAGGACAGGGCTCTGAGCGGACAGGACAGGGGTGCTGAGGGACAGGACAGGGGTGCTGAGGGACAGGACAGGGCTCTGAGGGACAGGACAGGGCTCTGAGGGGACAGGACAGGGCTCGCTCCCACCCAAGTGAGCAGTGAAGGATTTCCTGCCCAAGGCCCAGCAGAGGAGGAGCTGCAGCCAAGGGAGCAAATCCTGCCCCTGCCTTTGTTTGGGATTAAGGACATCCTCTTGTCCAGGCCTGCCAGCGGTGACAAGGGACACACTGCTCCTGGTGCCAGCCAAAGGGTTCAATGAAAGCTTTTAATGAGGAAGACTACACTCAGAGGTAGTTAAAGGAGACCTTGCAGCAAGCACATGTTTTTAATGTGGGATTAAGAATAATTCATAAGGTTGGAGTTCATTAAGGCTGAGTTCGGCTGTCTGGATTTTGAGTCGAGCTGTAAATGCTTCAAAAAAAGGAAAAAAATGCTTTTTTCCCCTAAAGTGTGTATTAATATTAACAAAATATTGACATTCATTCTTTTTGTTCCCCTCCTTAGCAGCCTTATCTAGCTAAGGCCACCTAGAATCTTCTCTAGAAGTAATAAGGCAGGAAAAAAATTAGAAAGCTTATTAGGGAAACCTGCCATTTTTAGAACGAGACACTAAATTCTTGCCAGAGCATGGAAATTCAGGAGCTGGGAAATGAGACCTGTAGACTTCCAAGAAGCTGTCTCTGTCCAGCTAAAGTCTGTTCCTATGGTGCGAGTGAATAAAGCACATTTTGGCCCACTAGCATTCAGATCTCTGGGGACTTGAATTTCTCAGTCAAAGCCTTCTACTGGACAAAAACATTTATTTTAAGGTCAGAAAACTAAGCTCAGATATGATCTATTAAGCCAATGGTACTAAGTGATAACCTTGTGAGAAGAATTGTAGATTTTCTTGAGGAAATGCGTTGTATTGCGTTGAAGAAGGGTAAAAAAACAACACTTGTGCAACTGTTTGCCTGTAAAACACAGTTTTTACTACTGGGCTGAAGCTGGAAAGTTATATAGCAATATGATGAATGAATTTTTTTCTTTCACATTTAATTTTATGAAAACTGTCAGAACTGGTTATTAATTATTGCTGTAGCGTTGTAAGGGATGTGAATTTTATTTCACCAAAGTCTGAGAACAGAATTTTTTTTTGGGGGGGGGGTAGGAATTGCTTTTTGAGATGTTGCATTTCCCAGTATGATTTGGGAATTAGTCATGATTCCAGGAAAACAGCTTTTGTTTTGCTGTTTCAGGAGGAGAACAAATAATTTCTCCCCTGCACATACCTCATGGAGAATTTCAAAAGGACTGCAGTATTCAGAAATGGTCCTTTTAATTTTATAATCCCAATATAGAGTCCCTTCCAGCAAGGGAAAACACAGTAGCCCATGGAAAAGGGCACATTTATCAACGAGACATCCCCAGTGGGGTTCCAATAACTGAGAACAACCCCTCCTCCTGCTATCATTCATTTTTATATGGACAAGGGGGAAGCCAGTCATCAGGATCATTGTGATTCCGTGCACAAATTGGAGCTTTATTCTTTAACCCAAAATAAAGGCAGAGAGGGGAAGCTTTAATATTGGGAAAGCTGCGTTTCTCTTTACCTAATTAAACAGCAATTTCTTGCCATACTATCCCCTTGGCATGGTATGGAGGAAAGGCAGCAGCTGGAGAAGTTTTAAAGAATCTAGAACGTGCCTTTTCCACTCTGGATAATGCAGGGATGCTTTTCCTTTTCTCTTTCGTTCTCTCCTTCACCCTTTAAAGAAAAACTTGGGGCTAGAAAAGATTTAAATGAAGAAATCAGACCCTTGGTAACTGGAGGTAAAAGAGGGAAGCCTTTTCCCCTGTGATATTCCTTTGCACTGCCATTTCCAAGGTCTGCATTCCCAGTCCTGCCTTCCTCTAAGACCTTTGTGCCTTTTATTTGCCCCTTTCTGCTTTTTCCATTCCCCTCCTGATAATGAATTTTCAGAACATGTCGTCTCTAGGCTTGTCTTTCTCCTGTGACGCCAGGACTGGTACCAGAAAATAAAATCCTGGCTTATCTTTGCTACGCAGTTGGTAGAAAGGAGCAGCCAGCACAGGTTTTTCCTCCATATATACAATATTTCATATATTAGGTGAAGTTATTCCAGGTACAGATTTTTATTACTCATCTAGCCTTTAAAATACAGCATCCATCCAGATTTAAAACAAGTGTACAGCAAGACAGGGAAGAACAGTGATGGAATAAGGCACTGAGGCCAAAAAAAATGAAAAAGAGGCTTGTATGAAATAAAATGCTGAAGAGCAAAGGTCATGCAGGAAAGGTCTGACACATGAGTGGCTGATTTCTGAGGTGTCCTATTATGGAGACAGCTAAAAACTACTTGACACTCACAAGACAGGGCTTTGGAAAAGAGAGGAAATGCGGATAATCCATTCCAAAGCAAGAAAGATCCAATTCTGACTTGTCAGCCCAGGTGACCGTGTATTTATGCTCCTTTTCGGGGAAGGAAGAAGGGATGAAGGAGAAGACATCCCATCAGCAGAAAAAAAGCCACTTTTTCTGCTGTAAAAGCCTGCAAACAAACCCGACCCAAGTGTGCTGAAACCTGCCTGCCATATATGTACAGCAAATGCAGATGTTGATGGGAGAACGCAGAAAAGAGGTACAAATCAGAGACGCAGAGACACAAATGGAAATTCTGCAAGAAACAGGATATTCCTCCAGAATGCCGAGTCTCCTTTAGGCTGGGAAGCACCAGGCAGCTCTCCACTGTACATAATTATAGCTAATCACTGTTGGAAAAGTCATCGCCAGAAATATGCTCACGATCAGCGATCTGTAAGGAGCAGCCGAACACATCTAGAACGAGCGCAGGATTCTCCCTCGGGGAGCAGGCTTGGCTTTTTCTACTTAAAACATTTAACAATTGCTCGCAAGCACCGATCTCGTACTTACTTTAAATAATTCAGCTAGGACCATCTCTCCATAGGCGAGTTAATCCCAAATGCGAGGCGGACGAGGGGGCCGGACCCGGGAGAATCCTGGCAGGAGCGGCCGGAGCTGCGGGCAGGGACCTGCGAGCGCGGCGCTGTCAGCGGCGCCCGCCCGCCCGCCTGGGAAAATGGCTTTTTTTATGAATGGGAGGGCAGCGGCCGCTCGTGCGCGTGCGCTGCCGCCCGGCTCTATGAATGGGTGGGCACCGCGGCCGCACCGCGCATGCTCCGCTGCCTTTTATGAATGGGGGCTGGAGGGGAGCGCGGATGCGGCTCCCGGGTTCCCCCCCCCCTTTTTTCTTTTTTTTTTTTNGGGGCGGCAGCGCGGGCAGCGCCTCTCGCCGGGAGCCGGGGGGGGACGGGGCCACGTTCAGCTGGAGGTTCTGGCGCTCCCCGGTTTTGGGGTGTGTGACCATGAGTGAAACGATGGGAATGCTTCTCCCTTAGCGCTCGGCTTCGTTTCCCGGTGTGAGAGCTGCGGCTCGTTCCTCTCGCTGCGGCATCGTCACGCACCCGCCTCCGTCCCCTGTGCCCGGCGCTTGTGGCAGTACCTGGGTGAAAATGCGAGCACCACCCCCGCCCCGTGCGTGCTGTATGTGCAACCTGCGGGTTTATTTCATGGCTCTTCTCTCCTGAGGAGGAGAGGCGGCGGGACAGAGCTGCTCAGGCTCCCCACACCCTCCCAGCCAGCAGCTGCTCCCGTTTCACGGACGTGCGGCCACCGGTGCGCTGCTCTCAGCTCCGCAGCTCTGCCCGTGCGCAGCGTTCGGGGCGTCCTGCGGAGCCTCTCGCAGCGCTGCGCGGGCCGGGCTCCGCAGCCACCCTTAGCGAGGCGCCGCTGCTGCCGGCTCCGCGCCGGGCTTCCCTGGGAGCCCTGCCCGAAGCGTGTGCCGAGGGCTCGGAATGTCCTTCCGTGCTTCAGTTCCGCCCGGCAAAGGCAGAATCTCCGCTCCCAGCTGGCGCGGAAGCGGCTGCAGGTGGGGCCTCGGGCCGTGCGGTCCCCCAGGAGCCTCCCAGACAGGTTGCTTTCCTGAAAATGCATTAATGATGTATTTTAATATCTGTGAGGAGTCAGCTGCAGAGTACAAACCAAGGCCCTGCTCATTTCCTGCCGTATTTATGGCATGTACATTTCAAAGCTTGCACAACGCTGAAGAAAACCCCCGTTGTTTGTTTATTTAGTGCTAATACAAACAGTGTGTATTACTGCAGATACAAAGCAAGGGAGATTTCTTTCTCCGGGAAGGATTTCCCCCTCCAAGAGCTGTGCTCTGAGGCTGATGGTTTTCTTACGTGTGTTTGTCTCTGAGGACAGACACGTTTCCGAGTGGGAGCTGCATTATGGGTCGTGGGCAAGTGCAATTTAACAAGGAAAGGACAGAAGATGGAGACTCCCTAAAGAACAGCTTTTCCAGAAGGTGGCAGGCCTTCGAATCTACCCAATGGGTGCTTTTGAAGAGAAATAGAAGGTGGTTGGTAAAAGTGTTGCTTTGTCACTGGTTGTGTTCTTTGCAGTGAAATACTGCTGGAAGGACAGGCAGGCAGAGAAATTTGGTGCCTGTGATTTTGGAAATTGGCAAATAAAGAGATAATGGAAGAAAATGCAATTTTAAAAAAGCTTGTATAGAAGAAAAAAATGAAAAAAATATCATCAGGCTGTATTTAGTGCTGGAAACCAGCCCAAAGCTGAGAGACTCAAATTCCTGAGCACAAAAAATTTCTGATCCCATCATTTTGCAACACTGGCACAGGATAAATTCTGCACCTTGATTTGAGTGCTGCCAGCGTTCTGTAACGTTGCAGCAGTGGGAGAGTCAAGCGCCTCTGAATTCAAGGCTTTTATCTCTGAATGCTGAGTTCTGTGTTCCGGGGCCACGGGCACAATACCCGGGGGAAGTCCTTTGTTGCAGTGCACTGAGCATCTCCCTACGAGCCCCGGCCGCCTGCAGAGCTGCTCTGTGCTGCCTGAGGCTGCAAGCCCACGGCAGCCCCAGGCACAGCCCTGCCAGCCCCTGCCCTCCTGAAACCCCCCAGCAATAAAACTGAAAAGAGGAAACAAAAATTATTGTCTGTGTGTGAAGGAGTGAGGAGGAAATGGGGTCTGGCTGTGTGGTTCTCGGGAGAGAAAACTGGGAATATTGCTGGTATGGCTGTGGATTGATGAAACCTTTTCAAGCAGAGAATTATGAGACTGTAAATCTTGGAGCTAATTCACCTCTTCCTTAAGACGTATTGAAAACATTATTTGACTAATTCTCCCCTATGGACAAAGGTGTTTCTTGCTAGATCTTAGCCTGGTTGCTATGCAAGGCTTTGGGTTTGGAATTGTGAGTGGGTTTGGAATTGTGAGTGGGTTTGGAATTGTGAGTGGGTTTGGAATTGTGTGTGGATTTGGAATTGTGTGTGGATTCCTCCAAGCTGCTGTCCCTGTTTGTACCAGCGGGCTCTGCTCTGGGTCAGGATCCAGAAGCTGAGCTGGGGCTCGCTGAGGCAAAAGCCCAGGGTGAGGGTGAGGGTGGTGGATGCTCTGCACTCTGGAGACTCCTGGATGCCTGTGCTGCTGTGCTGGGCTGAGCAGGGGAGGGATGGTGCCTCCCCACCTCTGCTGATGCTCTGTCTGCTTCCCAGATCTCATGCTGCTGTAAGAAGCAGGTTGTGCCTGTGGGGAGGAGACTCCTTGTCGGGAGGGCTCTGGGGCTGCTGCAGGGCCAGGGAGGAGCATTGTGTTATCATTGTGGGATTCTGGAAGCTGAGGTGTTTAGGGAAATACCACCTATCCCAGGACCCGTAATAAGTTTATACATGTTGGCAGTGCTGCTGATACTGAACTCTGCACTCCTTCCTCGTGCAGGAAATTAATTGCTCGCTCATTTCATGCCCATTTAAACCCTGAAATGGCTGCAGATTTTTGATTGCGATTTCTTCTCTGGGATGGATTGTGGTGCTGCCACCCTTGCTTTGCCTCTAAAGTTCTTTAATTTAGTTCTTGTACATCCTGGGAACAGCCAGCCTGGCCTGGGCGAGCTGGGTCTGTGTGAGTGCTGGCAGTCACCGCCTGCCGGGCTCCCCTTGGAGCAGCTCTCACTGGAACGTGGTTCTCCAGCTCTGCCTCTGCTGTGTGGGCTGGCAGAGCTCCAGGCAGGGCGTGTGTGTCTTGGCCCAAAGCTGGCGGTTTAAGGAAATGCATGGTTCCTAATCTGCCATCAGAAAAAAGCAAATATGCAGGCAATTTAGGAAAGTGAAAGTGCAACCCCCTGGGGAACGCGTAACTCGGGCTTCAGAGGCGTTCTGAACGCGGAGCCGTGTTCTGTCTTAAATCCTGGGCCGCTTGGCATTCTGCTGTCTTTAAGCTGGATCAAGAGCAGATGTGCAGACTTTATCTGCTGAGGTTTTCGTGTTCCCCCAAATCCTTTCTGGCTGGCGGCGGAGCCCTCCGGTAGCTGGGCGTGGAAGCAGCGCTGCGGAGTGAGGAGGGAGCTCGCTCCCTGTCTCAGCTGATCCTGCCTGTGGAGCCTTCTGACTTGCTGGCAGTGGGTGCAGGTTGTTGTGGAGGAGGTGGTTTGTAACCTTGGCCTGGCCTCTCGGAACCAAAGGGTGCCCACATGGGTGGTTTTGCCATCTCTTGGTGATAGAAGGTGAAGAACCTTTTCCTTCCCATTATTTACTTGACCATTGCTCTTGCACGTTGTAAGGATGGAAACTGTAGATTAAATTTTCCTATTTAAAATGAAAAATGAGAATTTCAGATTTTATCACCTCTTAGAAATAATTGATAAAACGTGGAAAACTGAATGTTTCTCTTTGAATCCACTGACACAATATGCCCCTTGCATGGAAATGCATTGCTGCAAATCCATCTGGGGCAGCACCCCACAGTCCCGATTTGTTTGATGCTTGTGATGCCTCCAGCCATAGGCAGAGTAGGAAGGATTAGTCCTACTGATAACTGGTGGATTGTGCCAAATATTTGTCGTACATAAGTCAGAGAAATTGTTTGGATGTTGCTATAGGAATTCTCCTCCCCTTGTGCATTGCAACCAGCAGTTACTGTGCTGCTCTGTCATGGAGATGAGTGAGAGTGGGTTGGTGTGGGATCACACAAGTGTTGGGAAAACTGTGGGATCGGGGGCTCTCGGGCACAGCCTGAGATGGGAACGTGCTGAGGTGCCAAGCAGAAAGCAGGTGCCACAGAAGAGGTGCCAGGCAGAAAGCAGCAGTGCCTGCTAAGCTGCGGAGGTACGGGTGCGACCTCACGGGGCTGAGCGTGTGAGACGGGCAGAACCTGGGAGGATGGGAGCTGCTGGAGCCTGTGGCTCCCTGGGGAGCCTCCTCCGCCTCCCAGGAGCTTCCCTCTGGACCGCAGCGGCCGTGGGAGGCCGGCGAGCAGCCCGCTGCTGTAGCCCAGGAAGGGCTGGAAGGCTGGCTGGGTGTCACCGCGCCTGGCTGGCGGGCAGCGCTGGGCTCATCCCAGCAGGGACACTGGGGACGTGCTCATCTCTGCCTGAGATGCCCTGGCACGCAGCAGGGGCCTCTCCCTGGCAGCCAGGCCCCTGGCACGGGCAGCACATCCCCTCCTCACAAACCACCTCACAAACTCTGCAAACTGCCCTGGGGCTGAGTAAGAATCGTTATCTCTGCTCCCAGTGAAGCTCTCGCAGCTTCTGCGGCACAGATGAAAGGTCTGGGCTTCCTCCTCTCTTATCAGGCACCTGTTGTTGTATCCAGACATTACTCACATCCTCGGAGTCACTTCTTGTTTTGCATAATTAACACCAACTGCTTCGTTTCCTTCCTTCCTTCCCTTGCAGTTCTGCTCTCTGGCCTTACCTGGCTGTGGAGCCTTCAGGGTTATTTTGGGTTTTAACACGAGCAGTGGAAATTTGGGAGCAGCAGCTCGGGGAAGATGAGAAGATTTCAGTCAGGTAGAAGGGATGCTCTTTAGTCTTGAACTGGTGCTGCAGCCATGGTCTGTGGTGGGGAATTCTGTACTGATTCCTTATGAGTGGTATAAAAAAAACCTGAAGCAAACCTAAACAAAAGTCTGTGCAGCAAATTTGGACTCGGAAAATGGCAAATCACAGAATCCTGGACTGGTTTGGGTGGGGAGGAACCTCAAAGCCCATCTCCTTCCACCATGGGCAGGGACACCTTCCACTCTCCCAGGCTGCTCCAAGCCCTGTCCAACCCAGCCTTGGACATATCAAGTATGTAAGGGTTATTCTGAGGGTTTGGGTGTTATACTGGGGGTTTTTTTGCAATTATATCTGACTTATCTGGCAACTTTGATTTCACCTCAATGCCCCACCTTTGCTCTTGCTTTTTGGAGTTTTGCTGCTTTGAAGATGTTTTCTGACTAATGTTTGCTGCGTGCTGGCTGTGTCATCATCTCAAAAGCCAAACTCAGTGTATCAGAGCAATTTGCCATTCACTGGCATACAAAGTTCCACTGAGATAAATGCAAATTCTGAAGCTGGGACCTGACCAGGGTTGGGATTTTGGACTGGCTGCTCTGCAGAGCTGTGCTTTGCACAGGCAGGGCTCCTGAGGCCGAGAGCAGCTCCAGCCTGGTTGTGATGGATGAGCAGGGTTCTGAGGCTGCTGGGATCCTCCCTGCTGCCCAGCTGGCAGAGCAGCAGCCCTCACTGTCAGGCAGAGGCTCTCAGTCTGAGGATTTTCCCAGCACGGGCTCCAGGTCTGACACTGGACCTGCAGCTCAATCTTCTTAGAAGGGCTGTGGGTTATTTTCCAACCTGTAGGGCTCAGCCACTTGACAGCAGATCAGGGAGGGAAATATTTCACCTGTTTTTGATTGACTCCATCATCTCAAGCACCATAAATTGTGAATATGTCCATGTATTTTTTCCCCAATATTTATTTACGGTTCAGGTCAAGAGTCTCCAGAAACACAATTCTGCTTACAAATGAAATTCCTGGGCTGCATTCCCAGGCACTCCCACGTGACTCGAGCATTTTTAGCAACTAAGTGAATAAATGCAAACATATTTTCAGGGCAGGGGAAGCGTTGCTACCCACATTCTCTCCGAGAGCTGGGAGCTCTCCCCAGGTGCCCCGGATGTGACAAGGCAGGGGTCCCTTCTGTGGAGCATCCCTGTCTGGGGACCCTGGCAGGTCTGCCAGGCCAGGCACAGGGACTTTGGCCACCTGCAGCTTAATAATGCAGCTGGAATGGCCCCTCTGTCCCAGGTGTGGCCACTGCCCTGGCTGGAGGCAGGTGGTCCCCTGGCAGGGCACAGCCCCTCTCTGCCTGTCTGGACCAGCTGGGAATTGTCTTTCCTATGGACTTCTAGGCTCAGGATAGGTGGATATCTGTTTTTTAAATGCCAGGGAAGGCTGATGCCAGCAGGCAGCACCTGCTGGCTCAGGGCTCTCAGCAGCCATCACTTCACCTGTGACTAAGAAATGAATTTTCACAGGGAGGAAATGGTGTTCCCTGGCCAACAAATCAACACTGTGGAAAAGTCCTGACCTTAAAAGTCATGCTGACCATGCAGCAGGGCTTTACAGGTCTTTTGGTGTCTGTATTGCTATAGCAGGTCAGGCTGAGCCTGAAAAATCTGAGTATTGGGATTGTTCTCACTTCTCCAGTCCGTGGACAGAGCTACAAATTATTGACAGCAGCCTGAAGAAATGCTGCATCCATGCCTGAAACCCTCACTGATACCCAGCTACATTTTGGTCAGAAAACCCTCTAATTCCTTCCTAAAAAGCCACATAACTTTTCACTGCATAATGTAATTAATGAACAGCAAAGCAAACACTTAAATATCAGCTGGTTTTTTGCACATATACTGATGTGATCAAAGCAGACAGCCAATCCATCTTTATTTTGGTGGGAATAAGGTCTGTGTCTTCCACCTGAGATAGACAGGGATACTGATGAGCAACAGCCATGCTGTATTAATGTATCAGCATAAAAGCTCAAATAAATCACTGTTATATTCTTGTTTTTCCTCCTTCTGTAGAATTGAACTTTGCCCAAAACCAAACTACATCAAAACACTCTCCGAGGTCTCTTCACTTAAATCATCTGTTGTCAGCTTTCAAACATTTTTTTGTGTCCAATTAGTTTTGATTTGCTGGGGAAGATGTTGGGGCTGTTTCTTTAAAAAGAGCTGAAGTCCTGCAGTGCCAGTGGGTAAATCCCCAGAGCTGAGGGTGGTTTGATCACCAAGGCACTGGCAATGTCTTTTTCCTCTTGCATTTCTGGCCTGAAGTTTATGAAACTTGGAGCAAAAAGGCCCATATTTAATCCCAGTGTAGCTGCTGCAGGAGTTAAAGGTATTCCTGTGGAGTAATTTCTGTTATTTCTGAGGTTAAGGTTTAAAATGCAAAGACTTCACTGAGAAGATGTCTGTGTGCTGCAGTGGCAGGGCTGTGCTGGTGGAAAACAACTGGGTTGGGGTTTTTATACTGCAAAATCATTCTGGATTGTAGCTCTCTGCTGGCTCCCCAGGATGGGGGATGATTAATTAACTGCATATTTTACCCAGAGCTCCTCTGGGCCCTGTGGCATTGATCTGGTTTGTGTGGCTCCTGTCTCCAGCCCCACGCCATCATTTTTAACTCCGTTTGGTTTTTGGTGGATCTGTGACACACATCACGATGGAAAAGGCTGAAATCTAGCATTTCGTTCATGATTTATAACTGCTAGAATAAATTGCAAGTGAAAATATTCCTCCAAGTTGAAGTTCCTTTAGGAAAGTGCCATTCCCTGAGGAACTGGTGCGAGTTTGTTTGCTGTGGATGTTCCAGGGGGTTGATGGTGGCTGTGGGGGCCCTGGAGGAGCTTGTGGGGGGCTTGAACCTCACCCCAGCAGCATGTGGATGAGGAGGGGAGGGTCTGTCTCCCCCTGCAAGATCAGCCCTGATTCCCCAGGTTTTCCATCCCTCCTGTTTACTCCTCCATGGTGTACAGCAGAAGAACAAAATCAACCCAACCCTCCCCTCTCTGAAGTATCACTGGGTATTACAGAGTCACATAATTGTATATAATTACCACATTCTAACACTTAAATATTTTCCTGACTAATTTCCTCCTGTCTCTGCTTTAAAAATACCCAGATTATATCCATTAAAAATTTACAGACTGGAAGACCTGCGATTTGAAAGGAAATTTTTTTTTTGCACTTAAACTCCACTTTTCTTTGTGGCCTTAACCTGCTGCCTTTGACAGAATTACTGGGGTTTAGTGTTCCGTTGTGGTTTAGTTTTTTCTTTAAAAGCCCCACCAGCCCACAGCCCCCTCATGCTGTATATCAGGATGTTATGACAGCTCTGCTGGGCTGAATCCAGCAGTCAATGCTCTGTCAAAATACCCATCATTTCCTGTAGTTTTGCCTAATTAATGGTGCAGTAATGTGGAAACTTAGAACAGCACCAGAAGGAAAAGTAAATGTTAAATGATTTGCCTTTAATGGACCTCAGAAGCTTTTCTTTTTTTTTTTCTTTTTCCCCTTTGTTCCTCATGAGCTCTTTTTTGGGCACCTTCTTCCTCTCTGCTGTTCCTGGTTCCCTTCAGAGTTTTCTTCCTTCCTATGAGTGGGGGATTTATCAGTGTCAGGGGCTCACAGCACAGAGGACACCAGCTCAGCACCTGTGAGGGATGCATTTCCTCAGCACGGTAATTAGCCCTGGCTGCTGATGAACAAAAGCAGATAGTATTTGAAATTAAAGTGACTAATTCCAGTTCAGCTGATAGCATCCTTTTGTTTCTGTCCCTCCTCAGCTTTCTAATCTGTGAATAGGATCCAGAGAGTTTGGGTAAAGCATCTCCAGAGCCTCCTTTTCCTGGCGGGCTGGGGAGGGGGAGCGAGGCTGTGTGGTTGGAATGGGTGGAAAGGTGGGCATGGAATGACAGCACAGAGGGAATTCCCACTGCCACAGGGCAGGGTTAGATGGGATACAGGGAAAAAATCCTTCCCTGGCAGGGTGGGCAGGCCCTGGCACAGGTGCCCAGAGCAGTTGGGGCTGCCCCTGGATCCCTGGCAGTGCCCAAGGCCAGGCTGGACACTGGGGCTGGAGCAGCCTGGGACAGTGGGAGGTGTCCCAGGGGACAGTGGGAGGGGTGGGATGGGTGAGGTTTAAAGTCCCTTCCAGCCCAAACCAGTCTGGGATTCTCTTTCATTTCTCTTTGAATGGGAAGTAAGTAAGCCATAGACAATAAGGAGGATGTCACTGATTGAGGGAAGGCCTGTGCAGTCCTGGGGGTTCCTCACCTGGGCACCCTGCAGAGCCACCCTGGGGCCAGGGGGAGCCTCCCCAGCCCAGGGTGAAGGGCTCCAGCTCTGCCAGGAGCCAGGCTGGGTTGGCTGATCCTGTTTTATGGTGTTTTGGTTCGCTGAAAAATATTTTGTTGTGAGAAACTCCAGATGGATGTGGATGTTCTCAGGGGTGGAGGGAACAAGTGGAGGGAGAAAGTTAGTCATCGTCCTGGCAGGCAAGAGCCAGCGAGGACAAGCACTGGATGATGCACGGGGCAAAAATAGCCCAAGTTCCAAGTGGAATGGGATGTGATGGCCGAGTTCCTCCAAGGGAAAACACTCCCGAGGCCTTGGGCACGTCCTCGCGGGCGTTTGGGTGCAAAGCAGTGCAGGGGCTTTGCTTTTCTGTGGGACAAATGGAAAATGCTTGGGAAACAGAAAACCAGGGAGGAGGAACTGGTGTAAATGATTGGTCCAGAATTTTGGGAATTTTGAGGTTTGTATTTCAGTCCAGTCTAAAGCCCCACTTTTCCAGTTGTAAAACAAAGTCCTCTGTCTGTCTAATGGATGGGAACACTTCCCAAGACCATCAAGTTATGTCCAGTATCCCTTGAAGGGGTTATTGGTAGAAGGGAAAAGTTGTTTGTACTAATTTTGACCTGTTTATACTTTGGCTTTGTGAATTTCTTTTCATTAAAGCATGTGTTGAAAGAGACACGAGATTTCACCTCAAAACTTGTCTCAGTTATCAAAGTAATTAGAACCAGAATAGGTAAGGTTTGGGAATGACCCTGAATTTTCATAATCAAATCAAATCTTGGCCCCCAGAATTGTCAGGAATGTTAAATTCTTATAGTTGGTCTGCAAATTGATATCCCTGACAGGAGCTTGGCAGCCAAAGGGGCAGGGAACCCTCAAAATTTATTGTCCTATCTTGACAAGTTCAGTGATATGAGTAATGAAATTATGTGCATTTGTCCTACTCATCCAGCCCTGGGGGCATTTTAGGCAGGAGGCCCTGGACCAGCTCCGTGGGCTCTTCTGAAGGGCTCTGAGGCTGGAAGCTCCAAAGGGAAAGGTTTTGCTGTCTGTAGGAATTTCAGGGAGATTTGTAGAGCAGTGAAACAACAGCTTGAATGGAACCCCCACCTTAGTCCCCCTTCCCTGTGTTCCCCATCCCAGGCACTTTACTGCTCCAGCCGCATTTTTTTCCTTCAAAATATTCTTTAGAGGGTGTCATGTGTCCCTTTTCTGTCCCAGGCTCTCTTATTGAGCCTGAAGTAAGTTCAGCACCTTTGACAGGTCAGTTTTGCTTTGTCCAGCAGGAAAGCAGAAGGGCAACCTTAAGGAGGGACTGTGCACTCTGCCCATCCCGTGGCGTGTCTCTGTTAGTGGTGGGGTGTCTTTCCTTGCTCATATTTCATGATCTTGGTGCTTTTCTACAGGCACAGTTTGGTGTCAGTGCTGCAGGACCCCGGGGTGCCCCGAGTTTTGTTGGATATCTGTGATCGGTGTGTGCCGGACGTGGCTTCTCCCTGTTTAGGGTTTTTGTGCCTCAGGGCTTGGACTGGCTGCTCTGATGGAACAGTGTGTATCTCCAGTGGAAGTGTTTTTGTTTTCAAAGGCAAGCAGCACACTGTGGACACATGGAAGTGTGTGGCTTTCAGAAAACCAACCCCTATTTCTGGATGCTTGAAGAGCCGGCGTCGGCCGGTTTGGGGCATTTTTAGCAGCAGAGACTTGACCATTCCATATGGGGGATTAAGGTTTGGTGATCTGGAGGCTGGAGATCTCAATTTCAGGTGTTGTCGTTTGTTCCTTGGAGATGGAAAAGCCCTGGGCCAGTAAACTTCTGTCTCTCTAGCCCTGGATTAGCACGTTAAAGCATCCCAGGAGAAATGAGGATCTGATGCCACTCGGGCTCAAGCTGTTGCACAGCAAGCTGACCCTAAGCTTGATCTTAGCCCAAAACAAAGCCCAGTCCTAGTCTTTGGCCCTGTCAGTCACTTGTGAGCTACGAAAGGGGACTGTTGAGGTTGAAAATCTGTCTAATAAAAGGTACTTTCATTTGAGTAAAGCAATATTATTAAGATAAGTAATGCTATTATTACTTTAAAGAGAATGTGTGCCAGCAGCTTCTTCATCTGCTTCTCTTTGGAGGACAAGCTCACCCTCCTAATTACTGTGTACCTGTTCTTAGGCATATGAGTCGTCAGAGCATGACAATAGCCTGGGATTTAATGTATGCAGAGGTTAAATGAATCTGTAATTTTTAGGAGAGCAGTGAACGAGTATCAGAAGCTGAGGAGACAATTTCCTACGTGCTGCTCACTCTGCTTGCAGGAGGACGTGTTGGTCCTGGGCGAGCTGCTGTGAGCACAACGCTCTGTGTGACAATGGGATCCCTGTACAAACAGTGCTGGCTTCTCCACACACACACAAAAAAAAAANAAAAAAAAATGCAGCAAGGAATTTTTAGCACGTTGTCATGCAGCACTCTCTGTTTCCTGGCTTCTACATTCAAGCTGTGTAATAATATTTATATACAAATGCTGACTGTGATTTTCCACCCCGGAAAAAGGAGATGTCATTTAAAAGTGCCGTGTGTGATGTAAAGCAGAGACTTGACTCGCGGCCTTGCATATGGTGTGGGCGTGGATTTTAATTGTTTGAAAAGAGATCATTTCAAAAAATCTACCAGCCTTGCTACAAAAGCACATTCTCCTGGAGTAAAGGCCATTTTGCTCTTTAGAAGTTGCTTCTGGAAGGGACGAGAGGGTCCTGCTCTTGCCTTGTTCCTGCCTTTGGAAACAGCCTGGGGAGCATGAAGTCTTTCACTGTGGGGCTGAAGCAGCTCTTGGAGCATGTTCAAGGTGGGATCCAGTACCAGCAGAGCTGCAGTCATGGCTGAATGTCACTGACACGTGGAAGCTCCTTCTTCCCCTGAAGATCCTTGCTGTTCCATGTCCCCAGAACCAGCGCCCGTGGCCTGGTTTTCCTGTGCCAGTGATCACACTCGGGCCCCTAAGCTTTTCTGGAGCTGGGATTTATAAAGAGTTCCAAGACAAAATCTCTGCCTTTTGGCTCCAGCCAAGGAAACTGTTCTGATATCTTGCCAGTTGCCAGCACATTTCTAATCCTGGTGTCCTGGGGCCTTGGTTTTCATGTTGAAATCTCTGTTCCTACCAGGCTCTTGGTGGCCTGAACACACAGACAATAACGACTTGCTGAGCTGGGATGTGTTTGCCCATCTTCTGATCCACACTTGACCAAAGAAGGTTGGATCATGGCTTTGTTTTATCCTGCTGCAGTGACAGAATGCAGATGTAAGGATCCTAAATCTTCAGTGCTCCTGGTTTTCTCTTTCATAAACCCTTTGGAACCAGGGTTGTCACTCTGGCTGTGCAGCTCCTGGTCTGGCAGGGTCCTACACCTCTCTGACTCTGTAATAATGGGGTCACTGGGCTACAGGTGAACCTGTGCCCAGCTGCATTTCCAGATAGTCTCAACAGCAAACCAGAGGGGTGCAGAGAATGACAAGGTAGTGGAATAAACAATAGGGGGCATTAAACTCATCTGCCAGCATGTTGTGAGAGACTCTCACAGGAAAGATGCTGCAGCTGAAGTTTGGTTGGCAGCTGTTGTATTACATTTTTGCAGGTTGCTTGATCCTGATTCCTTTTGAATGGTATTTCTGGAAGAAAAGATATAAATAATTTTATGTGCTGAGTTCAACAGAGGTTAAAGAAAATACTCCTCTGGATCCACATCCCAGAAATGCTCCTCAGGAGAGCTGGGGCAGTTTGTTGGTGTCGGGTCGGGTTGGGTTGTGCTGTCAGCAGGGTCTGTCCCAGCAAAGCCAGGCCTGCCCAGGAGAGGTCCAGGGCGTTGCCCAGGGTGAGAGCTCCTTGGTGGCTCTGCTCCATGGGCCTCGTTCATGTGGGGATCTGCACTCCATGAGCTGTGATCCTGCAGCCTGTTCCACGAGCTGAGCTGTGCTCCTGCAGCCATGTCCGTGCCGTGCCCAGGCGTGGGAGCAGGGGATAACCTCCTGCTGTCGACTCTGCACTCCTTTGGCCAGCATTTATTGTGGTGGCTGCCAGCACTGGCTTCTGGCTCTCGCTTACCTGTGCTCCCCTTTCCTGCAGCTGGCAGCTGAGGTGTGGGGCAGCTGCACAGAGCTTTCCCCAGGTGCCCACGTGAGGAGATTTAT
Organism: Promerops cafer; assembly: GCA_013398275.1. NCBI lineage: Eukaryota > Metazoa > Chordata > Aves > Passeriformes > Nectariniidae > Promerops > Promerops cafer. Next base: position 357,039 of record VZSE01007344.1, read on the forward strand.
TCCCTTCCAGCTGGAATGGGCTTTATCTCGAGGTGGGTGTTTTGGGCATCAGCAGCTGCCAGGGAGGGGGATCCTGGCTTAGCACAGGCAGAGTGACACAGCTTTAAACCCCTGGGCTGGAAAGGACGGTGAGAGCCAGCACTTCCTCCCCTAAAGCATTCAAAAGCAGTTTTAAATCGGATTAGGATTTAACAATCACTTCATGGTTTACTCACTGCAGGGAGGATCAAAGCCCAGGGAGGACCCTTCAGCTGTTTGCTTTTCCTTTATGTAGAAACTTCACCATGGCTGCCCTTAAACCCCCACTAAATACAATAAGAAAACTCCTTTCTCAGAAAAGCAAATTACTTAACCTCAGCCTAAAATAAAGTGTTCATTATCTGGTGACACTTTTTTCCTCTATTTGCTGTTTTACTAAGCTCCCATCCTGAGGCAGTGCAGGGAGCAGGTCTGCATTCCCAGCTCCAGCTGGACTGATCCTGGGAGATCCCAGAACTGGAATATGGATTTGCCTTGATGTGCTGTGTCACCACAGTGCCTGGGCAAAAAAAAGTTCAGCATTTGCTCTATGGAATAATGGTGTGGTGTCCCAGGGGAGCAGGGGCTGCTGCAGTGCTGCACAGATGCTCTAGGGACCTTTCCTTGCAATTTGGTGGAAATGTTTTGAAAATCTGAGAGGTTTGTGTGCGTTTTCCTGCTCAAGGTGACCAGGGGTTTATCCTGCTGGGAGAGGCTCGGAGACCTAAGCAGCAAGGTTTAACAAAATAGTGGTAATGGGAGAGGGGAAAATAATTCTGTGGCTAAAATAGAGCACGTGTCTGTCCCTCTGGCTTCTTCCTATTGTTGTACTATGGATTTGTCTGAAAGTGGCACATTTGTAGAAAGTGGCACTTGGGGACTTTGTTTAGTGGTGGCCTAACAGTTGGACTCGATCTTGGAGGCCTTTTCCAGCCTAAATGGTTCCATGATTCTGTGGCATCTCAGAGAGCTGCACCCTGGGGTGCTGAGCCAGAGATGGCCATGATTTATCTGGAGGCTAATGCCTGCTTTCTCCTCCCCATGTAATGTGGTTTAGCTCAGAAAGGGAACTAAATGCAGAATGAGGATTAAACTGTGTAAGCCTGATGGATGTTTTGTAGGTGATGCTTTGCAGAAAATCATTACTTTGAAAGGTTGGAATAGAAAAGAACATTTTTCAGGCTTTTCAGACGTAACATGTTGTGGAGAAGAAGCTTGGAACAGATGTACCCATAGTTTATTCCATTTATCATATTAAAAATAAAGAAAAGACAATTTCAGCTCATTTACTGCTTTATTAGTTCAAATCAACAGCTTTTCTAATCAATGTGTATGGCAAGCACAATGCTTTCATAATTGGCAGTGGTGGTTCCAAAATGAATGAGACTGTCCTTGTTTATGGTCTGTAACAAGTCACACAGTTGATGCATTGGTCTAATCCAGCCGTCATCTCATGTTCACTTCAGCACAGGAAAAATTATAACCTTATTTTTAGATTTTAAAACGTTTGAGGGTTGGTTTTTCCCCCCATCCTTTTGAGAAAGTGCAGTTGGAAATGAGGAGAGCTGCACAGGGAACGGTCCCAAGGAGAAGGGCTCAGCTGTGTCTAGGGGAGTCTTTTGCTCTTATTTGTCTGGAGGTATTTATTGATTTTACCTTCCTTTGCAAAAATACTGATTTAATTTACGAGGTGACAGAAGAGGCTGGGAGAATAATTTTACCTATAAGAGCTCAGAATTGTCCAACTAATTGCCCAGGAAAAAGAGAAAAGATCTGCTGATCTACCCCTGCAGATGTTTCTCATCTGGAATACAGACCAATTCCAGACTTTTTTTTTTTTTTTTTTTTTTTTTTTTTTTTTTTTTTTTTTTTTTTGATTACTGTTTATTTTGATGCTTTATTACATGGTCATTGCCAGGAAGGAAATGGTGCTCAGAAATCCAGCAAGATGTTTTTTTCAGCTTTGGTACTATTTATTTAGTAACAATTTGGGGTTTAACCCCTTTCTCCCCCCTTTTCTTTGTCTGATTGTGAACCCTCACTTCCATCCTTCACTGGGAACAACAAAACACACTGGTCCTGGGCTGAGACCTGCCATGGTTGGTTTTAAACTCGCTGAAATTTTATAGAGACATTAATGCTCATTTCCAGATTGTAACTAATAAGAACCTGTTGGCTTTTTTTGCCACCTAGTGCTTCTGTCCCTGCATTACTGTGGAGGGCTGTGTGTGAGGAGTGAGGAGCCATATGGAGCTGCAAACGCCTCTTTGGTTTGTCAGAGGAGTTTCCTTGCACGAGTGGAATAAACTCAAACCTCCCCTGGTTTCCTCGAGAGCCATCAGAGGCTGTGGGAAACCTTCTGTGTGCTGAGTGGGAGAAAACAGGGAGCACCTCTTGCTTCTGGTCTGATTTTAAGCCTGGTGATTCTTCTTCCTGGCAGATGCTGAGCGTGCTGGTGTTTTGGGGGTTTGACAGGATGGTGCAGGTTCCCACTGTGGACAGAGCCTCAGATCTGGTGGCTGGGCAGACAGAGCAGCTCTGTCCTCTGGGCTGGCAGCAGCGATGCTCCAACACCCCTAAGCTGTGGTTCCATATGATTAAAAATGGCTGGAAAATTAAATATATGCAAAGCCAGCAATCCCATGACACTTTATTTCTTCAGATTTCTCCTGTAGCTGTTGGTGTGCCAAATTTGCCTCAGGCACTTGCACTTACACCCACAGGTGCATGTGATTTGTAATTTAGGGTGATGCTGTGCATTATAGCTGGAAACAGGCTAGCCCTGGATCCAAACTGGGTGTTTGTAGGAGCCCTGGCTGGTTTTGGGGTGTGAGGGATGTGCAGCCCCTCCTTTCCCTGTGCAGGCTCTGCCTTTAGCAAACCCCAGAGCACAATGGAGCCGTTCTGCTCCAAACGGGAGCAGGAAGGTGGGTGGATTAGGAAATGTTTTCTATTAGGGATTTTTTTTCCACTGAGCCATGTCACATTCAAGTCCCACCATGGCTTTATGGCCACGTGCCTGTCCCCCTCTGCGAGGAGCAGAGCTGCTGCTGTCCATCTGTCCGTGTGTCCGTCCGTGTGTCCCAGGCAGGGCTCTGCTCATGCTTGCAGTCACCAGGGGCAGTGCTTGGCTCTGCAGTGCCCACAGCTGCTGCAGTGGTGCCCCAGCACTGGCAGGCTCCTGCAGTGGGTAATATATTGCCTTTTGGTCCCTGGTGATGGCATCCAGACCTCCCAACCTTTCATAATCCACAAATGGAAAAGTGGCACTTAAAATGAATTTATTCAGGTGGGAGCGCTGTAAAACATGAAAATAAGGCTTTTGACTTGCTGCACCTACACTTGAGTGTCAATGAAAAGCTTTTTATTTGGTTTTAGAGCCAGACTTGCAGAAGTCAATGTGCCTTGTGGTCTGGCCCTGTGTGTTATGGGAGCCAGACTGGAGTGGGGCACGGACAGCGAGGAAGGGATCGGGAGCGAAGCTGCCCAGTGCAAGACCAGCAAACCTTTGAGCATCTTAGAGGGCAGAGTTTGCCTGGGGAAGGCTGCAAATGGGAGTGGAGAGATGAGAGAGACAAAACCCCAAATGAGATTCCTTTGGGATCAATTAGTGTGTCTTTAATTGCGTGCCGTAGATTTTGTCCCCGCTTTGCGCTGTGGGATCGCCCGGTGCTCCCGGGCTGCTGCCTCCCCGCTGGGCAGCTCGGGGGCATCTCCTGCCAGAGCTTCCAGCTCCAATCAACCCCGGGGGCTGTGGGTGGGGAGGGGGGAGCAGGGAGTGGTGGTGGAGGAGCAGCAGCGAGCGGGCGCCGCTTGCCTTTGACCGCCTGTTTGATTTGACACTGTCCTCAAACACAAGGTCATTTACAGCCTGCCCGGGGCTGCCAGGCGAGGAAGTTACCTCGCGAAGGAAGGAACCAGCCCATGCTGTCTAAATATTGTCAATTGTGTGCTGAATGGAGGCCACAGCCTGAGGAACCTCAATAGTAGCTCTTTGTGTCCCCGGCTGCCTCCTGCCAAAGTGCTTTCCATAATTAGGAGTAAAACATATTTACATTCCTGCCGTCCTCGGTGCCGGCACACACCTGTACGTGTGCGGGTGTTCATGTATGGGGTGCAAGCATTTCTATTCCTGTGCTTTTAGAGTGGGTATTCCTGCCTGGAGTCCTCCCAACCAATGGAGGCAACTGGGAAGTGTGGGACAGTCAGGGGTTGTAATGGTGGAGAAGAAATCCAATGGATTGCCCCTCTGCCAAGCAGGAGTATAATCCCCATATAGAGAGAGATACTGTATTTTGTCTGGATTGGAAGGTCTGGGCTGAATGCTCCCTTTTAAAATTCATTGATGTTTGCATGGAAACCAGAAAAATGGGCTTAAGTCAAGAATGCAAGAACCTTACTCCAAACTGCTCTCCATGGCAGGCACTCACCCGCTTCCCGCCGCTCTGCTCGCGGGCAGATAAATGCAGGGTGGAATCCTGTGCAGGGCTGCATGGGAGCGGGGCTAGAAGGCAGTGGGTGATGCCCAGCAGCCTTTCCAGGCACGTTTCTCCCCCTCCCTCCATGATAACTCGCAGCCAGGCATTGATTAGTTCAGTTTGGGGGAAAAGGAGTCGTGCAGGACAGCTGGATACTCCAGCAAAGAGATTCCTGAACCGAGTCCAAGGGAGAACGGAGCGGTCACGTGGCGCTGGCGCCGTGCCTGCTTCCAGCTGCTGAGTTTCATTAGGAGACAGCCAAAATACATTAATTAGTCTTCTAACATAACTCTCCTGTGCAGGCAGTGCTTTGGCTTTCACAGGGGCAGAGGAGATGGCCTGTACATTGTGTGAATGATGGCCACGATGCGACCTTCACGTGGTCAACGTGTGTCCCCTGCCTGAGGCTCCCAGGAGTCCCCCTGGGTGGTGGGATCATGCTGGGGAGACCAGGGCACAGGAGGCAGCCTGCTTTGGCTTTGGGCTTTCCCAAAGGTCATTGTGGCTTCAGATCCAGGGCTGTTTCCAGCCTGTTCTGGGTAGGAGGTTGTAGCCAGGTGGGGGTTGGTCTCCTCTCCCGAGAACAGGGGACAGGACAATAAGAAAAGGCCTCAAGTTGCACCAGGGGAGGTTTAGGTTGGATATTGGGGAAAATTTCTTCCCTGAAAGAAGAGTGGAGTCCCCATCCCCAGAGGGATTTTACAGCAGTGTAGGTGTGGCACTTGGGGACATGGGTTAGAGGTGGCATTGGCAGTGCTGGGGAACGGTTGGACTCGATGATCTTAGGGGGCTTTTCCAACCTGAATAATTCTGTGATTTCTTCTGTGATTTTATTTCTGTATGAAGTCTCCTCTGACAGGTGTCCCTGACAATGATTTCAGACAAATACCCTAAAATGGCTGCATCTGTGCTCCTCTTGCAGGGCAGTCAGAAGAGACACCCACAAATGTACCCGGGTAATCCCTGCTCCTGTTGCAAAACCACTTGTAAAAATTGTGCAGAAATCCGAGGAAAAAGTCATGTTCAGTCTAATCATGAGTTTACTTTTTCTCCAGAAGCTTTCTGAGCTTTCAGGCACTTAATGGAAACACCAGTGCTCACACTTGGAGGGCAGGCTGGAAAGTTTGCGTGGGCCTGTGTGTGTGCCAGGGAGTCAATTTTTGTCCGTCAGAAGCCTCTTTCCATTATGCTTTTGTCAGACTTTGCCTCCGTAAAGGGAAATTTGGACCTTCCCTGTCAAAGCCCTCTGCAAATGTTACCCAAGACCTCTCATCAGTGCTGTAGTTTGTACAGGAACCCCTCCCAGTGCTTGCCCATGAGTGGGGAAGGCAGTTCTAACGCTCCTGCCCTTGGAGGGAAATGCCTGTTATTTGGGATTTTTGATTCTTTCCTCCCTCAGCGTTCAGCATTTCGGATGCAGGCTCATGCCCCTGCTCTGTTTAACAGCCTGTTTTTCCTCTAACCACTTCCAGCTCCAAAACCTCTCCACATCTTCTCAATGTAAATACACTGAACTTGCCCAGAGCAGGCTGGGGAGACAGTGGTGACCTTCAGCTGAGAGCAAAGCATTTCAGTTTGACCTACTTTGCTGCAGAGTGGGTTTGGCCGTGGCAGGGCAGCTCTCTGCTCCCTGCCCTCCTCCTGGGGAAGGTCCCTGAGGAGATGCCCCATGTGAGTGGGAGAGCAGGGCTTAGGGAGATGGAAACTTCAGGCCCTGAGTTTAGGTGATGTTTGGCTAGCTGGGTGCTGGGTTTCTCCCTAGTGCCAGCTTTTATATTTGATGTTTGATTGTGCCTTTAAAAAATCTGCCACGGGTCGGTAACACAAAATGCCCGTCACAAAATACTCGTTTTTCATTCACTGCCACATTTTTTTTCTCTTTGCCTGCTTTCCTCAAGGCTGGTTGTGTGAAGGGAGCAGCTGCAGGAGGAGCCAGGCTGCCGTGGTTCTTCCCAAGGCTCCTTGGCTGCACCAAGAAAAGCCACGGTTGCTTTGTCAGGTCTCCCTTGTCCTCTGTAAGAGCCTCTGGGCAATGCCAGTGCAGCTGTGGCTTTGCCTGGGTGGCACAGGTTGCCCAGAGAAGCCGTGGCTGCCCCATCCCTGGCAGTGTCCAAGGCCAGGCTGGAGTAACCTGGGCTAGTGGAAGGTGTCCCTGCCCATGGCAGGAGGTAGAATAGATGATCTCTAAGGTCTCTTCCAAGCCAAATGTTTCTGTGTTTCTATGGTTCTAGGAGTGTATTAAGTGGGAATAATTTAATAAATGCACACTAGGATTACTTAGCTCTTTAGATTTTGCCTTTTTCTGCAGTACTGGTTTCTCAGGAGGGCTGTGGGTTGGCCCCTCTGGAAGTACAATTGCCTTTTGTTAGGGGACATTTGTTAGTTCTCTCCTTATCTCAAGCTTAAAGTGCAAAATTTCCAGGTTGGAAGCAAGTTAAAATTTCCTGTTCCAGCTGCATCCGCATTCAGTCTTGGAAGCAGATCCTTGGCTGTAATTTTTTAAAAAAAAGAAGAATATAAATTGATATTGCAGGTAAGAAAGAGCAACTGAGGAAAAAATCCTTTCAGAAGCCCTTCAAGCAGTTTTCAGGATAATTTTCACTTATTTCTGAATAATTCCTACCACTGGTCACCCATTAAAAATAACAAACCCAAACTCAACCCCACGTCCCTGCCGATAAACACCGTGGACTTGCTTGTAGCTTATCTAATGCCTGAACATCTGTTTCTCCCTAGCTGAGAGGTTCCCTTGGATGAGTTCATGCAATTCCCTATGCAAAGGTTAAACAAAGTTGAGAGGCTCCAGCCAGTGGCTTTGTGCCACAGGGCCTGTGCTGCACAAACAGCTTCACTGTGGAAATGTCCCATGGTAATTCAGAAAGAAGCTCAGGAGGGGAAAAGAGTCACTCAGCCTAAGCCTGGGCTGCAGCAAGGTTGGACTCGATGATCTTAGAGGCCTTTTCCAGCCTTAATGATCCTGTGATTCTGAGCTTTCTAGATATTCCAAAATGGAGAGGGTGTTTGGAGTGTGCACTGGATATTTCTAGATATTCCAGTTTGGAGTGTGCACTTTCCCTGGGTCTGAAGAGCTGGTGCTGGTGGTGAGCTCTGCACCTGCTCCCTTCTGCCTGGGCGCTGCCATCAGCTTCCCATGGCATGGGCTTGGGAGCTGAAGGCCAGAAACTGGCACTTCGTGTGCACAGGATTATTTACATTTTTGATCATCTAATAGGATTATTTACATTTTTGATCATTTAATTCTGTTTTGTGTGTTGGACAGTGGTACTTTTACGTCTGGGACAGCTGCAGGTGGGAAGGGCTGCGGGGTGACGGCAGCACCGACTCCTGGAGCTGCTGGGCTGAGCCGAGCCCTGGGGCTGGGTGCCAGAGGTGGCCCAAGAGACACAGACAGAGCTCTTGCCACGGGGATGTCACACAGGCATGGGGGGTTGTCACACAGCTGTAAGCCTGCGGTGAGATCAGGGTGGCCTTTGGGATGAAGGGTTCCCAGCCCGCTGCCCCTCTCCTTCATCCCCATCGCTTCCCGCTCGAGGAGCCGGCTGGCTGTAGCCACACCCGGCCCCTGGGCCCAGAATCCACCCTGGGGCTGTGCCCGTGTCCCTGGGCTCTCCCCAAACACCACATCCACACTTCTACTTGCGTGCCCTTTCCTTTCTGTCTCGGCTTTCGGCTCCTCTGGCTGCACATCCTGCGGGGCTGCACTTCACACACGGAGCAGGAGCATCAAAGAGGAGATCCTGAATAAAGCCCCCACTTTATGACATCTCTTCAAAGTGCCTTTTTAAGAGTTCAAAGGACACGAGGAAAGGAGGGGATCAAAATCAAAGGAAGATTGGGGGGAGGGAAATTAAAGCCTCAGAGGAACTTTATGGCAAGTTTTCTGTAACACTTTCAATGCCAAAATCACAAGTGTTCCCAGCACTGACTCTTCCCCGGCCACCAGATTTCCTGTTTACCTGCACTGGTTTCAGGAAGAAGACAGTAAGAGAAGAGTGAGATGCATTTCCTGAAAGCAAAAAAAGGAAGATTTTCATTAAAGGTGAGCTCTGCTGTCAGCCCCAGAACTTCCAGGCAATTCAGAACAAACATCTCCCCCTTGGCCTGAAGGACCAGAATGGCAAGTTTTGGTCTGACAAAAAAATGAACGGAAAAGTGAAATTGTGGGTGCCCTGTGTCAGTGTGTGGGGCTGAAGCTACCCGGGGCTGCTGAACTGCCCTGAAACCAGTGCAGGCACAGGATTATTTACATTTTTGATTATTTAATATTTATTCACTGGTAACTGTAGGGGGGAATTTAAGGCATGTGGAGTAACTAATCAGATTGGAACTTGCCTCGGAGACTGGGACCTGTAAGGTTTGTTTACAAGAGGGGATTTGCATCGAGGAGAGACCCCTTAATACAGGCTCTTTACATTAATTGGTTTGAAGCTGGCCTGCCTCAATGAACAGATGGCTTTATTTCCCTCACGGTGCTCCAGGCCACGTGGGGGGATTTCCTTTCCACACACGCCGTGGGCAGTGGGGACAGGCACACAAAGTCCCATCCTGTGCTGTGCCAGGGCTGGCAGTGCCTGGTGGGGAAGGAGCACCAGGGGCTCACCAGCCCCAGGGCTGCTCGCTCAGCATCCCATAATAGCACTGCTGTTAAAGGATGTGGCATTGTCCAGGAGGTTATTAATGTCTTCCCGTGGGAACTGGGAGCCTGGTGATGCCCACCCACCTCACCCAGGGCCCAGAAATAGGGAGGGCTTTTTGGGGCTCCCCTCGTGCTCAGCGCCGGGAGCGGCAGCAGGGGCACGGCTGCGCTGGGAGTGCTCCGGGGCCGGGCTGTGGCTCCTGCTGGGGGAACAGCAGTGGCCCAGCAGGGCTGAAGGTGTCCATGGCTGATGTCAGTGCTTCCTCCTGGCTCTGGGGCACGCAGGTCCTCCCCGCTGCCACCGCTGGTGACGCCTCACTCGGGCTGTAGGACAGAGTGTTTGCTCTTGGAGCAGGAGCCCTTGGAGCATCTCTGTGGCCTCCTCTGGACTCGGTCCAGCAGGTCCAGGTCCTTCCCGTGCTGGGGACCCCAGAGCTGGACTCAGTGCTCCAGCTGGGGCCTCACTGGAGGGGAGCAGAGGGAGGAATCACCTCCCTCGCCCTGTGCCCACCGTTCTTTAGTGCAGCCCAGGGCACGGCTGCTTTCAAATGGCGAGGGCCGGGTGCTCCCTGGCAGCCCGGCGGGGCTTTCACAGAACGGGAGGGCCGAGGAGCTGTTCACTGGATGGACCTGCAGTGCCCCCCTCGCGGGAGGGCTGCGGCGTGGCTCAGCTCCAGGTCTGAGCCGGGTCTTACTTCATTTTATTTTTGGGAGTGTTGCTAAGAGATGATTCCCCCTGGAAGCTGCAGGACCTACACAGATGCAAACTGGCTGAGGAGGGAGGGAGGCTCCCTGAAACCCAAAGGGAAACGAAAATCTGTTTGGGAATCCTCAGCCAGCTACACACAGAACTCCCAAAAAACCAGTGCTGGGCACAGGATGTGGCCCAATCCCAGGAAGATCCTGGAGCATGGCACTGTTTGCAGTGTCCTTTCCTAATGCAACTGGGGTTTTTTGTGCTTTTCTTAGGCTGAAAATGGTTATGCACATTCCTAAATATTTTCCTACTTCCCTTTTAGGATGTCTAACATTATGTATTATTTTCTGATACTTACCTAACCCGGGAAATCTGTTTTCCATCTCACTTCAGCCAAGGTTTTCTTTTTAACCAGTCCTTCCCAGTATTTTCCTTTAACACTTCTGGTTCACAGAGTGAACTTTGCAGTGTGAGGGTAAATGAAAGTGAAAATGTATTGCTTGTCACACACTGGCTGTTTAGAGAGGGTTTGGGGTTTTTTCCGCCTCCTCTGGATTTGAAGAGGGAGATATAAATCATTGATTTAAAACCAGGGTAATTTAACAAGATTATAGGAGAGGGAAAATCCACTTCCTACCCAAAGTAACAGTCTCTTAGGTCTCTCCACCTACACAAGCCATATGCATCCTCCGAGCTGCCCAAGATCCTCTTTTGTGTTTTTCTGGCAGGACTGTGGTGTAATAATTAAAGCCCATATACAAAACTTTCTTGGTGGGTCTTTTAATTACTTTGTAATTGGTCAGAGAGTTACCATCCCTCAGCCCCCAGCCTGTCTCTGTGTTTGGGAAGTCCCAGACCTGGAGGGGTATTCACAGCTCAGAGTCCCAGATCAGAGGGATGTGATCAGGGTTTTTTTTGTGCCATCTCCCTTTTTAACCAACATGACCAAGCTGTATTTTCCTTGCTGGGAGTGCAGCTCTGGGATGGGGAGGGCAGAGGGACTGGTGCTGCAGCCGCGTGGGTGGGATGCGAAGGGCTCTGCGTCGGAGCAAAGGGGTGGAGAGAGGGATGGCGAAGGGAAAGCTCATCCCTGGCTGCAGTTCTGGTTTCCAGTCACGGGAAGCCTTTGTGCTGACCCCAGGGGGAGCACGGGATAACAGAGCTCCTCACTCAGAGCACTGGCACCCCTGAAACTCAGGCATCGACTGGCCTTGGTGACATCACCCAAGTTCACTCGGTCCCTGCCGTGATGTTCCCCCTTCTCCTGAGGGGTGGTGGCTGCCAGCTTGGCCAGGATGCAGAGGCTGTGTCTGTGTTTCTGAGGCCAGGTACTGAGTTCTAGGAACAGCTACAGCCCCAGCTCTCAGTGGCACTGCCCCACCTGAGTGGGTATCGCACAAAATGCCCTCAACATAACAGATATCCTGCTCTTGTTATTCCCATTCTCTCTGGGAGCCAGGACTCTCACCAGGCACAGGGACTGGAATCAACAGATCTTTTTAATAGATGTAGCAAACCACACATAATCCTTTGGTTCTGGGAGCTGGAACTCAAAGCCCAGCTCTTGTAACACAAACACAGGCGTCTCTTGGCTTGTCAGTTCAGCAGGAACATGTCACCAAAAGAGGTGTCCTGGAGCCTGCCTTGCTCCCACTGGCAGGACAGGCTTCCAGTAATGAATTTCCAATGAAACGTTTTTCTAATTATAGCAAATTATTTTTACAAACATTTTTCCTGGGAAGAGAGCTTGAAACTAGAGCCAAAAAGGAGAAGACTGAAATATAGGCAGTGCCTGAAAAAAAATTAAAGATGGGTTGCATGCTAGTTGGCTTTTATTATCAGGCCAACCTGTAAACTTCAAATTAATGGGTTTTAAGGAACTTTATTC
>VZSE01007344.1:373776-402112 GCA_013398275.1 Promerops cafer
CCAGAGGATGGCTGCTGGCTGCTCCAGCACATTGTTCTGTGCTGGCAGGAACAAATGAGGGCTTGGTCTTTGCTCCAGGGAATTCCCTGTGTTCCCTGGAGGAGGTACCCAGCTACCCCAGTGTCTTTCTGCTGCCACAGCAGTGGATCCCAGCACCCCCACACAGGACTGGTGTCCTGGGGTGGATTTTCTTTAGGGCTGACTTGGGAAGTGTGCCCATAGGAAATGAATGAATAATTCAATAACTTGTAGCTGGTTGGAGAGCTGGAGCACCTCCATGCTCTGGCCAGAGTTTGGAAAGCTGATGAGCAGATGGAATGTTGGGCTGTGTCCTCTTTCATCCCTCTTAAAATTCCCCCATAGCTTTGGGAAGCTGTGGGCGTTTGGGAAAAGGTGCTGGTGGTGACTCTGTGCTGGTGTCCTGTGCTCTCTGAGTGGGATGTCTGCACGGGCAGGACCAGGCTCTCCCAGTAAGGATGGGGGGACTGGGGTGGGCCGTGGCTCTGGGCACCAGAACCAGAGGAGAGGCTTCCTCTTTCTGGTGTGTGCTTGCCAAGGCAGCCTGGAGGAGAAAACAGAGCAGGAAATCCAATAGAAAATCCGGATGTTTGGTGGAGCAGGGAAAGCTGGGGAGTGGAGTGAAGGCAGCCTGGAAAACCAGGGGGTGTTCTGCAGCCTGAGAGGGGAAAGGGGGGTGACAAGGCCTGGGACAGTGCCAGAGAACAGGAGGAGGCAGAGACCGTGGAAAGCAGCTGGGAAGAAGCCTTCTTTGCGGGAGGAAATGTTATTATTAGTGCTCAGTTTCCTGGACAAAAGATTCTTGTCTATTTAAATACTTCAGCTTCACGGAGCTGCAGTTCTGCAGACACAATAAAATCTGCTTTTTCTCCCTGTCATTGTCATTTCCCACTGGCAGCAGGTGGTTAGAGCTCTTGTGCTCTGGACTAGGACATTGCAGGTTGTGTGACCAGGGAGAACAAGCCCTGGGGACGGGGGCTTTGTCCCTTGTGCCCCCTCACATCTGTCCATGGAGATGCTGCTCTCTCACAGATGCTCTATCAGCAGATGCTGCTGATAGAGAGATTAAGATCAGTTAGATTTGAGTAAAATTGGCAAAAGCATAAAAAATATTAAAAAGTTAAATATCTTGATAGAAACCACACTTAAGAAACCTCCTGGGCCATGCTCAGCCAACCATGGCAGGTTTTAAGCACCAGCAGCAAAATACAGAACCTCACTAATGCCAAATAATCTCAGCTAATAGATAATTGGAATTATTCTTTCCATCCAGGCATGCACAAAAACCACCCAGGGGTTGGAGCTGCTGTTGTGGGGGGAAGAGATCCGGGTTCTGTGCAAGGTGATGCTCCCACCTGAGCTGTCTTTGGTGAGTGAGGTCCTGGCCCTGCTGTCTCTGTGTGATCTTCTCTGTGTGCTTCAGCAGGGCAGGCTCTTTTCCACAGAAATTCCAGATGATTTCCTGAGACAGGTGAGAAATACTTTTCCTACCTGTCTTGAAGTGTTAAAATCTGACAACAGTAGTATGGAATTTTCTTTGTAGAATGTTGATTTTTTTTTCCTGTATTCATGTAGCTTGAGTTTAATATTAGATCTATTCCTATAATGGTAGAAATGGGACTTTTATTTCATAAAAAGATGGGAGATGTCTCACTCTGCTCTTTTCCTGATGATAATCATTGCTTGTTCCAAGCCCTGCAAGAGTTTGAAAAGTCAGCCTTCCTGAACGTATGACAAATATATCACAGAATCACGGAATATCCTGTGTTGGAAGGCACCCACAGGGATCATTGAGTCCAACTCCTGGACCTGATATAAATATATATTTATATTGAATTACTACAAAAGTGCAGATGTGCTTAAAGCAGCGTGAGGGAGCCGTGGAGGGGCTCGTGGCTGTCACGAAGGACACACAGGATGTGCAGTTGCTAAAGCACTGAAAGCACGTCCTGTTCATCTCAGTGGGGAGCGTTTCTGAGTTGGGATTCTGGAAAACTGAGCAGTTCACTCCCAGTGAGTGAATGAGCACAGCCAACCTGCAGTCATGCCAGTTAGACATGGATTTTAATCAGAGAGTTTTGGAAGACAACAGCAGCCATTCTTTAAGTGTAAAATACTTGGGGACGAGCTGCTGGTGTTTTATAGGTGTGAGTTTGATTTGCTGGTTTTGTCAGGGTGGGTAAAGCTCCAGCTGTGTGTGGCCTCCAGCCCCAGCACTGATGTGTCAGCCCTAGCAATTCATACTTTGATTTCACAGCAGCCTGCCCTGTTCTGTGCTGGACTTGTGCTTCTGCATCGGGCTCCATCACCCCAGAGCTCCGAGCTTGTCCCCATTGCCCGGGGGTCCTGCTCCCCCCACCCCACTGCCCGGGGGTCCTGCTCCCCTTGCCCCATTCCCCGGGGGTCCTGCTCCCCTCACCCCATTCCCTGGGGGTCCTGCTCTCCTCGCCCCATTGCCTGGGGGTCCTGCTCCCCTTGCCCCATTCCCCGGGGGTCCTGCTCCCCTCACCCCACTGCCCGGGGGTCCTTGTCCCCCCACCCCACTGCCCGGGGGTCCTGCTCTCCTCACCCCACTGCCCGGGGGTCCTGCTCCCCTCACCCCATTCCCCAGGGGTCCTGCTCCCGGCCGAGCCGGGCCTCCCCTCCCCTGTGGGGATGTGGGAAGGGCTCTGCCTCGCTGCTCCTGCCCTGCCAGCAGGTAGGGAAGGAGTAACTGTTGCCCAGGGCAGCGTGTCCTGAGCCCGGCAGTGCTGAGGGGACCCGGGGCAGGCAGTAGCTGCTGCTGGAGGGGATGGAAGGCTTTGGGAAGCGGAGCAGAGGGAAGCAGTTCCCTGCCTTCCCTCTGCCTGGGAGCACAGGAGCTCCCAGCCTCTGGCCAAGGCCTGCAGCCCCCAGCCCCTTGTCTCTCTGGAAGGCTGAGGTGAGCTGTTCTTCCCTGCAGCTTTGCAGTTCTGCTGCCACTCCTCAGGCCGGGCTCTGCTTCCCCTCTGCTGGAGCTGAGCTCACATGGTCGGAGCTGTGGGAGTGTGGAGATCACTGCTTGAGCTGTGCCCTGCACTCGGGGAGGTGACAGCTGCCACAGCTGCCTGTCTTGGGGCAAGGACAGGCATCCAGGGACTCCTTCCAGGCTGTGGATAGAAACAGGCAGCAGGCTCAGTGTAGCTGAGAACGTGGCCAGCAGCAGGAGGAGCTGAGTGGGAGAACTCGTGCCAGAGCTTGCCCTTGGTAGCAGGAGCCCAGGGGATGGGGGACTTTGTTTGCCCTCCAGACGAGCTCTGTCCCTCCCTCTCCCTCTCCCCGTGGCCATGGGGACAGCAGTGGCTCCTGGGTGACTGTGCACTGCACGCTGGCCCTGCTGATGTGCTGAACCGCTCAAGCAAATCATCCTGAAATAGGCTTCATATGTGATGCAGAAGAACCCAAGCAAAACAGAGCCCAGCCAACCCCAAATTTATGCTTGTGGTTACTGAAGCTTGTGAGATCAATTTTTTGTTTACTTAAAACTGATTTCAAAGAGTTTTGGGGTTTTTTTTTTGTTCTTTTAATTCTCATTCTTGATCCTTGGGCTGGGGGATGGTCATGGCACTGCTCCAGCTGAGGCTGAGCATCCTGCTCTCATCATCACAGAGAAGCTCTGTCCCAAAATGCCCAGAATTAAGGTCCTGGTGAGGTGGGGGAGCACTGTTACACCCCCAGAACAGAACCTGTGGTCGCTGTTCCACTGGCACATCCCAGCAATCACCCACAGTGTCCTGAGAGATTCTCTTATTTTCATGACAACCTGGAAAAGTAGATCTCAGAGGAGCTTTTTTCTTTTCTCATTTCTAACTTTTGAAAATATTTAAGCTTGTAAGTGTTAAAAGCATGAGTCCAGTTGAAAAAAAGGGGGGGAAAAAAAGCAAAAAAAAGGCCAAGAAACAAAAACCCCCCAAAGCCCACA
Organism: Promerops cafer; assembly: GCA_013398275.1. Lineage (NCBI taxonomy): Eukaryota > Metazoa > Chordata > Aves > Passeriformes > Nectariniidae > Promerops > Promerops cafer. The sequence goes on from VZSE01007344.1 coordinate 377,735, forward strand.
GAGCCTCTGTGGAGCTGGCAGAAGGCAGAGCACAGAATCAGCGCTGGCTGATTCCATCTCTTTGTCATCCCACATGTGGGGTTTACCCCAGTGAATAGGAAAGCCTCGAAAGTCCAATCTGCCATATTTCAGGACAAATGGTATAGAAAATAAACACGTGGGATAAATAAAGCACAGGCAGGAAGCGATGACTTCGTGGGACAGGGACCTGAGGTGATGCTGCTCCTGCTGCTGGGGACCCTCCCCAGCCCGGCCAGGGCAGGGAAGCGAGGGAAGCACCCACCTATTTTCTTTTTTCAGGAATCCCTGGCTGTGTGGCCCCCTTTTCAGCAGAGAATTCCTGCAGCCTCAGCGTTTGAACTGGCCGAATCCCTGCGGGGCCAGGGCCAGCAGCTCCGTCCCTTCAGCGGTGACGTGGTGAGTGCGCCCTGGTGCCAAGCCCAGATGGAGCTGTTCCCGAGCAGATTCCTTCCTCTGGGTCCTTTCATTCCTTCTTTTCTTCTGATTTTCAGCACTTGTTAGGGGGTTTGTCAGTGTCGTGCGTGGCGTCCCAGTGGCAGTTTGTGCTGGCCCCCTGGGGGTGCCTGTGCCCTGAGGGGACAAGGACTGTGTGGGGACAGGGCCAGGCGGCACAGCCTGCGAGGGGGAGAGCCCAGACTGGGGGGTCAGCCCTGGCAGCTCGGGGAAAGAGAACTGATTTTTGTTTGTGAATGGAAATGGCCTTGGGGGGAAATCCTGGAGAGAATGGGGTGGCTGCTGCTGTCTGTCTGTCTGTCCCTCGGTGCTCCTGACCGGGGTTATTGTGCTGCATAATTGCTTTTGGACGGTGTTCAGGCAGCAAAGTGGGGCAGAAGCAGCTCTCCGGGCTGGTTTAACTCTTCTGTGGGGTGTAATTTCTGGTGGGTTACAGAGGCAGGTGAGCTGGGAGATGGGGTGGGCAGCAGCGGGGCGGGACCTGCCGGACAGCAGGACCTGGCAATGTGGGCAGCACCTGAGAGAGCAGTGAGGGACGCCAGGAAAAGGATTTTACTAAAAAAAAAAATGAGGTCTAAGCCTGCATTTCAGTGAGGAAGGAGAAGAGGTGGTTTCGAAGGCTTTGGAGGAACAGAATGGAACAACAACTGGCTGAGGGAGCAGGACAGTCCGTGGAGCTGCTCCGCACATGCTGGGACCCATCCCACGGGCACAGAATGAATTAATGTGTCCCAAGCGTTAGGAGGGAGGGAGATCTGTTCCAGAAACCCAGCCCAGAGCAGGCTGGGGGAGCAGAGGGCGTTCAGCAGCCGTGGGGACCTCTCTGCTCCTCGGCGGAGGCAGTGATAATCGCGGGGCTTAGCGGCGAGGCGGGCGCCGGGCAGGAGCAGCGGGGCTGCAGCGCAGGAGGAAAGGGTTCGCTGTCCCGGTGGGCTTAGCACGGTGCAAACTCTGCACACAGAAAGCTGCAGCCTGGCCTGCGAAGGGGCTGAGTCAGCCGGCACAGCAGCGCGGGCTGAGGGGCTCCTCGCGGTGCCGGTGGAGCTGAACCCCACGCACAGTGCCCGTGTGCCGTTCCCTTGGACACAAAGCAGCTGCAGGGACAGCTGGCGTCCTCACGGATGCCCTTCCCAAGCTCGCTCTAACGCAGGTTGTTTGGCTAGAAAAAGAACTTATTTTTTTTTTTTATATTGGGGAAAACCTGTCCAGATTCTGAGGAAAATTGGTAAAGCAATGTTTTGGTTATAATTCACTGCGCAGTGTCTCATTTTGGAATCACATTTTGGCCAGGGTACGTCTGGCCAGCGATGCTGTGACAGTGCCCCAAGCCTTCCTCTTGGCTCTCATTTAGCTTAGAAAAGTAATTAAAGGAGGGTAGAAAAAGAAGTGACAGAGTTACTGACTCTCTTTCCAAAAGTGAAGGGTTTAGGCCAAACTCCTGCTAAGAAAATAAACAGAATTTCATCTTTTTGTTGCAAGTTCTTCCCAGATATTGAATTTCCATGCGCAGTGACAAGGGGGATCTGCTCGAGTGAGCAGCGATTGGATTGCAATGGCTTTGAGTTGTGCTTTGGAAAGCTGGGGCTGCCCTTGGAGAGCAGGGTTTGGACCTGAGCTTGAGGCTTTGTTTTCTAATAAGCACAAACCTTGCAGCCTGACTTATCAAGCTGTAACTTTTATGGCTGTGCCTAGAAATTATTTGCCTGCCCAGCGTCCTGCCCAGCAGTGCCGTGGTAGAACCACACATAGATTGGGGCACGTTGCAGAGGTTGGCTCTTTTTGGCACATGTGGGTGTGAATGTCCTTCCCACCTTCTCTCCTGCAAGAAGAGGAAGCCCATGTTGGGATAATTTCTGCAGAAAGCAGTAAATTTGGGGTAGTGGGGAGTGTTTGAGCTTGTCCCAGGCGTACCCCCCACCAGGACCCTGTGGTGTGGGGCTGTGCTGGGCAGGGATGAGCCCTGGCAGTGGGGTGGGAGATGTTTTGGTGGTCACCACGAACAGCAGGGTCCCTCTGGGCAGTTGGGGGTGACAGCAGATGGTCCCAGGGGAAGTGCTTTGGGAGCCAGGGGGGTTGAAGAGGCTCTGTGCCTCGGGTGATAAATTGATAAATGTGTCATGGCTCAGCTCCGGAAACGGGGCAGGGAAGGATGTGAGTGACAGAGGATCCCTGTCCTGGAAGCGCTGCGGTGTCAGGGCTGGGGAATTCAGCGGGATAAATGCATTTGCCTGTCCTGCTGCAGACAATCTGCTTAATGTGGGAAGCAGAGTTTCCTGCAGCACCGAGCCAGTGGGGAAGGGAAAACCCTGAGAGCCAGGAAGGGCCAGGGAGAATTAAGCAGGTAAACCCATTAGCAGTGACCACCTCTTTGTGTGGGGATTACACAAAGCTGCTGCTTTTGGATGCTCAGCGTCTTGGGAGGAGCTGGGGCTGCGAGTGGGGGCCTCTCCCCTCTCCTGAGGGGCTTGACCCCGAGCTGGGATTAGCACTTGCCACAAGCCACCCTCACTAGCCAGAACAAATTGCTGCACGTGCTGAGAGAGAACCCAACCTGCAAGAACCGTGGTGATGCTGTGAGGCAGAGGTTTGGCAGGCTTTGCTCTGGCAAATCCATCCATTCTTCCCAACGGGACCTTCCTTGTGGAAATCTCTCCTCTTTAACGAACAGATTTACACTGTTCTACTACTCTGGACAGAGGTTTACCCCAGCTCCCTCCTCAGCTTGGGAATTCTTCAGATACTGGAGAAAACAGAGTCAGGGCACAAAGGGGAATAGATGTGCTGTCCCAAGAGCCTCTCCCAGTCAGGACATCCCAAAATGGTTTGGCATAAGCTCGGGCCAGTGGGGAGGGAGCTCTGGGGTGCAGTGGAGGGTGCTGGGGGAGGGTGTGGGGAGCGGGGGGACACCCCAGTGCCAGGGAGAGCTGCAGGGATGAGCACGGCCAGGGGCCAGGCCGGGGCTGCGGGGCTCCCTGGGTCCTTGCCGGAGCCTCCGCGGGGCCGATGCTGCACGACCTCGTGGTGGCCAGCACTGTCCCACAGCTCCCGTCCCGAGACGTGTGTGTCCTCCGGCAGCCTTTCCAAAATGCCAGCCACAGGAAAGCAGCAGAAAGCCAAGCTTTCCTTCTGCTTGGATTCCCATCAGTTCCCAGACTTTAATGACAGACTGTTGCAGGCTCTCTCGCTCGGGTTGGTTTGGCTCTTCGGGCCGGGCCCGAGCGCTGTCTCATGGGCAAAGCAGCCACGGGCTGAGAGGAAGAGGAAGGAGAAGCCACGCTGTGGGATGAGCGGTTTTGCCGGGAGCGTGACCCCGCTCCCCTGCTCCTGCTCCGCCCGGGGGTCCCGGCCAGCCCCGGCCCCAGCGGGGGCTCCCCGGGGTGGGCGCAGCAGCGGCTCCTCCGCGTCCCGGGCCGCTGCTGCTCCTCTCGCTCCATTTGTGCGCCAGATGCTGAGCCAGATGTTGGCGCTGCCGTGTCCGCCCGCCGGCAGCGGCAGCGCCGGGGATGCCGGTCCCACCCGCTGCCCGACTCCCGGCGCCTCGGCACCGCCACCTCCCGGGCACCCCGGAGGGGACGCGCGGCTCCGCGGCAGCCCTCGGGGCTGAGTTTATTTATTCTCTTTATTCCACGGTGCCTCCCGGGCACCCCGGAGGGGACGCGCGGCTCCGCGGCAGCCCGCGGGGATGAGTTTATTTATTCTCTTTATTGCGCCATGCCTCCTGCCCTGCAGCCCGGCCCTGCCCGGTAACCCTCTCCCAGCACACTCGGGCTCGCAGCACCTACTGGGAAAGATATTCACCTGTAATGATGTTATTAAATGGTATAATTCTCCTTTTTTGCCTCTCACCCTAAGGACGAAGGCCCCGAGGTGAGCGTGGTTTCCCCGGGCGATGCTGGCTTGTCCATCTGTCTGAAGCAATTACTGCAGCTTCCCCGGGGATTATTTTTCAGACCAGGTGTTGACATTTTTCCCCAGCTGGGTGTCAAGCCGTACCTGCGGGGGCGGTTTCGGAGCAGCAGAAGCCTAAGCAGAGAGTGCCCTGGGTTAATGAGGTGTTGCAAGACAGCAAAGCTAAATCCAGCATTACACGGTCCAACTTTCCAGTTTAATTAGAAACCTGGATCTCCCGCTCGTGCATTAATTCACTTTTTGACCTGAGTGACAGCTCAGCCTCTCACAGGGAGGGCGACCGCGGCGTTTAAGAAGAGTGTGGGTGTGGCTGGCTGTCCACATGCCCCTGTCTTGCCCAGCTTTGTGTTTGCCATGGGAATATCATGCTGGGCCCACCAGAGCAGCTGAGCCAGGCAGTGGCTGGGTGCCCCTCAGCCAAGAGGAGCAGCTGGGACCTGCAGGATCAGCAGAATCCACCTTTCCCCTCTATTCTCTTGTGGATCCCACGGGTGGGAAGCAGCTCTGAAGGGCCACAGGGAAGGTGCAAGGCCCTGGCTCATGCTCCTTCCCAGCTATGGCTCCCCCACTCCCATGGCAGCTCCCTGTTTCCTGGGAGCCCTGGGACTGCAGAGATGCTGTCAGTGCTGGAGAGAAGGTTTGGGAGCCAGCAAGCAAGTTCAGGAGTGCAGTAATTAGCAGAGCAATTGTGAAGCGCAGCAATTAGTGGCTAATTGCTGCTGCAGAAATATGTGAGGCAGAGTGCCTTTATTCCTTCCTCCATGGGGGATGGCTGATCCCGGGTTTGCTGGGAGCAGGGACCACTTGTGTCCTGTCCCTGTCCTTGACGGCAGGATAGGACAAGGGGGAAATGCTTTAAGGTGAAGGATGGTAGATTTAGATTTGATATTAGAGAGAAATTCTTCCCCGTGGGGGTGGTGAGGCCCTGGCACAGGTTTTCCAGAGGAGATGGGATGCTCTGGGTGGTGTTCTGGTGATGTTCTCAGCTGGCAGCTGTGCCTCTTGAGCTGCCTGGGAGATGTGCATTGTGCCAGCAGTGGAGAAACTCGGCTTCACAGAGAGTTTGGGAGCCACCAAGGGGCCTCAGTGCCATTTTAGAGCCCCATTTAGCCAGACACGAGGCTCTGGGAGGAATCCCTCTGGGAGTGGGCGTGATGCTCTGCCACCCTTGTGCAGCCCCTTGCTGGTGTACCTCACACCCTCACAGCAGTCACTGCCACTGCCCCATCCTCACTGGGACAGCCTCAGGGTGCCTGGAATTACTTAAGAACAGCTTGTAGAAGAGACATATTTACTTAATAAATAAATACAAATAACATATGGCAGGTACTAGCATGAAATCCACACTATTGATGATGTGAGGGAGGCCAAGGTCTGAGGCTGGAGCTTTGCCTAGTTCAGCTTAACATGCCCAGCTGGCACTTGCCAGGCTGGCCCTGGATAAGGACTGAAGGTGCAATCTGGAATGGCTCGAGGGCGCGTCAGGAGCTACACACCTGGATGGATAAATATATTAACACACAGTGTCCAGGGAGGCTTTGCCTTAGAGTGCCCAGAGACACAAAGTGTGCTCTTCTCTGGGAACCGGCGTGACCCTCGGGCACATTTCTGGGTGCCTGCCCGGGGCAGGTCCCAGGAGCTGCAGCGTGGTCGTGGCACACACGGGCACGTGGACACATGGGCACATGGCCGAGGGTCGTGGCACACATGGGCACACAGGGGAGGGTCATGGCACACATGGGCACACAGGGCACGGTCATGGCACACATGGGCACACAGGGGAGGGTCATGGCACACATGGCTGAGGGTCACAGCACACATGGGCACATGGCTGAGGGTCACAGCACACGCAGCTGAGGGTCATGGCACACACAGGCACATGGCTGAGGGTCATGGCACTCGTGGGCACACAGCTGAGGGTCGTGGCACACACAGGCCATGGCACTCGTGGGCACACAGCTGAGGGTCATGGCACACACGGCTGAGGGTCGTGGCACACACAGCTGAGGGTCACAGCACACACAGGCACACAGCTGAGGGCAGGGGGAGATGGGGCCCCGTGGACCTTGGGAGGGTGTCAGGGCTCGTCCCCCCATCTCTGCAAAGCTTCGTGCAGAGCGAAGGGGCTCTGCTTTGGCTAGATTGGCAAAGCCTTGACCTAAAGCTCGGAGCTCTGCTGAGCTCTAAGGAGGCAGCAGCAGCTGGGTTTTGGGATTTGGGGTCGTCTCTGAGCTTCGGGGCCGGGCCTCAGTCGGCCGAGACGGGCAGCGGCAGGAAGAGGATCGCCTTCTGGCCATAGTGAGTCCGCGGGCCCAGCTTGCTGTTCCCGTTCTTCTTCAGCCCCACAAACCAGTTCTTGTCCGCGTGCATTTTGGAGACGTAGGTGTTGTAATGGTTTTCTTCGAGCCTTTCCAGGAACAGACACTCCTCACCCAGTAACTGCTGGAAGAGAGCCCGGGGGAAGGACAGTGAGCCGTGGGGATGGGGACGTTCCTGACGTGACAATCCCAGCTCAGCTCTCCCCTCCAAGATGCCATCCAGACCCACCTCTGAGATTTCCACACCCCAGTAAAGCTCTTATTTGAACTGTGGGGTAGGTGGCCTTGATTTACTCCCCGGGGCCACTCCTGTAGCAAGGTGTCTGTGACCTGGGAATTTTAACTGGCAGAGACCAATGAGCCCCGTGCTCCATAAGCTGCTCCTGGCCCTGGCTCCTGCTCTGGCCCTGAGCTGTGTGGGGGCAGCTGCAGGCTCAGAGCACAGAACCAGAGTGGTTTGGGTTGGAAGGGACCTTGAAGACCATCGAGCCCCAGCCCCTTGCCATGGCCAGGGACACCTACACCAGGTGGCAGCTGCCGAGGGGCTGCAGAGCAGCTGCTGCTCCAGGTGTGAAACACAACATTTATCAAGTGTCAGCTAGGAAATTCAGTACTTGTCAGAAGCGGGGCAGTTAACGGCATTATTTGCTAACTTATTTACGTCCCCCCAAAATAAAGCCAGATGCAGAGTGGCCGTGCAGCTGCCAGAATCACAAGCAGAGGTTAATTATTGCCTGTGGTTTGCATTAGTGAGCTGTGAGATCTCTGCAGCCCTCCAGCCCTCCCCAGGTGTGATCCCACGGGGTGCTCCCACGTACCGAGCCGTAGAGCAGCCCGTTGGTGTCCATGGCCAGGTACTGCCCCGACTGGGTGCTCCTGATGTGCACCACCCCCACGCTTTCTGCACTCAGCTGGAGCTGAACTGGCAGTAAAAACAAAACAACAACAACAGCGGTGAAAGGAAAATAGGAAAAGGGGGAAAAAAGAGCTGCCAGGAAGGTTAGGGGGGTACTTTGTTGAAGTCTGGCTTATGAAGAGTTTATAGGAAACAGTACAGTGCGTAATAAAAGTGTCTCCTTGTACCCTCTTCTTCAAAGAAATCCCACAGCCATCCTTTAGGAACCAAAGACCAATTTTTTCCCTTATTTTACATCAAAGGAAGGGCAGCCTTTTGGTTACGATGCTGGAATAGGACACAGGAGATTGGGGTTTTAATTCTGGCTCTAATTTACAAATTTCTCATGTGGTTTGACAAGACACTTAAGGAGTGACATATGAAGAAGTATTTTGAGAGCTAAGCCAGGGATGGGCAGACTGCAGATGCCTGCACTGTAACCCCTGATCCAAAGCATCCCGTCCAGCCATCTGCTGCAGCTGGATTTATCCCGTGGGTTGTAGATGGAGAATGGGGAAATAGGACAGGCTGTGGCTGCAGTCACAGTGACTTGCAAATTCCAGCTCTTCCCAGTGATCGTTCCCATCTCATAGGCAGCTTTTTCCCCTAAGATTTATAACAGCAATATTTAGGTTGGTTGGAATGAAGTATGAACGGATGTCTCGGCTCCAGCTCCTTCCTTCCTGTTTATATTTAATTTATTTATGCTTATTTAGATGAGGTAAAAGGCAGTGTTACCTCTTGGCCTGGTGGAACACCCATTCCAGTGAAATCTTTGCTCTAATGGTTCACATTCTTCATTTTTGGCATTTCCTGCTCAGTAAATGACAGTTAATTAGGAAATAGTGTGGGTGCAGGCTTGCAGGAATGCTTGGCCCCTGTGCATGCCTGGTTTAGGCTGGGAATGTGCACTGGGAAAACCCCAGCCCACCTGCATCCCCTGAGGGGCTGCAGACCTGGGGCCTGGCCGAGGAGCAGACCAGGCAGAAAAGAGGGAAATGGGATGAAAATGATGATACTGTTCTAAAAACTCTCCCTGAGAGAGGGGAGTGAGGGACCCTCCTGCTGCCAATGGGGATGTTGAGTTTCTTGGCCACAGAGGGAGGGACAACAGTGGGTCCAGAGGAAGGAGCTTGTGCACTGAATTCTTACAGGTTCTCTTCCAGGTCTGTACAGAGATTTCCTTCCATGACGTAATGGGATGAAAGTGGGGAGAGGAGACTTTTTGTAGAGATGAGCATGAGCTTCATCCTGGAGAATCTGCAGTGTCCAGGTAAGATTTCTTTCCCTTCCTTGGTGCAAGCTTGGAATGCCCACGTAAAGGATGTGGGAAGTGGATCCTGACGTGGGGCTGGACAACATAGGCTCAGAGACAGTGACTCCTCCTGCTCTTCTTAGAGATCCTCCCTGATTCTGAGGCCATTTAGGAGAAGAGAAAGAATTCTGATATTTGTCTGGAACAAAATGCACGTGGGCACAGGCAGTTTGCAGAGCACTGGTGCAGCTGGAACGCTGCTGTCCCCACTGGCTTCCCAGTGAGCCCTGGGTGCTCCTGGGCCTTGTCCCTCCCCAGGGGGGGCAGGTGCCTGTCCCAGCTGGGTCAGTACCCCACGGTGCCTGTCATGCTCTGGGCTGCTCCTCTTGCACACCAGGGGATGATGCTGGGTGGCTCCATCCTTTTCCAGGCGCAGGGGCAGGACCGTGGGCAGCCGCGGGTGCTCAGAGCAGGGGACCTCTCACCAAGGCTGCTCTGCTGGCACGCAGCCCTTCCAGGAGTTTCCTCTGTAAATATTAGCATATTCCTGTATCCCAGTTTATGGGATCGTTTACAGGAGGTTCCTTTCTGGCAGAGGTTTGCAAACACTTGGCCCCAGGCCAGCAGGCAGGGAGGTGAGAGCGTGCTGGGATGCAGGACCTGCCTGCACTCACTGCCCACGGTGCAGCCGTGGGGACCTCCCCAAGGGGATGGATTTGCTTTTCCAGAGGGAAAAGGACTGGGCTGTGTGACAGCATCTGTGCTGTGAGACAGCAGCTTGAGGTGGGGCACAGGAGTGGGTGCCCGTGGCCTCGGTAGCTCCCCACGTCCCAGGAGATGCCATCTTGATCCTGACCTCTCCTTCTGACTCCAGCAAAACCTCTGGAAAATGCTGCAGAGACTCTGCCTGAGCTCATACCACCTCTCCTGGTGTGTCTGTGAGCCCAGTTCTGTCTCTTGCAGATCCTTTGGGCCATCATCCAGCCTTTCCCAGGGGTTTGAGGGTTTCATGCCATGTTTATTCCTGCCTGGAGGCTGGAGCTGCACGCTGCATTTACGCAGCCTCAGGGAGCTCATCTTCACCCACCCCAGCACTGCCTCGTGCTGGGGAGGCAGTGTTTGTAATTAAAACTCGGCTCTAAACTGCCTGGCGTTAAAACAACAATAGCGAGAGGAAAGGTTAAGTTTGGGGGAGAAGCCACATGTGCACTTGTGGTTTAAAGAAAATAAAAGTGCTTTTCTTAGCACTTTGTAAGGCTGGCTTGGCTCCTCCCAGCCCTTCCTTCTAACGAGATAGGAGCCCGGCAGGTCCCGGTCCCCTTCCAGTAAACGCTCAGGGTATGGTGCGCCCAGAGGCTGCTGCCAAGAGCCCAGGGGAAGAGCCCAGCCCCGCTGCCCACGGAGCCCTGCAGGAGCTTTGCTCTGCTCCTGCCCACGGAGCCCTGCAGGAGCTTTGCTCTGTGGCCTGTCCAGCTCTCCCGGGCAGCAGGTAAAAAAACCCTCCGAAGAGTTTTTGGTAATGCAAGAGCACAAGAAGCATAAAATTCCCAGTGATTCCGTGGCGGGACAAGCGGTGGCATCTGCGGGAGCAGATCCTCCCAGCAGAGGTGCCAGCGTCCCACGGGCTGGGGCCACCAGGGTCACCTCCTACAGGGATGGGGACAGCTAAGGGACACCCTGAACCGCCGCGGCACACGGATGACAGTGCAAGGACAGCACGGAATGTGATGCCGGCCGTGTGGGACGCCAGGCTGCCCTGAGCCCTCCCTGCCGGGGCCGGCTCGCTGTGCGACCCAGCCCGGTGTGTCCCCTGTACCTGCCCGCCCTGAGGTGAAGCCAGTGCCGGATTTAATCCTGGAGATGTCTATTGCCAAACTTCATACCCACAGCCCCCCTGCTCCGTGTACGAGCTTCAGCTGCGTTGGGCCCCCGGAGGAAGGAAAAGCTGTCCCACCAGCCTTGGCCCACATCCCGTTTTCCCCAGCTGCCCCCTTCCCCGCTGATGGAACCACGGAGCGAGGAGCGCCCCAAGAAGCCCCCGGGCTTTGCTCACTGTGCTGGTCGCTGCGGTCCCTGGTGCCATCCACGGTGCCGTCCGGCAGGATGCGCAGGAAGTGCCCCCCGTTGCTGCAGTACAGCAGTTTGGGCTTCTTGTAGTTGCCCGGGGGCAAGTTGAACTTCTCGGTCAGGGCGGTGAAGGTGGTGATCTCCCCCTCGGCCATCCCGCAGCCTCTCCCAGGGCCGGGCTGCAAGAGAGGTGACAGCAGGGGTGACACCGAGTGCTGGGCACACGCTGCTGCTGCCAGGCTTTAAAGGCAGGCGGGGAGGGAGGGAGGGAGCCCGGGGGTCCCGGTGGCCGGGCTGGCTGGGGGCAGGTGATTCACAGCCCAAGGGGATGCTCCCCCAGCGTGGGAGGTGGCGGGGGGCTGTCTCCTCGCGGGGTGGGGCTGGGCAGGAGGGACTCTGTCCTTTTAATTTTATCACAGTGAATTCTGTTTTTGTTCTCCTCTCTATTGACGTACGTGCTAAAATTATACACTCAGAAAACCAGTTTGAAAAACACCCAGTGTCTGATTGGAACCCACAGGAGGCGGGAAGGGAGCCCAGGTAAAAACTCTCCACTATTATGACTCTCAAACACAATTATGACCAGGAATTGCAACACCCACTGCATGTCAGGTAGTAAATATTGCTCATCTCTTGGCACTCTGCAGCTCACCTGGCCCGGGAACACACATGGAAAAGGTCAGGACACACGTTAGGTGTGGTGGGACATGAGCAGGGGGCAGGAGCTTTCAGTGCCTGGGCTGAGCAGATTTCCCCAGACACTGATCAATAGCATGTGGAAAATGGGAATTTTGAGTCTGGGGTGTGCCATGAATCAACCAGCAGCGTCTCAGGGCCTAAAGGGGCTCCAAGAGAGCTGGAGAGGGGCTTTGGTCGAGGGTCTGGGGTGACAGGATAAGGGGGAATGGCTTCCACTGCCACAGGGCAGGGTTAGATGGGATTTTGGGAAGAAATCTTCCCCTGGCAGGGAGGGCAGGCCCTGGCACAGGTGCCCAGAGCAGCTGGGGCTGCCCCTGGATCCCTGGCAGTGCCCAAGGCCAGGCTGGACACTGGGGCTTGGAGCAAGCTGGTCGTATTGAAACCTTATTTTTCTGGAGACTCTGGTCACAATCCGTGTTTAAGCAGATGCTGTGCCAAAACCTGCAGGCATCACCAGGCCAATCAAAGAAAGATGCAGTGGATGTTGGAGCTGAGAGGTGAGAAGTGCTGTCACAGAAGTGCCATCGCAGACATGACATCAGGAGATGCCACAGGTGAGGGCCAGAGCCCCACGGATATGCCAGGTACAGTCATGTTTTTAGCCTAGAAACTACATTTAAAATCTCCCAAATTCATCCTGTCTTTCATACACAGAGTTCTGTTCTGCTTGGAGAGAAGTGGATTTATGAGCAGACATGGCACAGAATAAATCTAGATACAGGAAGTTGCTTTAAATGCCCTGTATTCCCACAGCTCTATTATGGAAAATATTTTACAGTCGCTGTTTATATGTGTTTATAGGTTGTAAAAATGTCTCTTTAGCACTGAGTTGTGCTGCTTGTATGTTGGGATGGAGCCAGTACCACACTGTGTGGGTTTGCTGTGGTGCTTGGAGTGCCCTGGGAGATACTGAGGGTGGCAGCTCTGCCACACTCACACACACGTACATACACAGGGAATCTCTAAACATTTGGCTCTAAACTCTTTAGTATTTGAAAAAATCTGCAAAAGCAGCTGCAAGAAGGGGAAACTGCTCCTGGAAATGGATCCCAGATGCCTGCAGAGAGTAAAAACCTCTGGAAGCTGGATGGCTAAAAGATGAATCCCTGGAGATAAGGACAGTGGCTGCTGCTGAGAGCAGCCCCAGCCACTGCACCAGCTCTGCTTCGTACACAGACTTCAGCCCAGGCTCTCAGAGGCCCCATCTGGCACGGACTGGGATTTTGGGAAGTGCTTTCTGGAGTGACAGCACAGGCCAGCCCCCACCTATTGCCATGAGGCTGGAGATGCAGCCTCAGAAGCTCTGTGGCTCCTGGTGGTTTCCAGAGCAGGCGATGCCAAACACAGACTCAAAATCTCTTTTTAACATCACTGTCAGGGGAAATTATTTCTTAGAGTGTCTGGTCCCTACCTTTATTTTTCTCTCAAGACATCATACTTTTCATGCAGCACTTCAGTTTCCTTGCCAGCTGCCAGCCTTTCCCTGAAGGAAAGCCCCCAGGTCACCCAGGGTGGCACACAGGGCTCTGGTCCCCCACTCAGCTTTAATCAAGATAGGGAGCATTGGTAATTTCCTAGAACCAGAGCTTTCCTTGAACCTTTATCTGAGGGTAAAAGGCACCCAGAAGTCTCCTGGGCTGATGATGGGTGGTGTTGAGAAGCAAACATCCCAGATCCAAGAGCTCTGAGCAGGATCTCAGCAAACTGCAGCCAGCAGGAGTGAGGAGCAGGCTGGATTCTACCCATGGTCACCTCAGGGTCTGAGGGCATCTCCAGGCAGCTTGACCAGAGCAGCTCAACTGGAAACAGCTTCTTCATCATCACTAGTTTCCTCTAAGGTTATTTTTGCTATTTTTAGGAAGCTGCCCTGACTGCCCCAGCAAAGCTCAATGAACACTTTTCCACTCCTCTTGTCTCCCCGTGCTAAATACCATTGCTGTTCTCAGACTTTATGGCCGTGGAGTTGTTCCTCTACAAACACCACCACTCATGGCCCTACCATTATACTTTTGGCAGGAACATGTTAGGTTTTTATGGGAATTACAAAGCACGAGTGAGAGAGAGAACCTGAACCAAAGACAACATAAAGGGCCTTATTTCTCTGGGTAGAAGCCCAACAATGCTATTAAACAGCTCAAAGCAGAACAGAAAGCTCTCTCAAATATGCAAAGCTGAGAGACACCACACTCCAGTGGTTATCTGGTGCCCCGTGGAGAAAGGAAAATATTCCAGGAGGAGATTGCTGTAGGAGGGGAATGCTGCTGACCCCGCCGGTCGCCCCAGGACAGTGATTTGGAGCTGAGCTGGAGTCTGTTTGTCCATGAGCAGCTGTGTTTGTGGCTCCTCTTCCCTCCAGCTCTGCCTAACAGCCTTGCTGTGCTGCCTGAGAGAAACCCCCCACCCTGGGGGCTGCACCTGCTCCAGGGGAGCCCCAGCTCCATCTGCGGCGTGGGGAGCTGAGGGCACCCCGCTCTTGCTCCTGCATGGAGATGTCAGCACGCCAAAGGATCAGAAATGATTTCTGAAGGTAGAAAAAGACTTAAGAAGGGAGTTAAACCCGAATGTTCTCTGATCCAGGTCCTGCTGAGCCGTGGTGGCCGAGCTGTGCTGCTCCCTACAGCTCTGAGGGAGAGCAGCCCAGCGCGGGGCTGGAATAGCTGTGAAATTCTGAGAAGTTTGGGGTTGGTTCCAAACTTTATCACTGGCCAAACCAGTGGCTTTGATGTGAAATCCCAAACTCTGCGAGCATCTGACTCTGAGCATCGAGGGCTGGCTGTGCTGCCAATACCAGCTCTGAAAATGTGAGCTCTGAAATCACAGCACACTCTGGGAGCCGTGCGGGAGCAGGGACCTTTCCTCTCTGCTTTAAAGCTGGTGCAGACTTCAGGACACAGCACTTGTTTGCATGACAAAGGTGGTGTTGATGGAAATGTGGGGGATTCCTAATGATCCAAAAGTTTTTTGCGTTGGAATTGCCAGGAACTTTTGTGGCTTTTTTTTTTTATGGCTCCTGTGGCACAAATTTACTGGCCAGCAAAGACTCAATCCAGAGTTAGCCAGCTAAGGTGAGCCTTTTTTCCTTAGGTATGAAATACCTGGCTACTACATGGAGGAAAGCAGAAGTATCTCACCTACTGGGTTAAAACCAGATTGGATTGATTCAAACACATAAAAATTGTCCTTGGCTTTGGACACAGTCTTTTATGTAGGGTTGGAAAGAAATGTTCTGCATGGCCTCTGAGTGGCCACAGTGATGAAAAGTGCAGTTAATCACAATTGTCATTTAGATGATCAGCTAAAGATCACACAGAGAACTCCAGAGAGATGAGAAGCTGCTAAACCCAGGAGTCTCCTGAGGTTTCATCCCAGTAATGAGATCAGTGTCTCCTGAACCTGGCTCTGGTGAGTTCCGTGGAAACACTCCGGTTGGTTTCACTTTGGAAAGTGTCATTTTCTCCATTAAAGCAGAAATCCTGTTTCTTCCAGGACGTGTGACTCAGCTGGGATCAGACAGCATCACCTCCTGATGGGCTCCCTTCCCATTCCCACTGCTGACTGCAGCCACCTGAACAGAAGAGTCACTTCCCAGGCACTCCAGACACTCCATATGGGAATGGAAAGCACTTAGAACAGGTAGAATATTTTTAAGGAATTCAGGCTCTGAATTGCCTTTCCCAGGGGTTCCTGTGGGCTTTGGGGTGACCTGAGATCTACCTGGGCATGTGGAACAAACATCTCCCAGATAAACAGGGATTTTATTCATCATAAGTTTTAGAGAACCATTTCATGGGATGGATTTCCTCACCAGGAGAGGATTAGAGACCAGGCAGAGGTTTCCTCATGCTGCAGGAGCAGCTCGGTGGGTCTGGGGTTATCATCAGCACGGGCAGCCTGCAAGGGCTGCCTCCCCTCCCGAGGGCTGGCAGTGCAAGGCACAGCTCGAATTCCTTGGACTGCACATCCTCTTAGAAGGACTTAATAAATGATTAGGCAAAGCATATGATAAATATGTAATAGATCACTCTGTGAGTATCAGCGGAATGCATTGGCTCGTTTCTAGTCTTGTTTATGGGCAGGTGATTTTATCTCCAGTGATGTGATTAACTGCTTAATGAAATATTTATCAGCCAGGTTTTACCCGTTGCAAGTGGAATATGTTGTGTGAAGTGCGACCAAAAGCATAAAAATCAATTGAACTGATGCCTGCAGTGATCGTCTCCTGCTCCACATCAGAAAGCAGCCGTTCCACTCAGTCTCACTGGATTTGTGGCAGGTAAAACAGAGGGGCTGTGAAGCCCAAACTTCAGCAGTTTCCTGAGTCGACCAACACAGCAGCATCACGGGAGGGACGGGGTTAACCCATCGCAGCCCTGTGCCCTCAGGGATGCCCAAGGGGAAGCCCGGTCCCTGCCCGGAGCCAGCCAGGTGTGACTTCTTCCGAGCGCTGAGCCCGGGGCAGCGCAGCTGCCGGGACAGCCAGCGCAGCATCCCACCAGACCGCTGCTGTCCGTGGGGAGGCAGGAAAACCAAGAGCTCCTCCACTTTCTAATTACCTTCCCGCCTCTCCCACCTCCCACCCACGGCCCTTCGCCATCCGGTGATTAACTTAATTGCAGTTCCAGCCCCAGGAGCAAATGCAGCCCCAGAGCAGGAGCTTTGCCAGGCAGGTCTTGCTCCTGTGTCCTCTGGGGGCTCGGAGCAGGGACACAGGGACGTGAGCAGCACTGGCTGCTCCCCCAAACCCCGCAGATCCCAGCGCCTCCTGGCCCGGATTTGCGCCTGTCTCCCGAGCAAGCCGGCTCAGTGGGACCTGCTGGACGGGAGGAGCACCCTGGACAGAGAATCACCGGCGCTCAGTCCCTCCAGCCGAGGCGGCGGTGCAAGCAGCCCGGCCTTCCCCTTCCCTGCAGGATGCAGCGGGTCCCGGGGCCCTTTCCGGGTGCCCTTTCCCTCTCCCAGGCTTGTGCCGGGACCAGTGCAAGGCACCGGCCCTGCCCCTGCGCTTTGCTGCCTCCCAGCAGCTCCTTCCAGCACGCGGAGCCGGCTGGCAGCAGCCACTGCCAGGTGCCACGGGTGCCACCACCCTCGTCCCTGTCACCCGAGGAGGGTGGCTCTGTGCTGCCCAGCCTGCCGAGGGCTCGGGGACCGTGCACCGGGCACAGGAACCTTGTTTTGGGTTTGCCACCTTGGTTATGGGCAGGGCTGTGGGCACCTCTCCTCCCCGGATCTGCCCGTGATGGCTTCCCGGGGAAAGGCATCGGGAGCGAGTGGAAGCCAGGTGAGCTGCAGCTGATAAGGTGTTGGCCGAAGTGTTTTGTGATGGTGTGGGAGACCCCTGGGGCAGGGGGAGCTCCGCGTGCCCCTTGGCTCCTGCCCAGCCAGCCTCCAGACTGGGGGCCCTGCAGTGGGGTCCCAGTCCCTGCCAGGACCCGCTGCCCGGTTCCTCGGGCAGGGGTAAAGCTGGGGATGCTTCAGCGGGCTCTCCAGTGTCCCCATCCCCCGCCAGCCACCCCCAGTGTCCGAGCAGGACACTGGGCACAGAGCCAGGCCACAGAGCCCCGGCTGTGGCTGTCTGGGCTGGCGCTGCAGGTGTGGCTGCCCCGCGCACCCACGGACGGATGGACGGACGGACGGGTGACGCCGAGTGACAAACTCCAGCCCCACAAGTTCCCCCTGTGCTGTTGAACCAAGCAGTGAGCTGGGTCTCCTGTTGCACCGTGTCCCGTGTGAGCCCTCCAGTCCCAGCCCAAGCCTCAGCTGAGGCCCTGTTCAGGTACGTGCCTGTCACTGTCCTGGCCACCCTGTGCCAGCCCTCCCCGGCCCCTCAGACGGGTCCAACACCTCCCGGGCTGTTCCCGATGCTCACGGGGCTGGAACTGGGAGCAAAAAGCAGGAATGCTCGCACGGTGTCAGGCAGCACTTCTGCAGCTGGCCCTCTGAAGGGTGGCCAAGCCAGCCGAGGGTTGGCTCCAGCTTCAAAACTGGGATCTGAGTCTGGCTTCAGCCAGAAGAAGCAGAGGATGCTGGAATCCAGGGTTTCATCTCCAGGCCAAGTGAAACCCCACATCCATCCTGGTGGTTAACCATCAGTAGACATATCATCGCTCAGAAATCCAACTTCCTCCAGCACAGCCTCGGTCTGGGCTGTTCCAAGGAAAATCTCTTGGTTTCTGGGTTCACCATAAGCTCAGCAGTGATTTACTACAAAAATGTGCAGGGAGTTAATGGTGTTCATCCTGCACTGTTTGTGTAAGGGCTGTACAGCTGCTCTTTCTAACATCTAAGTAAGACTGGCTGGGAGAATCCTGTTCTTAATCCTGTTGCCCTTATTTTAAATTCAGTCTCCAGTACCCCTGGATGCCAACTCCTGCTTTCTTTCCTCCAAGCTGCCTGAGTAAGGAGCTTAGGCTGTTGCTCAATAACAGTGCGAGAAAAGCTCGAGTTAATAATGGCTATTACCAGGAAAATCCTCCAATAAATAATAATTTTCTTATCTGCATGACTTTGGGACTGGAGCAAATGCCTTCCAGTGAAAAGCTGCAGCATGTAGGAGTGGGCAAGGAGTGTTTCAGATGAAAGATCAGAGCAAGGCAACCTCAGGGCTGAATCTTGTTAAAGGCAGATGAGTGGGTCAGCGAAAAAACTGGAATTACTGTGGCTAAGTAGTCACTGGAGTAAGCCAAGGAGAGCAGCTGTGCATCTCCACCTCTTGTGGTCTGCAGAGCCAGACAGGTCACTGCTTTGGTCTGTGTTCTCCAGGCACAAACTGGGGGATCCTCAGTCGTGGTGGCCATGGACACTGAGCTCTCTGTGTGTCACCCTCAGCTCTGGCCTGGGAAGGAGCTGAGTCACTCACCAGGACCTGCCAGAGCCCGTGGAAGGTACAGCCCTAATTCTGGTCCTGCTGTCCCAGAAGGGGACACAACGAGACACCTGTGTCCCTGCAGAGCTGGGCACCTGTTTGGCCCTTGCTGTGACACGTGTGACCACAGGCTGTGTGACAGCAGCAGGAGCAGGCAGTGCTGCCACACTGCTCCAAGGAAAACAGAGCCCTGCCTCGGCTTTCCATTACAGAGCCCTCAGAGGGAAGGGGATGGTTTCTGGGTGCTCTCCTACCCCTTCTCACCTCCGTAAACAGCAAAGCACCACAAAGGGCACAGTGCAGGACAGAAGGCTGCAATTTTAACAACCTGCTGAAGCTCAGCCCCTGAGGTTTCGCCCACGCTGGCTATTTCCAGCTCCCCAGTGGGCAGTTGAGAGGCGCCGCGGCGTTTGCTGCGCCCACTGTTTCCACAGCTGCTTTAGGGGAAAGCTCTGGGGCCAGGCTGGCCCACAGGGATGCAGCCAAGGATCATGGAATCACAGGATGGTTTGGCTTGGAAGGGACCTTAAAACTCACCCAGTGCCACCCCTGCCACGGGCAGGGACACCTTCCACTGTCCCAGGTTGCTCCAAGCCCTGTCCAGCCTGGCCTTGGGCACTGCCAGGGATGGGGCAGCCACAGCTGCTCTGCTGTCATGCTTGTGATAATCAACACAGAAAGATGCCCTGGATTGTCTAAGTGGAAAAAAACTCCACACTAAACCAAAAATGTTGGGACTACCAGGCAGAGTGTGGGGATCAGCAGTTGCTGTGCTCCCTGCCTGGCCGGGGGTGCCACAACCAGGACCCCAAATGGGTTTTTACCTTTTCCTTACTCGTGAGCTGCACATTCAGCCCTGCTCTGGGATCCTCAGGGAGTCAGCGAGCATCCCCTGTGGTTTGTGGAGGATCACACCCACACCAGGGTAGGTGTGAGCTCCAGGATCCCCAGCTGGAGTCTGGCAGCCAGTAACTCTTCCCATCAGGTGGAAGCTTTTGTGAACACCCTGCAGCAATGGGAATACTAAGGAAGGGCGAGGGAGGGTGTTTTACTTGATGTTAAACACTTGTACTTTATGTCCAAGATTTGAATTTCAATAGAGAATCAAGTATCAAGGCAGATGGAAATTCCAGTGGAAAAAGTACACATTGGGGTGGTTCTGTGTCCAACACCCACGTCCTGTGGGGCTGTGCAGCTGTCGGAGAAGTAACGATGGATCTCTCTGGGAAAAGCAAGGAACCTCTCTGGGCACGACATAACTGGGGTGGGGGAAAGCAGGACAGCCTTGGGGTCTGCCACTCATGGATACAGGAATGGCCCTGTGCCAGGTCTGGGGGTTTGGAAACGCATGGAGGGGACAGGGTGGAGCGTGTCCTGTTTGGAGGGCACAGGGATGCAGGATCCCCCTGTGCCCACAGGGACTGTGCCAGGCAGGGTGTGCCAGGGAGAGGGGCAGGCAGCAGATGGGCTGTCTGGCACTGAGCTCCCTGATCAGCATCATTTCCAGGGGGTCTGTGGCGTGCAGAGAGTGTCTGGGATGAGCAAACGGCTGGGACTGGAGTTCATCTCGGGATGCAGAGAGAGGGATTTGTCACGGTAAAGATCTCCCCCTCCTGTCTGCCCCGGAGCGAGGCTGAGAGCAGAGAAGGGAAACCACTCCTCAGGCTCCTGCCCTTGTTCCGTGGCCTGAGCATGGGCAGAAAATCTCAGTGTGCAGCTGGGGGGACTGTGCCCCAAGGTGGGCGTGCAGGCTGGGGGAGCTGCCTGCCTGACCCCTGGGCTGGGAATGCCCCGTGGGACCAGCATCCATCAGGGTGGGCAACTGTGCCCCCCACAGGGGTCACTGCCAGGCTGGCTCTGCCTTGGAGGGCTGTCACAGACGTGGGGATGTGGCACCTGGGGACACGGGTCAGTGGTGGCCTTGGCAGTGCTGGGGGAATGGTTGGACTCGATGATCTGAGAGGGGTTTCTAAACTAAACAGCTCTTGGGTTCTGTGATTCTGCAGGAATAGGGTCCCTGCACAGGTGAGAGCTGGCAAGGCTGGTCTGCAGGTGGGACAGGCAGATTTACCAACCCTGGAGCTGTGGGAAGGAAAGATCCAAGATCAAGGCTGACACCCAGATCTAATTTAAGAGCCAGGAGCAAGGACAGACTGTGAGCACCAGTGGGCCGTGAGTCATGGATGAACTCTGTGTCCAGACTGCTGTGGGCAGTGGGCAAATCCCTGGGAGGATGGCTCAGGGCAGACACCACCACTCCCAAAAGGAGTCTGAAGGGGACAAAGGGGTTTTAGATGCCCTGCCATGAGTCAGTGGTACCTGGGCTCAGCCAGCTGGTTCCCACAGCCTGTGAGACCCCTTTCTGCCCTGTCCTCAGGGACAGCTGCCGGGCTGTGATGCTGTGGGCTTGGGAATCTGCCTGTGGGATCCCAGCTTGGTCCTTTCCCCAGCAGCCCTCTCAGTCTGGTGCTTTCCCTGGGCAAGGGAGAGAGTTTGGGGGGCAGGGAAAGCACAAACAGAAGGGGAATGGAGTTCTGAGCTCACTCAAAGGGGAGCTCACTTCTGAGTTAAGACCCAGCAGAATGGGGATTGTAACCTAATTAAAACAGGTCAGCCTTTAAGCTGGACCATGGGTGCTTGTTAATGATGCTGTGCTGGGGTTAACAGAACTTTATTTAGCACTGGCTGTGTACCAGCTGTTCTTGAAGGGAATTCCTAAATATGAACCCTGGCACTGTGAGAGTCTGTCTCAGCCTTTCTCTGCCACCTTCCCCAGATGGAAAGGAAGCACTTTTGTTATTCACGGTTTTAGAGAGAAAAGCAGGACCTGTGGCAGACAGTTCTGTCACTGCAGATGCCAGGTGCAGCTGTCTCTGCCTCCTCAGGGCTGGAGGCCAGAGCTGCCTCGAATCCAGGCATGAGGCACAAGTCCCCATCCCTTGGTGGGCAGTGCCTGTTAAACACTGACAGACTCTGGGGAATATAAAACCTGCAAGTCACCAATTGCTGCTGCAGCTGCTCTGCACGGCCCTGGCCTCTGCTTTGGTTCTCCAACAGCTTCAAACCAACAGATTCTGGTGTTGGGAACAAGGGAAGAAATAGGAACTGAACACTGAGTCAGGCACCTTTCAAACACAGGGGGAGAGGCAGGATTCCTGCATCCAGCAGAGACAAAGCCATTGTGTCTCTCCCTGAACTGGTTTTCAACAAATCCTTCTGCAAAGAGATTTTTATTGTGAGGTTCCTATTTGAAAGACAGACCCAGCCAGACCCAACCCCCAAGATAATCCCTGGTAGCTCTGCACTGACAATGTACACAGATTTCCTAAAGCTGCCCCAGCCCTGAGTCAGTGCCTGCTGTGCCCAGGAGGGAGAAGTGCTGGTACCCAGGGGCAGCCTGGGAGGTCAGGGCAGCCCTTACCTCCCTGGAATATACATTTTTTTTCAGGGAATATTTAATAAAAGGGTTTGTAAGATCCAGTGCAAGTGCTAATGTGTTTTGAGGGCAATAAAGAAGGGGCAAAAAAAAAAAATGGAGATGGAATAAGCAAGGAAGGCTGAAAGAGAAATGGAGGTAAAGGTGAGAAGGAAGCTGGAAAAGAATTGGAGTCACAAGGCTGGGGAGGAGAAAAAGTAAAGGCCGAGGAGTGCAAGAGGAAAAAAAAAAAAGTTGATCAGAACTAAAAACAAGGACAGAAAAAATAGAGGCTACAAAAGGGTAAAGGGCCAAGAAAGGGTGAGAGGGGGAAAGAAATGCAGAGGCTGAAAAGGGCAGGCGGCCAAAATAAAGTGGGAGGCCAAAAGAAAAGTAGAGACAAAAAAAAGTGGAGGGTGAAAAGGGGTGGGAGGCTGAAGAGGCACATGAGACATACGGGAAGGTCTGCCCAAAGAGGGGTCTAAAGTTTAATGGGTTCCTCGGGCAGGACAGGGCTCAGGGGTGATAAGGCAGCACAATGTCCAATTGTTCTCCCTGCACACCGGCTCAGCCCAGCTTCCTCCGTGCCTGGGATCTGCAGAACACACACTTTGGGTTTGGGCTGCGCAGAGTTCGGCTCTGCCGAGGTCTCCGGCCAGACCCAGCGCGCCGCAAGCCCTCTGGATAAACTTTCCTTCCCAGCTCCACCCCAGCCCAGGGGATAAACTTTTCCTCCCGAGCTCCCTAAATGACTTGGCCTTCCTCCCACTGCTGAGACCTTGATCTTCCTCCCAGCTGAGGCAGCTCCTCATGCAGCTGGCTCTGGCTCCTTGCCCTTATTCCCAACCAGCTGAGCCAAAGCCCCGCGGCGCCCGGGACCCCCGGCACGGTGGGGACAGGGACCTGTTGCTGTCAGGGGGGACAGGGACAGGGAGCTGCTGCTGCCGTGCCAGGGGTTTCACCTTTGCTAAATGGCCCGAAGGAGCCAAGAGGCTGCAGGTGCTGGCAGGGGGGACTTGTGGCCCCGGGGCCATGCAGAGTCTCAGCCTGACACCTGCACCCCCAGCCGGGGAGATTCGAGCCTGCAGAAATTTGTGTTTGGCATCTTTGGTTTGGCTGAGAGAGCAGCTCACAGCTCAGAGCATGCTGGTGATGAGGAGTTTTGGCTGTCAGGTCCATCAGGATAATCCCTGCGGTGCCATTCCAGCCATAAATCACAGAATCATCACAGAATGGTTTGGGTTGGAAGGGACCTTAGAGCCCATCCAGTCCCACCCCTGCCATGGGCAGGGACACCTCCCACTAGACCAGGTCGCTTCATCCCCTGTCCAACCTGGCCTCGGGCACTTCCAGGGATGGGCATCTCTAATCATACTTAATTGCCCAGAGAAGCTAAGGCTTCCCCAAACCATTCCATGGTTCTGTGATTTATTTATTTTGCATCAAAAATGAACCGTTTATAGTGCTGTGTCACTGCAACAGCTTTCCTTTCTGTTTGTTGTTCTGTCTGTTTGGGGTTTTTTTTTAGTTTGTTTGGCTTGGGTTTTTTTGGTTTTGTGGGTTTTTTTGGTTTTTGTTTTTTTTTTTTTTTTTAATGGTCCAAATATTGTGTTTTGCCATTTAAAATGTTTGGGGTTTAGTGTATTTCAATTCAAATTCTGGTCTGGGCTTCTGCTTCTACCCAGAGCTTCAGGTGAATTTGCAGTAATTTGGAGATTGTCATTTGGAATGATGCTCCCATCACTGAGCCACTCCTCCCTCCCAGGATTTGGGGGCACCTGCAGGGTTTTGGGTGGGTTTGTCCCAGCTGGGGGAGCAGCACCCTGCCACCCTAAAGCTGTCCCTGGGGAAGGGACCTGCTGCCTCACCACCTCGCAGCCCGAGCCTGCACTCCGGAACCTCCCTCTGCCCCTCGCTCCGAGCACGCCGCGGGGATCTGCGGGGTGGCAGAACATCCCCTGGGTACCCGCGGATCCCGAGGGGACCCCAGAGCCTCGGGTGGGAATCCGTGCCGTGGGGTATGTTTGAGCATCCCGTGGGTCTCCGTGGGGCCTCAGGGCATCCCGTGGGGCTCAGCCCCGCGCCTGCCTGGCCCCGTTGCGGGTCCCGCCGCCCCCCGCCCCGCACCTACCGGCGGCTGCGCGGCGCTCCCGGCTGCGGCTCCCGACTGCGCGCGGGGAGAACCGGGATGGACAGAGCCAGCGGGGAGGATGAGGATGAGGAGGAGCTGCCTCGGGGCGGGGGAGCGGCGGGAGGATGCGGGGGGGGGAAGGGGGAGGCTGATCGCATCCACCCCCACAGCGGGGCCGGGCACCTGCCCGCAGTGCCCGACCCCGGGCAGCGCAGTGGGCGGGGGCTGGGGCTGAGCCCCCCGGGCGGAGGAGAGGACAAAACCCCCCAGAGGCCGGAGCAGCATCGGCCTTGCTGTCCCTCGCGTTTCCCTTCCCGGCGGCCCAGGACATTCCTGAGGCGCTGGGTGTCTCG
>VZSE01007344.1:419962-443666 GCA_013398275.1 Promerops cafer
CAACAAGTTCATCAAGGAGCTCATCAAGGACGGGAAGTCGCTCGTCGCCGCCCTCAAGAGTAAGTGCGGGGCTGGGGGCGGCCCTGCGGGACCCCTCGACCCCCGCCCGCTGAGCCCCGCCCGCCCCGCGCTGCCCCCGCAACGGGGGCTCCTCCATCCGGGGCCACCTGCGCCCAGCCGGGTCCCCCCTGCGCGCTGCGGTGTGGCTGGGCCACGGGGACGCGCCCGGTCCTGGTCCAGCAGGACGTGAGCGGTGCTCCAGGATGTGCCTGGCCGTGGTCCACGGGGACATGTGTGGTCCTGGTTCTGCACCATCAGCACATGCATGGGCCTTGCCCTAGCCCATCTAAACATGTGTGGGTGTCCACATCAGGGTGGATCCATCGGCATGTGCAGGGTTCCGGTCCCGGTCCATCGGGATGTGTGTGGCCATGGTCCATTGGGACGTGTGTGATTCTGGTTCTGGCCCACCAGGTCCTGGTCCGTGGCCCTCGGGGGTCGCATCCTTTGGGACTGTTTTTTTGGCGCGATGGGTTGGTGCCTGCCCACCCCCCCCCACCCTCCGGTTGTCCTCTATCCCCTCTCTGCTCAGGGTGGGGGGTGCCCGGAGCCCCCACTGTGGCTCTGCCCCCTCCAGTGCTGTCCTCTCTGTCTCCATGGGGAACTGGCAGTGGTTGCAAAGCTGCAAACCACTGAGGAGGGGTCTGGCTGGGAGGGGGATGCAGCAGTGCAGGCTGTGGCTCTGGGGTGGGGAGACCCTCACCTGTGCCTCGCAGTGTCCCGGTCCTCCCTAATGCCTGGGCTGGGCTGGCTTCTGTCCCCACGGCCGGGCGTGGGGACACCTCTGCATGGCTACCTGCTGCCAGCGTTGGGTGGGCTGTGCCCTTGGGGTGCTGTGCTGGGTGGGCTGCTCCCCAAGCTGCGGCTCTGTTTCTGCTGTTCCCTCATGGGGTCATTTGGGTTTTTTCTGTTTTTACGTTTCTTTGGCCCCCACCATCCAGGGGGGTGTGTGTATCCAGCACGCTGGCAGCACGCCTGGTCCCCAGTCTGTGCCACGGGGTGACAGGGGCACATCACAAACACAGGTGCCATGGAGCCCCTGCAGCATCAGCTGCCATGAACCGGCGTGGCCAGGGTCACTGTGGGGGCGGTGGGACAGCGAGGTCACCCCAGGGTGCACGGGCAGGTGATGCTCCACGCATTCCCACCGCCCTGTCCATTCCCAGAAGGGCTGATTCCTGCTCCCTCCCCTTCTGATCTCACACCGAGCCCCATGGGCGTAGTTCCTCTGTGCTGAAGTAGCGGCTGGTAACATCTGGCTTACAGGGACTCCCATTGTACCAATTCTTGGCATTTGGGGTTAAAAGAATCTCAAACCCGACAGCTGTGCGTGCATCCAAGGTTCTGCAGGTCTGAGCTGTGTTCTGCTGTGGAGCATTTGCTGAAGGCAGCAGTGCCTGGCCCTGCCTGTAGCATTCATTTTATCCCAGAACAGATCCTACAGTGCTGTTCATCACAGAAAATACATTTTGGGAGTGAGCTGGTGAGTCCCGAGGTGTCCCTGGGCTTAGTCAGTTAGCCTGTGGCAGGTGCTGGCTGAGGTGACCGGCTGTGCTCTCGCCCTGGGCACGCTCTGTGGTATTTTGGGGTGTGCTGTGAGCCCCTGTGGGCTCGTGGCAGCCAGTGGGCCCCTGTCCCCCTGGCCGTGGCCATGGCTGTGCCGCATGCCCCGCGCCCCAGGCTGCCCGCACCGGGCAGGAAGAATGCTCGCTGGCCTCTGGAGATAAGGATGTTTTTATGGCTGAATTGTTTTGTAGCTTCTATTGAATGTGTTCCTGGATTAGCCCTTAATTCCTGCACAGGGCTGGGGGGAGTTCCAGTGGTGCAGGGACAGGAGTAACGCTGATTCTGCTGGAGAGTAAATCAGTGCCCAGGCGCTGCCCTGCCTGCCCTGCTGCCACCTCCCCGGCACGAGTGGCACAGGGTGCTCCCCAGGGTGCCCTGGGGCAGGGTTTGGGCCATGTGGGGCAGGGCACTGCCCGGGAGGCTGGGAAGGGGTGTCCCCTCCCTGGCTGGGATGCTCGGCCCTCTGTGCATCCTTCTCCTGCTGTAGGAGTGACTTCAGTGGCTGTGAGGCTGCTTCGAGCTGTGATGCCTCTGGCTGACCTGGCAGAGCCCTGGTGCCAGATGGCATCTGGGCCAGCTCTGCCCACGTGTGTCACCCTCAGAGTGTGACAGGTCCAAGGTCTGATGTGTTGACTGAGCCCTTACAGACCGTTCCAGTGTCCAGCAGCAGGGATGGAGATGCGCCAGGGGTGAGGAGCTGCTGTGCTGCCTGTTGCTGGTTGTTGTGTCTGTGTCACTGCTGCAGGGCCTGGGATGTCACCCTGTGAGCCAGTGCAGATATATCTGGGGGCCATTCCTCACTGTGACCAGGGCCTTGCTTTTCTTAGCTGGCTTTTATTTTTTAGTGCTGTTTCCAAGTGGTTTTGGTTTGTCACCCCATGGCTGGGCATGGTGGCCTTATCTCACTGTCTCCATGCTGCTCCTCAGCTCTCCATGCTGCTCCTCGTGTTGTGACACGAGGCTGTGGAGCTGGGCAGGCCTGGGGGCAGCAGACCCCTGGCTCAGGACATGCTGCCTGTGGAGTGAGGGGTTCCCAGGGTGTCTGGGCCCTTGGGCAGTGTGACAGCCTGCAGCCACAGTTACGTGAGGTCTCGGCAATATCCTCTCTCGTTTTCCTTCCTCTTGTCTTTTCTGCTGAACGTTTCACATCCTCTTTGTATGAAGACAGGCGTGAGGAGAATGTGTAACTCTGTGGTATTGGTGAGGGGCTGCTTGGAGTGGGCAGTGCAGGGGAGGAAGATGAAGAGGGAGGAAGACCCCTCTGCAGAGCTGGGCAGGAGCAACAGCATGGGCATGCAGAGATGGTGAGACTGGAGTAAGGACACGTAACAAAGTCTCTGCCAGGGTTTGCTGAAAGGGCTGCTCTGCCCTGCTTTTGCCCTCGATGTAGGTACAGAGAGAAATAGGAATGATTCACAGCGCTTTCTCCTTCCCTTAGAAGAAGGAATAAATTCAGAAGGTTGAAAATGATCCTCATTTGCTGAAGGGCTGGTCTTGCTAAATATCCTCAGATGCCAAGGGCATCTCTGGAGTGTGTGTGTCTGTGTGTACATAAATTCTGTTGGATCTTTTTCCCCCAGTGAGTTTCTGTGCCTGTTTCCATTGTGTCTCTTTGCTGCTTGGTTGGTATTCAGTGACCTGGTTTTCAGCAAAACGTGTCCCTCTTCCTCCCTGATCCACCATCCATAAATTATTCAGAAAGTTTTGCAGATGCAGAGACTTCAAGTGTGACATAAATAATGAACTCGAAGCCTGGATGCCGTGAAACTCATTCTCCAGCGCAGGAGCTGCGGTGACCATCAGGACCAGGGATGCTGAAGGATTTTATCCCTTGGCATGTCCCTGTGCCTGTGCGAGGGGCAGGCAGGGAGCCAGTGGCTCGTCCCTGTGCTGGCATCGCCTCCAGGCCCTGTGCTTCCGTGGAGGGGGAGCTGGAGCCCAGGCACCCAGGAGGGGATGTGGGGATGCCCGCAGCTTGCTTTGGGAAACAAGCAGCACACCTAAGGGCAGAGGATGTGGGGGTGCAGGGGCTGCCAGCCATCGCCTCCCCCATGCTGTAGCTCAGGGCTGAGCCTGGCACCCTCCTCCTCCTCCTCCCTGTGCTGCCAGGCTCTGTGTCCCGGTGGCAGTGGGGCTGTTGTCCCCTCAGGCACCGGGTGCAGCCCGGTGCCCTGCCACGTTTCTGCTGGTTTGTTTTCCTTCTTCCAACTCCCAGGCACTAATTTGAAGCCACCAAAGCCGTCCACGCCCCGGCTGCTGCCATGCTC
The DNA here is from genome assembly GCA_013398275.1 of Promerops cafer. Taxonomy (NCBI): domain Eukaryota; kingdom Metazoa; phylum Chordata; class Aves; order Passeriformes; family Nectariniidae; genus Promerops; species Promerops cafer. Next base: position 423,856 of record VZSE01007344.1, read on the forward strand.
CCACGGCACAAACTGCAATTTGTGTGGTGGGGCTGGGCTGGGGCGGCTCTGTGAACCCCCTCCCCACGAGGGCACACGGGCTGGGCCCCGGTGGGGCTGTGCCATGCCCCAGGCTCCCACGGGAAAGGTGGAGGTGCCCGTGCCCCAAAAGGCACAGCTGGGCTGGTTTGGTGTTTTGGATCACTTTTCCTTTAGCTGTTTTTTTGGCCAGGTCACCGCAGAGCTGTGGCCAGCAGCGAGGAGGGACGGGACCAAAGGGGTGATGCTGGGGTGGACCTGGATCCTGCAGTGCCTGGGAGCTCCTCTGGGCCCTCCAGGGGCAGATGCTGTGGCACTGTCCCACTGGTCTCATGCTGTGGCACTGTCCCACTGGTCTCATGCCAGCTCTGCCCCGCTCCAGCGTGTCTCAGGCTGGCTGTGGTGGGCAGCTGGGGGTTGCCCCTGCTCCCAGCTGAGGCTCTCAGCGGTGCGGTGTGCGGTCAGGGAGGTGTGGTCTCCCTTCTGTCTGTGCCTGCAGGGTGTGATTTTAATGAGCTCCCCCTGGGCTGACCCCTGTGTGCCTGCACCGAGCCAGGGTGGCTGCGGTGGCCTGTGCTGCCACCGTGGGAAATGCCAGCAGGGCTTTTGCTGCAGCTCTGAGGTATTTCCTGGGACACATCCTGCTCCCAGTGCAGCTTAAAGTGTGGAGTGGGGTGGCAGGGTAGTTCCTGGTGGAGCTGTTGGTGTTCCAGACTCGGGGATGTGCTTGCACATGGGTTCTGTTCCACATCTCTGCAGCATCTTGGTGAAACCGAGCCTTTATGAGATGTCTGTGCCCATGGCTGTGGGGTGGCAGTGCCTGTCCTGGATGGAGCCGTCACTGGATCTGCAACAGACAGGAAATGAAAGTGAAACTTTTGCCCAGTGTTTACTCAATTCCCTTTTTACACAAACAAGGCTTAGGCAGGTGATAAGGAAACGTGACAGGCCGACGCCGCCAGTTGCCCACTTTGTCACTTTGTCATTGCCTTTCCCGTTCTGCTCCCCACGGCCTCTGGTTCAGCTCACTCGCTCCCCCTGGGAGTGGGTTTGGGGGAGCCCTGACTCGGGTGGGCAAAGGGCAGGAAGATAACAGGCTGCTGTGCACTCCAAGTGCCCTCATGTGCCTCGCAGGGAGAAGGAAAGCCCTTGGGTGTGCTGGAGCAGCATCCCAGTCTGGGGCTGCTTTGTAACCTGGTGCCATCTGGGCTGACAGGTCCTTGTGCCCCAGGTGTTTGGTGCTGGGGAGAAGGAATCCAAAGCCCATCTTAGGTTATTTTCATCCTTTTTGCTCTTCTGGTCCCTGAAGAAAACAGTCACAGCCCAAACCTTCTCGCCGCCTTTGCAGAGAGGAGCGGAGGGATCAAGGTTCAGAGGTTTAGGTCTGGCCTTTCCAGGAGCAGCCCCTGTTTGTGCAGCTGCAAACCTGCGTGCTCAGGGCTGTGCTCCTGCCCAGGAGAGCGCTGGGCTTTGCAGGCTCCTGTTCGGAGGAGAAGGAGCGTTGTGCCTTCTGGAGGGTGCAAAACCAGCAGTCCCCACCGGGCTGGGTTGCTGTGACCGCTGCACTGGGCTCTGCTCGGGCAGTGCCGTGAGCACGGGGCTGGGCTGGGCTGGGCTGGGCTGGGCTGGCAGGAGGGTGACTCACCTGCGGCTGCACAGCCCGGCCCGTGTCTCCCCAGCGCCCGGCAATCGCTGCCCTGCGGCAGGGGAGGATTTCCTGGAGCACCCCGGCCTTCTCCAAGGAGCTCATTCCATGCTCGGAGGGGCGAGGGGTCCCTGCCTGTCCCCCCAGCAGGGCTGGGGCACGGCCAGGCCCCCCTGGGCTCTCCCTCTGCCTTGCAAACCACAGGGAAAGCACGTGGCTTTGGGTTTGGCTGGGAAAATGATTTACTGTGATTTTTTCCTGCTTTGTTCACCCAGCCGAGGTGTAACGTGGCTCTCCTGTGTCAGGGTGCGTTTTTCCCCTCTTCGTTCCTGTAGGAAACATTTGGTGTAGGGAATACTTTGAGCTGTGCAGGGGGGACATGGTTATGGCTCAGCCACTCCTGCACCAGCACAGCCAGAGGCACCAGGGACTTCTCCTCCTTTGCATGACCTGTGTGGCTTGTGCAGCCACATCTTTAATAACTTGTCTGGGATTTTATTCAAACGAGGGATAGGACACATGACAATACTGTGCTTCACTTTTAGCACAAGTTGATCCTCCTCTTCCTCCCCAGTGGAAATCAGCAACAGGAACATATTCCTGCTTGGGAGATGCTCTTCGTGCTGGTGTGCCCGCACTGTGAGCCCTGGAGGGATTGTCGTGCTGGCAGGGCTGGCTCCAGAGGGCTGCACACTTACCCCACCTGGCTCTGCCTGAGTGCCAGAGGGGAGCTGGCCCTGCGTGGGTGCTGCAGTGGGTCCCCCGTGTGCTCTGCCGTGGTTGTGATCCACGCGGGAGGATCCTCACAACATCCCCCGGCAACATTCGCCCATCTCCCAGCAGGATCCCACCCCAGCCACGACCCCACAGTACTGCCAGGTTTGGGGACTTGTGGTGGGAGAGCGGGGTGGGCTCCTCGGGCCCTGCAGTAGGCACTGAGTGGGTGCTGTGAGACGAGGGGCTGGGCTGTGGGCAGCACTGACAGGGAAGCTCGTGAGCACAAGGGTTTGGGTGTGCACAAGAGCCTGTGTTCATGATTACATCTGCTACACCGGGCTGACAGAAGGCTCATTAACAGGGCTGGGAGATCTCTGTAATTGGGAGCACGCCACAGAGCACCTCCGGGCACATGTCCCGATACGCTGGGGTGGGGACAGAGCCTGGAGAAGCCGCAGGGCCTGCACTGAGCAGGTGTCCCGTGCCGGGCTGAACCCAGCCTTTCGGGATGGCAGGGGATGGACTGGGATAAAGAGCAGCTCTGAGAGGCTGGGACTGCCGGAGCTGGTGGAGCCTGAGTGCACACCTGTGTCCAGGGAGTGACTCTGAGCAGGGGGTGGACCTGGGAAGGGGATGTGAAGGGCCAGGTTGGATGTCCCCGTGTGTCTCCAGCACCAGGAGTCGCCTACATGCTGTGTCCTGCTCATGCTTCCAGCAAGGAGCAGATTTGCCTGATTTGGGTCAGAAGCTGTTTTCCCAAGGCTGCAGATGTGCTGGCACAGCTTGAATCATCTGTCTCCATTTGTTTCTGCAATGCTGCCAGACTGAGAGGTGTGTGGCATCACCTGCAGCATGTGTGGCATCACCTGTGTGCCCTGGTCGTGGGCTGGGAGCGGTGGGCACTTTGGGTTTCCTTTTTTTCCTTTGCTTTGCTGGCAGCAGCTCGCAGTGACGTTGGGAATCCGTGTGAGGAAATGCCGTTCCCATGGTTGCTGAGGGGAGGGTGGGAGGCAGCGGCGGCGCCCGCGTGTCCCTGTGCTCTCTGCAGGTTGGCACACCTGGTGCTTCTCGGGCTGATTCAGTAGCTGGGATGGCATGGGGCAAGTCGGCTCTGCCCTTGCAGTCTGCCAGACCCCTCCCCGGTCCCAGAGGGGGACCACCAACCCCTTTGTTTGCACCCTGAGATCGTGGTGTGCTTCTCCCTGAGCCCCAGGAGCAATGCCAGCATCCCTGCCCACAGCAGGGCAGGGCTGCTCAGGGGCTGGCATCCCTGCGCCACGGCAGAGGGGCTTCAGTCCCCCCACCGTGCCCGAGGGGCAGCAGCGGTGCCAGTGTGGCCAAGCAAGCCCTGCTCGTGCTGTGGGTCTGGTTTGGGGCATTCTGGGCTCCTTCTGCAGCATCCAGCGGGGGGACAGGCTGGGGGACAGTGGGGGGACAGCGGGGGCACGGGCAGTGCCAGGCATGCGTGGCTGGGTTCGGGTTGCTTCATCCCTCGCTTTTCAGGAGCGCTGTGATGAGTAGCTGTAGCGTGACCGTGGTGGGTGGGAGGGGAGGCAGAGCGAGGGGGAGCTCGTACGGAAACCTGCACAGCTTGTTCGCTCTGCTGTGAATCATCCCCCTCCTCCTCCCCCGGGCACGCGAGCGGCTGTCACCGCCCGCGGGGACGGGGATGTTTTTTCCCCGTTTTCCCGGGACAGGGATGTTTTCCCCCTTTTCCTGGGACAGGGATGTTTTCCCCCTTTTCCCGGGACAGGGATGTTTTCCCCCTTTTCCCGGGACAGGGATGTTTTTTCCCCGTTTTCCCGGGACAGGGATGTTTTCCCCCTTTTCCCGGGACAGGGATGTTTTCCCCGTTTTCCCGGGACAGGGATGTTTTCCCCCTTTTCCCGGGACAGGGATGTTTTCCCTGTTTTCCTGGTGCTCTCCCCACGCCAAAGCTGCTTCCACCTGCTCCGTGCAAGCGCTGGTGGCCCTGGGCCCGTGGGCTCCTGCCAAGGGCAGATCTTTAGGGCATCACCCCAGCTGCTGATGGCGAGGCTGCTCTCATCTCAAGGGTGGCTGGGAGGAGCTGGAGTTGCGCTCCTCTGCCTCCGCTCCCTCGGGCTGGTGGGAGCTGGGGGTCCCGGCACGCCGGGGCTGTGCTGGGGATGCTCTGTGCCGCGGGGGAAGGGGATGTCTGTGCCGTGCTGCCAGGCGGGTTTCCAGCTGGAGCTGTGGGAAGCACACCAGCCTCCAGACCATCTGGCTCTGGCACGTGGAGCGGCGGGGGCCAAGGGACGGCCAAGGGACAGCTGGGTGCTGCCTCCCCACCCTTCCCTGCGCTTTGCACCCTCAGGCAGGGCTGGGAGCAGCCTGGGACGCTGGGAGGTGTCCCTGCCCATGGCAGGGGGTGGAATGAGATGAGCTTTAAGGTCCCTTCTAACCCAAACCAGTCTGGGATTCCATGATCCACAGTGAGGCAAGTGTGAAGGGTTCTCTGGGCCAAGTGACCTGTAAAAAGAGCTGGTGTGTGCCTTTTCCTTTTTCACTGCCTGCTACGGCGTCCCTTTGCTGGATTTTATTTTTTCTCGCTGAAGCAGCGTCTGTCCAGAGCGATGCCCTCGTTGAGTGCTGGTTGCTAAGCAATGTTTTACAAAAAAACCCAGCCATTGCAGAGCAGAGCGCTGGGTGTCTCTCCCATGAATTCTGCCCAGGTTAAAGGCAGTGATTTCTTCCTGGAAAGGGTGGTCAAATACTGGCACAGGCTACCCAGGGGAGTGGTGGAGTCACCATCCCTGGAGGGGTTTTCCAGATGAGGACAATGGTCAGTGTTGGCTTTGGCAGTGCAGGGGGAACAGCAGGATATGAGAATCTTAGAGGGTTTTTCCCAACCTAAACTATCCCATGGTTCTATGCTGCGCCCTGGGCTGTGCATCCCTGTTCTCACCCTGCGTGCCTCCCTGAACTCCTCTGGAGACTTTAATTTATCTCTCTCTTTTCCTGCTGAAGCAGGAAAAATTGACTCACTTGCCACTGATGTTCCTGCAAGCACAGTGGGATTTTTCCTGTTCTTACAGCTGAGGTGGAGGAGCACGGGCGACAAAAGGATTTCCGCAGCCTCCTTGGGAGGAGAAGGAAGTAGGCTGTGCAGAACTGCTCCTGGAGGGGCTGGGGGCTCACCCGCTCCCCTGCCCTGTGCTGCTGCCTCTGGGATGGGGACAAGAGAGAGGGGACAGGGGAGGCACTGCCCCGTGCCATGGCCTGGCTGGGGTGTGCCAGGAGGGCCTCGTGTCCTGCCCGCAGGGACAGGGCGTTGGTCCCCTCCCCACCTGGGGCACGGGGCTCTCTGGGCCCACTGTCCCCTGGAGACCCCAGTGCTTTGGTGCCTGTCCCCTGAGAAACCAGGCAGGCTCCCTGTGGCCCACCTATTAGCTAATTAGATTTAATAACAAACTAATCCAGAAGTGGGGCCGGAGCCTGAGGCAATCTGCTCTGCCTGGCGGGGTCTGGCAGGGGCTCTGCCACAGCCCCCCTGTGCAGGGACTGCCCTCCCTGCCAGACCCCCTTCTGCTCCACTAATGGGCATTGCCTGGGTCAGGAGCAAATTTCTTCTGGATTAGTGTCCTCTAAATCGATTAGCTGTCTCGGGCAGGGCATTCTGTCCTAATGAAATGTGATTCCAGGCTCCAGTCGATGAAATATTGTGGTAACAAGGATAAAGTCAAGTGCAGCCTTCCTGTGGGTCATGCCAGGGTTTGGAGAGGAATCACAGAATTACACAATGATTGAGGATGGAAATGACCTCCAAGATTACCAGGTCCAACCTGTGACCCATCACCATCTTGTCACCCAGCCCAGAGCACTGAGTGCCACATCCAGTCCTTCCTTGGACCCCTCCAGGCATGGGGGCTCCACCACCTCCCTGGGCAGCCCCTTCCAATGCCTGACCATTCTTTCCAGGAAGAAGTTCCTCCTGATGCCCAACCTGAACCTACCCTGGCACTTTGAGGAGAAGGCTTGGAGGAGAAGCTACAATTATTGGAGTAGTGTTATGCTAATAGGGACTGCCTTGCACTCCCCAGTGAGGGAACTGGGGGCACTGGGGAGCTGTGAGTAAAAGATGGCATTTCCATCCTGCCCTCAGAGGTGCTTTACTCACAGGTGTAAGGCTGGAAGCATTTACATGACCTGCCTGGGGCAGTGGCAGTGGGGCAGTGTGCAGGTGGAGGGGAAATGTGATATTCAGAATCCTTGTTTTGGGAACAGTGGTCAGGGACTGGGGTTTGAGGGTCAGGTACTCGGTGCAGTGGGACAGCTGTGCTCAGCAGGTCTGGCATCTCTCTCTCTGGGCCAGCACTGTGCCCAGTCCCTGGCCTGGTTGGGACACAGGGATTTTCACTGTGCTTCCTCACATTGTGTGCTCGTGCAGCCGGCTGCCTGTGGAAATGCCAGTCAGGGCGGTAATTTTCCATTTCATTACCATGTCCCTGATGTTTTCCAGGCACTTAAGCTGTTGCCTGTGTTTGCTGTTTGGATGCATCCCTCCCCTGTGTTGGAGTGGTGAATATTTACATTTGATTTTATTCGGAGACCTTGCCTGCTCCCACCTGAGCTCCTGTTGCTCCAGCGCCTGGCTCCCTGCCCGGCAAACTCTGTGGCTGCGGCTTGGGACGGGCCGGGGGGTTCTGCCATAAAACAACACCAGGATGTGAACAAAAATAAGCACAGGGAAAAGTGCCAGACGTGGGAGCTGGGTGGGGAAGTGGAGAAATCCCGTTTTATTTTGTTTTGCTGCTAAGTGCATGAAACGCTCCGTGTCCAGCGCAGGAGAGCGGGGATGGCACCCGGGGGATGCTGCCCTGTGCTGGGGGGCAGATGGGCTGTGCCCCTCCAGGAGCTGTAGGCAGCGATGCTCGGGGGGCTGTGGGAGGACTGGGGTGTTGCCATGTTCATGCAGAGCACCGGGAAGCCCCCGGGCAGGGGTCACCAAGGGCTCTGCTCAGTGCTGGGGGGTTCTGCTCATCCGATGGGCTGGTTCTCTGCACGGTGATGGTCAGTCTGGAAGCTGCCTGCCAGGGTGGTGGTACCTGGCCTCGGGCCCCTTATCTTCCAGGGCCATCCTGGGGGTGTGTAGTGGTTGCCAGCGCTGCCAGGAGGGCTCTGGCAGGCCCCTGTTTCTCTGAGCGCCCCTGCTCCCTGCTGGGAGTGAGGACTCGTGTTAGGCTGTGCCTCCGTGCAGCTGCAGACATCTGTCTCCTAAGGCTCTCCAGGAATGGGAAGCCTTTCCGGGGGTCGTTTACATCATTCCTGGGTTTTGTTTCCTGCATGTCCTGGCTGCAGGCAGGGCAGGCTCTGCTGCCTGGCACCTGTGGCTGCACACGCAGGCAGCGCCCGGTCGCTCCCTCTGCCAGCGCTGCCCTTCGTCCCACCTGGCACCAGCACCCCTGTCCCCTCTCCCCACGGTGGTCTCTGAGTCAAGGGCTGCTGCAGCTCGTTAAAATAACCTGATTAATGCAGAGCTGGGGCAGGGCCAGACTGTGCTGGGCACAAGGCAGAGCACTTCACTTCGGAGTGGTTCCTGCTGAAAATCCTGTCTGGGCAAGTGGAGAACATCATCCAGGGTTTCCATGCGGGACAGGTGGGAGTCTCCCAGGTCTTCCTTTCTTGGTGGGATGGAGAGGTCCTTGCTTGGTGGTTCACATGCCCAGTGCTGAAGTCCCTTCAGGTGGGACCCTTGGTGAGAGGTGCTTCATTAACTGTGTCAGGGACACTTCATCACCTGCATCATTAACCCATCCCTGCTGCCTGGACCAGCTTCTCTCCTGGCAGTGTCACAACCCTGGTGACACTCTGAGGGGGGAAAGGCAGAGCTATTTGCACGAGCTGGGCTTCTGCAGTGTCTCAGCCACTGTGAGACAGAGATCTGAGTCACGAGAGTGCCTTTGTTGCAGTGTGACTTGAGGGGCAAGCGCTAAGAAAAGCTGAACAGGAAGGATGGAGAGAGGCTGCGAGACCTTTGCCTCTGTGGCAAAGGGGGCTCAGCCCTGGGCTCAGGGCTCCAGAGCCTGAGGAAGTCCAGGGCTGATTCATGGTTGGGAAGTGGGGCAGAAGGGCAAGGGTTCCAGCTGACAATCAACTTCCTCACACCAGGGGAAAACAGGAGAGTGGCTGGAGCAGTGGGAGTTGAAGGAATTGGATTCTTGCCTTGGTGCTGCTGCAGCCCTGGCCCTGCTGCAGGATGCCACACTGAACACGCTGGACTGGCAGCTTGGGCCCTGATGGTCCTTCTGGCTTCATTTCCTTGGCTCTCCAGTGCCTTCCATCAGGAATCTTGGGAAGCTTTGCAGAAACGTCCTGGCCTGGCAAAGCTCCCAGGATAACTCCAAGCATTATTGATTTGGGGGTGGCAGGATGACGTGGCCGGGGTGCTGTGCTGGTGGGCAGCGGGGGATAATTTTAGCTGTGCAGCCAGGCAGTCCTTCCAAGGGATAACTTTGTTTTTCACGAAGCGCAGAACCTTTATCTCTTAAACTACCATGGAAATCATTCTTGTCTCCAGCGTGTTGCTCAAATCTGATCTGCTGTTTGAGCCTGGTCAATGGTGCCATTGAGCACACAAAGGGTCCTCTGTCCCTCTGGCAAACGCTGCCGTACGGAGCCACGGCGAGCGTGGATCCAGGCAGACGGGGATGCCTCGGGAGCCAGCGCTCCCCTGGCTGCAGGGCAAGGCTGAGCCAGAGCTGTGGCACCTCCTGGCCCTGCACTCTTGGGGCATCTCGGGCAGAGCTTCAGGTTATTCTGTGCTTTAGCACATCTGAGCACTTTTGGGTTTTTCGCCTGAAGCGTGGTTTGTAGGGAATGCGTGTTTGTAAACTTTCCGTGGTAAAGATGAAGTGCTGGGATTTGGCCTCCCTGGGTGTGCTGCTGAGACAAGGCTCAGCTGGAGGCTGCGTGTGTGGAAAAGGCACCAAAATGGGGAATGGGGAGCTGGGGGGCTACGTCAGCAGTGCTCTCCCTGCCTTGGGGGTCCTGCCTGGGGTGACTGCAGGGACTGTGCCCATGGCCCTGGTCCTTGGGGTCACCTTGCTGTCTTTGGCACCCTCTAACCTCCATCTCTGGCGTGTGCCAAGTGTGACAGCCTCTGGGGCTGTTGTGCAGAACATGACAGCAGAAGCTGTGCTGGAGGTGGGGTGGGCTCTGCCCATCTGGTTTTATATATTTGCTCATGATGATTCAGAGGGGGAACCTGCCAGCAGCTGCCGTCCCATCCTGAATCACTGATTAACTCCAACCACCTGGTGGAGAAGTTGTTTAATAAACAAATCAGTGCTAATTCTGTATGGAAGTGACTCTGGGACTGGGCCAGGCCCAGAGGGCTGCGTTGTCTCACGGGAGCAGGGCTTTGCTGACCTTGCTGGGAAGCACAGAGAGGGGATTTAAACCTTCTAGAGCAAACGAAGCGTTTCACGATGCTGCCCTGACGCTTGGTGCTGACCCCAGTGCTGCAAGGGCTGGGGCTGGGCGGGTGAAACTCCAAACTGGCAGCTGCAAACGCTGTTTTCAGGCATGAGGTTCTTGTTGCTGGATTCCTGCACGAACTGCGGGGCCAGGTTGGATGAGTGTCCCACGCAGAGTGCTCACATGCATCCATGGGCCATTCCCCGCTGTGACCTTTCCCAGACCCCCTTCCCTGGGTGTCCCTGAGCTGCAGGAGTGTTGTGTGACCCCAGAAGGGGTGCTGTGCTGCAGCCCTGGCTCGCTGTGGGGACAGACACCATATTGCTGCTTTCTAAGCACCCTTGGCAGGCTGTAATCCGGCTGGTTTGGCTGCAGCGGCTGTTCCCTGGATTACCCATCCCTGCTGCCTGCCTGGCTGGGGAGCTGTGGGGCTGTGGAGGTGGCCAGGTGCTGTGTCCTGTTCCCTGCAGCCAGACGGGGGCTGTGAGTGGTGACCCCCCAGATCTGCCCCGCCTGGGGCACAGGGGCTGCTGGTGGGGACTGGCATTGTCCTGCTGTCCCTCTGCGGGGGCTTGTGGGGGACAGACAGCCTGAGGCTGCTGTTCCTGCTGTGCTTTGCTGCGGGGGAAGGAAGGGGCAGGAGTCTCAGTTCCTGTTGTCCACTTGAACATTAAATGTAGGCTGTTAAGCAGTTTTCTTTGCAGGAAGTGTAGAAATCCTGCTCCGTGTGAGCAGAGCCTCTGCAGAGCCCGGAGCTTGCCCTGCAGCAGCGTCCTCTGCTCCCCCTTTGTGGCAGCATTAACCCTTCATGGCCAGACTCAGCAGCAGGCTTGTCTTTAACCTGAACTGCCTATCCTGCTGCTTCTGCCCTGTCCCGGGTCCAGCTGAGCCAGAGCTTTTTGCTCTTTCCAGCTTATGTAGCAAACTGGCTGCAGAGTCAGCTCTGGGGACAGCCCCCACCTCTGAGCCAGCAGTGTCACTTTTCCCTGGCTGACCTGATCTTTCCAACACAGGACCAGGCAGCAGGACCAGGCAGAGGGGGACATTGTCTTCCTGACATCTCATTTTGATGTGTTGTGGTTCCCCTCAGTGTCCTACCCTGTTTCTGGGGTGCTGACTGCAGACCTGGCTGGAATGGGGTCACCCCCGTAGTGCCCGGGGTGCTGCACTCATGGAGGAGGGGTGGGAATTCATGACCCTTCCTTCTACAAACTGCCTTCTTCAGTAGTTCCAAATTCCTTTGGAAGAGGCTTTTTATGTAAAAGCAACCACTTCAGTCTGCTTGCAGTAACAGCAACCACTTCCCAGAAAGACTGAACTCTCAGTAGCTGAGGAGGAGGAGGGTGGACACAGGGAGCCCGAGGTGCTCCCTTGCAGCTGATCCCTTGCAGGGTTCCTGGGGGCTGGAGAAGGGCCCTTCAGCCAGGTTTGGAGCTGGAGGTGCGTGGCTGGGATGGAATTCAGCCAGCAATTGCCTGGCTCCCAGGCTGCAGAGGGAGGAGGAAAGTGGGGTGACCCCCGGGCTGGGTGTGAGGGAGCAGGGACAGGCAGAGGGGTTATCCAAGGCTGCTTCCAGGAAAGGCTGCTGCCCTCTGACCTGCCGGGGGCCGTCCCCCTTCCTGCTGTTCCTGAGGTGGGTGTTGAGGATGCAGTGGATGGGGAGGATGCATCACTTTTAAAAGGGCATTTCATTTGGATCCTTGGTTGCTGTAGCTGTGCAGGTGGACTTGTGTGTGCCAGTTTTCTGTCAAGGGGACTTTCCCGAGGGGATTGTCCCATCCTCACCAGCCCAGGTGGGAAAAGGGAGCCATGGGAGGTGATGGTGATGGTGATGATGATGAGACCTGCAGCCTGAGCTGGTTGTGTTGCTCAGGCAGAAGGATTTTTCAGGCTTTTTGTGGTGGTTTTCCCTGATGCTGTGGTTGACTGATCAAGCCAGCAGAGAACTTGGAAGGAAAACTTAGCAGGCCTTGGTGCAGCCCTGGTGTGACTCACGTGCAGTGTCCGGGTGCTTTTGCTCGTGCGTGAGAGGAAGCAGCAGATTCTGTTGAGCCTTTGCAGGATTTTGGGTTTGCTTGTTCACAGCGCTGGGGAAGGAGAACCCTCAGGAGCTGAGGCTCGTCGAGGGGCTGCCCTGTTCTCCCTGTGCCTTCCTGCTTCCACTGCAGGGGTATTGCTCAAAATGCAGTTGAGGGGCTCCAGCTTTTAGGAAGAGGGGATGCTGGGGCATGGGTGGCCTGACTGTGGCCCAGGGAGGACGATGGGGCCCCACAGGGTGGGCATGGGTGCCCCTCTCTCCTCTTCTGGCCAATCCTGCTGCTAATTTTATCCTTTATCGCTGTCACTCCAGGAGTTATCTCCCTCTCCCCTGCCTCTCCCTTGCCTATTTATAAGCACTGTGGGCCATTGCTGTCAGTGCTGCTGGCTCCAAAGGCTTCTTGGCTTTTCTCTGGCTCGTGCCTGGTCCCAGAGCCCTGACCTGCTCCTCACTCTCAGGTGGAGGAGAGGACAGAGCTGGAGGGGGTGACCCTGCCCTGGGCTGGGGAGCTCAGTTCCCCCCAGGTGTTCATCCCTGTGCTGCAGCAGCCTCTAGCTCTGGGGTCCTGCCCAGCCAGTGGTGGGCACGAGGGGTGTCACATCAGGCCTGGTTCAGGTGAGGATGTGGCACATGGAATGTGGCCCAGGGCTCGGGGGGCTGGGGGCCAGCAGGGGCTGGGGGAGAAGAAATGGCTCCTTGAATCATTAACATCATCTTTGTGTTATTCCAGGGCAGGCAGGAGGGACTGGGTGGGAGTCCCCGAGCCCTGTGGCTGCTCCAGCAGCTCTGGTGAGGGAAGGAGGCTGCTCTGCTGCTGACACCAGCACGGGCACGTGGAAGGGAGCAGGGAGAGCTGCACGGGGCTGTCCCAGTGCCCTTTGCTCAGCCCTGTGCTGAGCTGGAACAAACCCTCCCACCCTGCCGAGTCCCTCTTCTCAACCCTGCCCAGGAGCACCTGGGAAGTTTCCCCAAACCATTTTTCCCCAAAAATGTGTCTTGCTGCTGTAGGTGCCAGTGGAGACTCCCAGCAGCTCCAGGCACGGGAAGGGTGTAGAAGCCATGCTCGTTCCATCCTCCAGGGAGCACAGTGCAAATCCTGTTATGTGTGAACCTTCTCCTTGAAGAAGCCCCCTCTGTACTTTTCCACTGGGAAAGCTCCCAGGGATTTCCCTCTCCGTGCCTGCCTTGGCTGGGTGATTTCCTGCTGCCTGAGGAAGCAGTTGTGTGAAGGCAGCCGGGACTGAGCTGGGCAGGATTAACCCAGGGCTGTCAGCAGCGATACTGGAACACGGCTTCAGTGCTTGGAGGACGTTACCACCTCCCTTATCCCACGGGGAGAGCAAAACACTTGGACTCTGGTGTGGTTATCTCTTGGCTGTCGGTGCCTGAGAGGGGGCAGCGGCCTTTGCACGCTCACACGTTTTCCACCGACGCTGGGAAAGGGAAAAACCCGTGGAATTTTGGGCTTTGAGTGAAGAAATGCACGGGGGAGTGAACGCCGTGTGTGGCTCGTGGCGCAGTGCTGGCAGCCACACGGTGCCCGGCACTGTCTGCGTGTGCCAGGCTAACAGGGCTGCTTTGAAAAGCCAGTCCTGGATCCACTCAGGTCACTGCCAGTAAGAACTTAATAGGATCCAGATCTCGGAGAGAATCTGCAGCTTGGGAAGCAATAAAGCTCTGTGCTGCTGCCTTCCCTCAGCAGGACAGGAGCGTGGCAGAGGTGCCATTTCTTGGGGGGCAGTGTCACTGTGTGTCACCATCTGCTGCTGCCCCATGGCTCTGGGTCCAAGCTCTGGGGTGGCTCTTCTGGTTTTTTGAGGTTTCATCTCCTGTAGGGTATTTTGGGGGTGCTGACAGGGACCCCACAGAGCCCTGTCCCTGGGGTGGGTGCAGAAGGGCAGCGCTCTGGGGCTTCCCTGGTGCCAGGGGTCCCTCTGCGGGTATTTCCTGGCTGGGATCATGTGTCTGCCTGCATCCTGCTGCTGGGGGACTTTCCCATTTGTAACATCCCCGTTTTCCCTGCTCCTGCTCTCGCAGACCTGTCGGCCGCCAAGCGCAAGTTCGCGGATTCCCTCAATGAGTTTAAGTTCCGCTGCATCGGCGACGCTGAGACGGATGACGAGATCTGCATAGGTGAGTCCTGCTGCCCCTGGAGCCACAGCCCCGGGCAGGGCACGGCAGGGAAACACACACAGGGACACCAAGGGGCCCAGGAATTTGTCTGGGTGCTCTCTGCAAACGGCATCTTCCTCCTGGCTCAACAGCAGCAAAGCCTTCCCCGGGGAATCAGTTGTTGCTTCTTGGCCTAAATCTGTCCCTGCCAGATGGGGAAGGGAGAAGACTGCCCGTGTCTGAAACCATCTCAGTTAGCTGGATGTTTTGCACTGGAGAGGAGAATCTGGAGGTGGTTGTGGCTGGGTACACTGCAAGGGGCTGTGCTCTGAAGCAGGGGAGCAGCAGCCTCGCTGCTGGAGCGCAGGATCCTGTGCTTGAGGGCATCAGCAGTGCCGAGCCTGGCAAGGCTCCCTGAACTCAGCCTGGCTCTGCCACGGAGCTCCTCCTGGCACAGGGCGGTGGCTTCAGCCTCTTCCCTCTCTCATCCTGCTCCTGCCCCAGCTGAACTTTTAGAGCTTATTGTACACATCGTCTGGAGCCAGGAGAGCAAAGAAGCTTTAGCCCTGATTTAACTTTGCTTGTTTATTTGTGCCCAGTCTCTCAGCAGAAATAGCTCCCAATCCAGGTCTCCCTGGTGCTGTGCCCATGCTGGGGAGCTGCCCCTTGTGTGCTGGGCATGGCTGGAGGCCAGTGCTGCACTGTGGGGCTGGTTGTGAGTGACTGTTGGGCAGGGCAGGTTTGAGCTGAGGATGTTGCTGTCTGGAGGAGGAAGCCTGGTCCTGGGGATGCTCTGCTGCCAGCTGCTTCTGTAGGTGGTGGGAACCTTTCTAGGAAGAGAGCAAAGATAATAAAAAACCCAACCCCCCCGCCCAAAACACAGACAGACAAAACCCCTCTGTGCAGTTTCTTTCTTTAAAAATTGAATGTTAAATGCTGACTGTGTCCCTTCCAGCCAAGTCTCTGCAGGAGTTCGCCACGGTGCTGCGGAACCTGGAAGACGAGCGGATGCGCATGGTACGGCCCCGTCTGTCCTGGGAGCAGGGGGTGGTGGCCCCCGGGACGCCGTGGGGACAGTGCCTGCCAGCCCCAGTGCTCCTTCCCTCACCCGGGGTGGAGCTGCAGGGGAGGGCAGAGGAAGGAGAGGGTGGGTTTGGTGCGGAAACACTTGAAAAGCATCAGGAATGGAGCCTTGCTGTTGGAGAGCGGCCGGTGCTGGTGCTGGGGGGGCTCACGGGTTTGCAGAGACAGAGGGGTGAAGCCTGTGGGTGTCTGGGGGCTGTGGGAGGGTTTCCATGGGAAAGGCTGTGGAGCAGCACAGGTGAGCTGTGCCTGTCTTTGCCCCCAGATCGAGAACGCCAGTGAGGTGCTGATCACGCCGCTGGAGAAGTTCCGCAAGGAGCAGATTGGGGCTGCCAAGGTAACCCAGCCCCTGCCCCCCCGGAGCTGGCCAGGACCTGGCACACTGCAGGGCCTGGGCATGCAGGAGGCAGTGTGCTGCTGTGGGATGGACACGGGGGCAGTCCAGCTCCTGGGAAGTGTTCCGAGTTCACCCACAACCAAATAACGTGCCAAGGGCAAAAAACTGCATGCCAGCTGAAGTGAACTTCTTTCCTTACTCCAAGGAAGAATTAGGATTTTCTGGGAGGGGCTCACATGTTCCTGAGTCCCCCAGCCTGCAGTCCCCACCCCAAGGCATCACTGGGGGCTGCACAGGAACTCTGATGCTTCTGGCAGGACGGGGAAGCGCCGGTGTGGCTGAGGGCGGCTGTGAGGCAGCCTGGCCCCCCTCTTTCTTTCCTGCCTTTGTTCTGAAATGAAAACCACTGTCTGTGGCTCCCCTGTTGTTATAACAACCTGCTGCTGCCTGCAGGCAGCTCCTGCCAGCGCCCGGGGCCGCGTTCGCAT
The DNA here is from genome assembly GCA_013398275.1 of Promerops cafer. NCBI lineage: Eukaryota > Metazoa > Chordata > Aves > Passeriformes > Nectariniidae > Promerops > Promerops cafer. Next base: position 439,731 of record VZSE01007344.1, read on the forward strand.
GGCAGCGGTGCCCAGCCCGGCCTCGCGCAGCTGGAAACGAAACAGGGAGAGGAGTCCTCCAGAATGGACCTGCTTAGGAGCAGGTGCTGGCATGGATTTGGTCCTGGCATGGTGGGGTGGCCAGGCTGGGACGAGAGGTGCAAAGGAAAGGGAAGTTGGCATCCTTAATGCTCCTGGCACGCACAGCAGAGGTGCTGGGTCGCTGTCCCACGAGACACAGAGGAGAAGCTCCTGCGAGGGGCGGCCGCGGTGGCGTGTGGGACTGTCACGATGTTCTGCTTAGAAAGCACCTTTCTTGCTCTGTTGTTTTTGGACCTGGATCTGGATGTTTTACCAAGCACTGGGCCCCAGGAATAGAGGAGGGGTTCCCTCAAGCCTTGGGTTTTGGCAGCATAAGCTGCTTTGCTGTAGCTGCCTGATGCTGGCAGAAAAATGCAGCCTCACCTGCTTGCAGCCGCAGCCCCGGGTCCTGTCTGATGTTTGCTCCCACCTGGGACTGCCAGGAGCAAACCTGGGACTGCCATCCTGCCCACTGCCATGGGGAGCTGTCACAGCTGCTCTGGGGCCGTTCTGTTCAGTGTCACACTTTTTGTTCTGTTATGTAGGATGCCAAAAAGAAATACGACAAGGAGACTGAGAAATACTGTGGTGTCCTAGAAAAGCACTTGAACTTGTCTTCCAAGAAGAAAGAATCCCAGCTTCAGGAGGTGAGAGCAGCCTCTGAGCTTCCATGTCTGGCTGTGACTGTGGAGAGCTTTTTGAATGCCTCTCACAGCTTATAACAATGGTTCTCCTGGCTGTAAACTCATTTTTTCCCCTCATTCTGGCTGCGGGTGTTGGGTTTTCCCCTTTTCCTGTAATGAAAGGATATGGAGCTGTCGTGGTGAGTGAATCAGAGAGATCTCAAAATGGATAGCAGTCAAAAAGGAGAGAGGGTTTATAATTAAAGAGTGTAACAGAAAGGAACTGGTTCTGCTGCAGGCTTCCCATGTGCCAGCACAAATCATGGATGTCTGGTCTCCTTCTCTGCCAGTGGCTGCTCTGCTTTGTGCTCCAGGGGAGGAGGGATCAGGCTTAGTGCCTTAAACTCCTTAAGAGCCATCAGTGATTCAGGACGTGGTTAGCTCAGGTGACAAGTGCTCCTACTGGATGAGTATGCTGAGTTTTCAATCACTTCTTTCAAGTCTGGAATTCCTTGTGCTGGCCCAGAGCTGGGTTGGTCCTGCAGGATGTGTCCTTGCCTTTGGGCATGGTGCTGGTGTGCTGCTGATCCCTTACTGGGGGCACTGGTGCACGTGGGGCTCCTGTACCCAGGTGGTGGCGCCGTGCCCAGCAGAGCTGGGGACTTGAGAGCAGAAATACCTGTGGCACAGGTGATCATCTTCCAGCGAGTCAGGGCTGGGGAGGGCTCAGAATCTGGGCAGATGTGCCTGCGAGCCAGCCTTGTCCTTGGGGTTTGTAAATAACTTCCCACGTGGAAGCACCCCCGTGTCCCAGGGAATGGTGGCTTTTAAATGACCCTCTGAGCCCTTGGTTTAGTTTGTGTTTGAGATGCTGCTTCGGGGCATGGGAGGGGGAGGAATTCTGGCTGTGGAGGGAAGGATCCACTCGTGGCTCTCAGGGTGCAGTGGTGGCTCTGAGACGTGGGAGCCTGTGCCCTGGACAGAGCAGGGCCCTGTGGGGCTGCCTGGAGATGCCATGTGGGGTACAGGGGGTGCAGAGTGGGATGTGTGCGGGATGCAGCGCGGGATTCTGTGCAGAATTCACTTCGGGGTGTGTTCAGGATGTGTTTGGGATTCTGTGTGGGATTCTGTGTGGGATTCAGTTCGGGATTCAGTTCAGGGTGTGTTTGGGATTCTCTGCAGGATTCAGTTCGGGATTCAGTTTGGGATTCAGTTCGGGGTGTGTTTGGGATTCAGTTCGGGGTGTGTTTGGGATTCAGTTCAGGATGTGTTCGAGATGTGTTCGGGATGCAGTGCGGGATTCAGTTCGGGATGTGTGTGGGATTCAGTTCGGGATGTGTTTGGGATTCAGTTCGGGATGTGTGCGGGATGTGTGCAGGAGGCTGTGCAGGTGTGTTGGAGCAGCGCTGGCTGCTGGTGCCATCTGGTGGCATCTCCCACCCGGATCCTGCAGCCCGCTGGAAGCAGCTCCCAGTTCAGGTGCTGGTTCCTGTTCCCCCGTGCCACTGGGAAGTGTATATGGTTTGTGTGGCTCAGCCCCCACCGAGGGAGGGTTACCTTAGAAAGAGGATTCAGTGTGGAGCTGTGAAATGTGGATGTGGCATCCCTGGCGAGGGGGAGTGCTTTCCAGAAAAGGGAGAGTTGCCTTTTCTTGTCAGGTTCACAGTGATTTCCATTTTTCTCGCCTCTGCTGCGTTTTTTCTACCCAGCTGCTGGGGAGGTGAGGTCACCACACCCATTTTTCTCAGCTGAAGGAGGAGCGTGCTCTTGTGGATCAGGTTTATGTTTATTGCTGTGCCATCTGTCCAGCTGGGCCTGGGGGCTGGAGCTGGGTTTGCTCTGCTTGGGGGTGTTCCTGTCAGAGCCAGGTGTGCTCTGGTCGTTCCTGAGCTCGTGTTTCCTCCCCATCCCCTCTGCAGGCAGACAGCCAGGTGGACCTGGTTCGGCAGCACTTCTACGAGGTCTCCCTGGAATACGTCTTCAAGGTGCAGGAGGTCCAGGAGAGGAAGATGTTTGAGTTTGTGGAACCTGTAAGTGAGCTCTCAGCCTGCACAAAACTGGGGGGGGTGTGGTGAAACAGGGGGTCATGGGGAGCCCTGGCAGCCCCTCCACCCCGGGGGCTGCAGGGCCCCCTCCCCTCAGCCGTGGTGGCTCTGGGTGCAGCTCTGGGTCTCTACTCATCTCCATTTGCTTTTTCCCAATGCAGCTGCTGGCCTTTCTGCAGGGGCTGTTCACATTCTACCACCACGGCTACGAGCTTGCAAAGGACTTCAGCGATTTCAAGACAGAGCTGACAATCAGCATCCAGAATGTGAGTATGCCCAGGGTGTCCCCGTGCCCGGGGTGTCCCTGTGCCCTGTGCCCATTGCTGTCTGGATCTGGCAGAGCCACCTCACCTTCTGGTGTCTTTTAATCACAGAATGCCAGACTGGTTTGGATTGGAAGGGACCTTAAAGCTCATCTCACTCCACCCCTGCCATGGCAGGGACACCTCCCACTGTCCCAGGCTGCTCCAGCCCCATCCAGCCTGGCCTTGGGCACTGCCAGGGATCCAGGGGCAGCCCCAGCTGCTCTGGGCATCTGTGCCAGGGCCTCACCACCCTCACAGGGAAGAACTTTTTTCCTAATATCCAATCTAAATCTCTCGTATTTTAGTTTAAATCCATTTCCCTTGTCCTATCACTATTGACCCATATCAAAAATCACTCTCCCTCTTCTAGTAAGCCCCCTTAAAGTTCTGGAAGGCCTTGCCAATTGAAATATTTTTGCTTTAGCTTAAATCCAGGCCCAGGAAGCAGACCCTGGGCTCCCCAGTCCCATTTCCCACAGGGCTGCAGGGACCCAGCCCCACCCCATGTGCTGCAGAGCCAGGCACTGGTCCCTGCACTGGAGAAGACATTCCTGTTTTAATTTGCAGACAAGAAACCGCTTTGAAGGAACAAGGTCAGAGGTTGAAGCTTTGATGAAGAAGATGAAGGAGAATCCCCATGAACACAAAAACATCAGCCCTTACACGATGGAGGGGTATCTCTACGTGCAGGAGAAGCGTAGGTGTTGGGCTGGGGAATGGGGTGGGTGGGAGCCTGGGGAAGGGGCTTGTCAGGACAGGGGCACGAGGGCTGATTCAGCAGGTACAGAGTCCCTGGAAGACAGGGATTATTGGGCAGTGAGCAGGGCATTCAGTGGGAATGGGGCAGCCAGGGGGAGTCACTGCCAGTGCCTCATAGAAGTCTTTTGGGTGCAGGAGTCTGGC
>VZSE01007344.1:443698-528646 GCA_013398275.1 Promerops cafer
AAGGAAGGTTAAACATAGTGGGTGGGCATTGAAACTGTGAGGGCCTTGAAACTGTGCTGGGCATGAACCCTGTATTTGCTCTGCAGGTCACTTTGGGACTTCCTGGGTGAAGCATTACTGCACCTACCAGAGGGAATCGAAGCGCATCACGATGGTGCCCTTCGACCAGAAGTCAGGAGGAAAAGGGGTGAGTGCTGCCAGGGAGCAGGGGAAAAAGGNAGAAGGGGGGAGTGCTGCCAGGGAGCAGGGGGAGAAGGGGGGAGTGCTGCCAGGGAGCAGGGGGAGAAGGGGGGAGTGCTGCCAGGGAGCAGGACTGTGTCCTGCCAGGGAGCACGTGGCACTGCTGGCTGCAGGCTCTCCCGGGGCTCAAACTGTGTCACCTTTTTGGCAAGGTGACACAAATGCAGTGAAGTGGGTCACATTCACTCCAGTGGCTGCTGCACGGGGAATGAACTTGGCACCTGGTTTGAGAAGGACAAGACAGGAAACCCCCAGAGCCCAGAGATCTTTGCCAGCCACATGTACCCACCACGCTCCAGCTCCGTGGGTGCCTGCTCCCAGTCCCTCGTTCCTGCCCCAAGGCACAGACAAGAGAACCTGTTCATGATTTTGCTCCTTCTCCAATGCCTGTGACTTGTCCAAGGCCAGGCTGGACGGGGCTTGGAGCAACCTGGTCGAGTGGAAGTGTCCTTGCCCATGGCAGAGAGTGGAACAAGATGAGCTCTAAGTACCCTTTCTACCCAAACCATTCTGTGAGTCTCTGGTGATCTATGACTTGGCCAATGAAGTTGTTTTGTTTTGGACAGAGCCACAGGAGACCCTGGAGCTCCCCTTGGCCCCGAGGGGGTGTGAGGAGCAGGGGGAGCAGTGGTGTGGGGTGGGGAGCCAGCACATGCTGTGTCCCAATGCTCCCGGGGCTGTATCCAGGGCTGGCTCTGCTCCTCTGTACAGCGGGAACAATAGACCCCTCTGCAGTGTTCCCAGCTGGGACAGTTTGCAAACACAGTCCCCTTGCTGGGGACTGCCTGGGGCAGCTGGACAGGCTCCCACACGGCTTCCTGCTGGCATGGGGAGCCGGCTGTGGGCAGGGAAGCTTCTAAAATTAATTTCCTCTTGCCTTGGAGCATCTTCATTATAGCTCAGCATTAACATATCCCAGCCCTGTAATCATCAGTGGCTGTACTGTGTTTTGTCTGGTCCCTTCCAATTCAGGGCTCTCCCAGCACCCAGGGGTGTGGGAGCTGCTGGCAGCAGCCTGAGCCCCTCTGTGGGGCCAGGCTGGAGCTCCTCTCTGGGCCAGGCTGGAGCCCCTCTCTGGGCCAGGCTGGAGCCCCTCTGTGGGGCCAGGCTGGAGCCCCTCTGTGGGCCAGGCTGGAGCCCCTCTCTGGGCTTGCACCACCTGTGGCTTGCACCACCCTGGCATGGGACACTGCCTGTGCTGGGGCAGCTCTGGCCGGGCTCCAGGGTCTGTCAGTGGTGACCACCATGGACATCTGAGCAGGGAGCAGCCCGGGGGCTTGGGGCTGCACTGCTGGGAGCTCTGGGGTCCAGCTGGAGCAGGTGCCAAGGTGCTGCATGAGGACACCCATCACTCATGGGTCATAGGTGGTATCAGCCCCTCGTGACCTTGGGCTGTGGCCAGAGCTGGGTCTTGGTGGGTTTGGAGCAGGGGCATTCCCTGAATTCTGGACAGGGAGCTGGGCAGAGTGGGAGCAGCCTTGTGCTGGCAGTGGGCCAGGCTGGGGGACACCAGGGGGACACCTGCCTGCAGGGCCAGACCCCGGGGACTGTCACCTGTCACTGCCAGACCCCGGGGAGAAGCCCTGCAGGAGCTCTTCTGTCTTCCTGGGGCTGTGCTGGGTCCTTTGTCTGGGAGAGGAGAGTTCCTGGTGAGTTAGAAACCACAGAAGCACATGAGAAGAGGCAGGTAGGGATTAGGGCTTCTCCCCCAAAAAGGGGCAGGTTCAGAATCCCAACAGAAGAGCATCTACAGCAGTGCCTGCAACATGGGCAAGGAGCAGGAGGGGCTGGGAGCCACAGTGCAGCAGGAAAACTGTTGCCATCATGGAGGCATGGTGGGATGAGCAGGACTGAGTGTTTTGGCTGGCAGGAGCTGAATGATAGTGGCAGTGGGGAGGAGTTCATGGGTAAGAACCAGGAGTCACCCTCCCTGGGGGGATTTAATGGGCATAAAGTTGTGGCACGTGAGGACATGGATTAATGGTGGGCTTGGCTGTTCTGGGCAACTTTAGGACTGTGATTTTAGAGGTCTAAGGGATTCTAAATATGTTTCCTGGAAAAATGGTGATGTCAGGGAACAGGATGGTCAGCCAAGGTGTCATCAGGAACAGCACAGAGAGCCCAGAAAAGTGTTGGTCTCCAGGAACTCCCTTAGAATTCATTTTCTCTTAAGTCATCCGTGGAATTTCACAGTTGCAGAAGTGTCTGTGCTGGCAGGGGCTGAGGCAGGACTTCCTCCAGCAGAGGACAGCAGTGCTCACAGATCCTGCTGGATCGCTGCTCAGCCCCGTGGAAATCCACTCCAGCTTGGATGCAGAGAGGCATTCTCTGGATGGGAGCATGGTTTTCTCATTGCTTTGTTATATAATAAACATTTTAAGACATGTTTGCTCCTGTTAAGAGTCCTCGTGTGCACAGTGCTGCCAAAAATGCAGCGTGGAGTGCAAGCTGCCAGCAGGTCCGTGGAGTGTTGTTCAGCAATGGAAAATAAAGCTGATTTTGCCCAAAAGTTTTGGCCCAGCACTACCTGCCCACATGAAGAATGGGCTGTGTGGTGCTTAATGCACAGATTGAATCGGGGGCATCCTGAAGGGAAGGCTCCTCATGAAAGGTTTTGGACTAAATAAGGGTAAAAAGACAAGTCCTCCCATCAGAGATATAAGTAGGTATTTCCAGCAGGGTGATGTTGCCAGATCCCCCCAGGTCTGAGCCCGCTCACTGACAGTGCTGGGTGCTGGGGACAGGCCTGTGGTTGTTGGCTGTTCTTGGCCTCAGCTGTGGTTTTGTCTCTCCTCAGGGGGAAGATGAAGCTGTCACCCTGAAATCCTGCACCCGCCGGAAAACAGACTCCATTGAGAAGAGGTTCTGCTTTGATGTGGAGGCTGTGGATCGGTGAGTGCTGCAGGAAGCTCCTGGGGCTGTGCTGACCCTGTGGAGGGAAGGGCTGTGCTGCTGCCCTTGGCTTTGCCTCAGTTCCTGTGCAGGTTCCGTGTTTCTCTCCTTCACTCACACCCTGTGTGAGTGGGAAGCATTCGTCCATGGAATCACATCTTTTCCAGCCAGGTGCTCTCTGTGTGTTGAGTGGCTGCTTTGGTTTACAAGCCTCTCTGGCTCAAGTCTCTCTGACTTTAAGGGTGTTTTAGCACTCCTGCAGCCTCTGGCCACACAAGGTGGGCGGTTGCCAGCCTGGAAAAGGAGCTCTGTGGCTGTTCTGGGAGAGATGTGCTGCCTCTTTGCAGCACGGGGTATGTGCTGGAATAGTGTCAGCTTTTCTGCTGGACTGGCTGTTGCTGGTTTACCATGGATGGGTGATAATGGACCTCTGGCTCGTGCCTCCAGGCACTTTCACTCCTTTTTCCTGAAGAAAGAAAACACTTCTGCTGTGGCTTATCGCATAGCAGCTGGACCAGAGGTATGTGTGGATTCAATCTCTGGCACCCAGGAGTGAGAGCTGTTACCCTATCATGCATGGCTCACACATAGAAATAGGAAAGCCAGGCTGGCTGGCTGTTCCCAGAGGAATTAGTCACTGCCTCGGGTCTCCCTCGCTGCAGAAGTTCACGTGGTTCACAAAAGCCTGCTCCAGAGGCACTCAGTGTGTTCTCCCAGCTGCGTGCCTGTCCGTGGTCCAGCTGTCCTCCCATCTGCAGGAATTCCCTGGAGGTCTCAGAAAAACCCAAGTTCATTACACTCTGGCTGTTGAACAGTGCTGGAATAACCCCTGGTGCCTCTCCCTGTGCAGCCTGTGCTTGGGCAGCGTTTCGGTGCCAGCCCGTGGCAGGGAGGGGTTGGGGTGATGGAGCTCTGCCTGTGTTGGCTGAGGGAGGAGATAACCTGGGGCTGCCTCCCACTCTCTGGAGCTGTGCTTTTCTCCAGAAAGCTGCAGTATTTCTGCTGACACAGGAATTTCTTTTTTTTTTTGCTGTGCCCTGAGGATATTTTTTTATAATGTGAAAATCAAACTAAAAAGTGGGAGAAGGAGAATGAAGCCACAATAATTTTCTTCAGCTTGTTCAGAGGCAGCTGAAGCTTCCCTTGATGTTTGGAGCCTGCCAGGCATGGGATCAGGAGCTGCTCCAGAAATCTGCGTGCTCCATGTAAATCATGGCAGGGGAGTAGCACAGGAAGGGGAAAGCTGAGGAATTTCTCCTTTCATGTACACATTCCTGCTGCAGGGATTTGCCTGAGAGAGCAGGAGAGCAGGACACACCTGAAGAAAAAGGCTGTTTTTTCCCAATATACAGACAGCTCTGCATTCTCTTGGTATCAGAATTTGTCATTAGATGGCTAAAATATTGGGTGTTCCCAAAATAAACTTAAAGAGGAAGAGGAAGCAACGAGTTTTGCCATGGCTGAAAGAGACTGTGATGTGCCCAGCCTGTCTCCCTCTTCCTGGGCTAGATCTGGGCACCACCAGGGCATCAGGTCCCGTGCCAGTGGCAGGGTGTGCTGGAAATCACCTCCACCTTGCCAGGCTCTCAGGGCTTGGGCTGTTCCACAGCTCGGGACAGCCTGGAGGTGGCAGCCTCAGCTGGTGCTTCAGACACTGCTCAGAAATGAGCTTTTGGCAGCCTTGCATTTTGGGAACTCAGACAACACGGGCTGCAGGGCTGGAGCTCAGCAGTTACACCCTAAATAGCACCAGCTAAGAGCTGTTCCTTCTTAGGTGGGAAAAAAAGTGGGTTTTTCTCCTGTAAAGATGATTCAGCACAACCAAGCTGAAAATCTGGAGCCTGATCTGTTATTACAGCATTGCTTCCTTGTCACAGAATCCCAGAATAGTTTCTGTTGGACCTTAAAACTGGTCTCATTCTACCCCCTGCCATGGGCAGGGACACCTTCCACTAGACCAGGCTGCTCCAACCCCCTTGGCATTTACAAATAGCTCTCATGTTCAGTGTAGCAAGTCAGGAGTATTGTGTTGTGTTGTTAGAGCAAAATTAACCCCAGAATGGTGTTCTGGGGTCTGCCTGAAATACACCCCCAGTGTGATGGATACTGTGTTTTACTGTTAATGCTGGTTTTTCATTAACTAAACTTGTTTGTAGTCTGTGCACATTAAATCAGGTTTGTAAACAAGGTGAACAGGGATGACAGCCAGTGTCTTTCAAAATGAGCCCGGGGAGGAGGAGTATCTCATTTGACTGATGACAAAGGCTTTGTCATTTAGGATAATGTAGGTCATTGCTCTGGGCCAGAAGCGAGCTGCTTCTAAGTGCCAGCTGGCTCTTAGGGGAGCAGGAGGTTTTCAAATGCAGGGTTTGGCCTCTTGGTGGGTCAGGAGAGCAGAGAACTCTGCAGGTACCACCACTGCCCTGGACTCTGCCTGGGTGCCCCCAGCGTGACTGGCACCACGGCTGCTGCACCGTGGCATTGCAGAACCAGAGACTCTGAGGTGGGAAAAGACCCCAACACCATCGAGTCCCAGCTGTGCCTGATCCCCACCTTGTCAGAGCACTGAGTGCCACCTCCAGTCCTTCCTTGGATGGGCACTCCACCACCTTGCTGGGCAGCCCCTGCCAATGCCCGACCACCCTGTCCCTTAAGAAATTCTTCCTGAAAGAATTGGCACAGTGGCTGGGTGGTTGGCCTGGGGGTGGGAGAGCTGCCAAGAGCAGGTGGTTTTCCCCAGGAGGGCTGCTGGCCTTGCTCTGGGAGTGCACAGGGCTCTGGCCATGGAGGAGCTGCTCCTGCTCCCCTGTGCCAGGTGACCCCAGCTCTGCGGTGTCCCCGTGCCTCGGTGCAGTGCAGCCTGTCCCTGTTCCTCTGCCGGTGTCACCTTTCCAGCGACCTTTAAAACAAAGCCTCGGGGGTTGTCACAGGGGGGTGAGGGATGGGTTGTCACACTGAGGATGAGGCTCCTTCCCCTTGGTGGCCACGGGAGCCACGGCGGCCCCGACCCCTGCGGGACGTGCTGATGGCTGCACTGGGGTGCTCTGAGCTCTGCGTGGACACCCAGACTTCCTGAGCTCAGGGTCAGTTTCCCCCTTAATTCCATCTTTGCTCATTTTGGGGCCACGTCTGGCTGCTGGTGCCTGGCCCATGGCCATGGGTCCTGTGTGGGCTGCACTGCTCTGCTCAGCTGGGGACTGGGAGCATCTCTGTGCACTCAGCCCAGCTCAGCCCCTGTTATTAATGCACTCTTGTGTGTTTTCATCAGCAGTTTAGATTGTCTCGCTGTGATAAGCTGCTAGAGCAGTTGGAAGTTCTTATCTGTTTCTATTGCTTTCCTTATTTGTTTGTTTTCCTGGAAGAAGGAAAAGCTATTGCAGTTTCTCATTTTCTCAGTGTGCTTAGTCACAGCTCCTTAAGGCCAGGCCATTTGTCACAAAAGCTGAGATATTGAGAAAATTCAAATTTCCTGTGTAGTCTCATATGGAAAAATCTTCCATTTTTAGATTGCAGCATATTGGAAATATTCTTTCTTATTAAGTGTTTGCCATGTTCTGCTCTGGTCTCACCCTCCTATATTCACTTCATTTAGAAATGGATTTCTTCTGATCCCAGAATGTCCCTTCCTCTCCTTGTGTCCCAGAAAAAGGCAAAGGGGTTTGGTGCCCACAGGTGGGAATGTGGGATGCAGCACCTAGGAGTGAATCAGCAGGTCCCTGATCTTGTTTGCCACAACAGCTCGGGTTTGTGCATCTTGGATGAGAGCTCCAGGAGGGTGTCCTGCTGTCCTGATGACACAGCTGTGGCTGGCTGGGGTGGGCAGGCTCCACATGGCTCCAGGTGCATCCTGTGTTGGGAGGAGGTGGGAGCTGCCCACAGCAAAATCTGTATTTACTGCGAGTTATCTTTATAAATAATTATCTGTATGGGTGACCCCCAGTGCTCGGGGTCATTTGTTGGGTGAGGGGACAGGGGCAGATCAGTTTTGCTTATCTTTTGGGGAAGGACGTCAGGCAGGGTTTTGGCCTGGATAGTGGAGATGAGGCCGGTAAGGAGCACGCTGTGGGAGGGGGGAGCCTGGAGGAGGCTCAGTGAGGATGGAGCTGCTTGCAGGCAGTGTTTGCAGCAGGGCTGGTGCTGGCAGTGTTTGCAGCAGGGCTGGTGCAGGCAGTGTTTGCAGCAGGGCTGGTGCTGGCAGTGTTTGCAGCAGGGCTGGTGCAGGCAGTGTTTGCAGCAGGGCTGGTGCAGTGCCAGCCACCCGACCCGGCTGGGAGCACATGGAGCCCCGTGGGCACCGGCCACATCCATAATGAATGAGGCATAATGTGTGGGTGCATTTTAAATTTATCACAGCCAGGAAGATGGTTCTGCTCAGGAAAGTGATGCAATAGGTGCCCTGGCAAATAAACAGTGGGGGAGGAAATGCAGAGCTATTTGCAATGGTAATTGGGTTTGATTCAGTTTCACAGCCCCTCCTCTCATGCTGTTAAAGAAGTTTGACTTTGAAGTGAAGCCCAAGGAGTTGTTATCTGCTCAGAGGCAGAACAAACATTTTGCTGTTATCACCTCTTTGCCCTGTGCTGAGGGAAGCTGGCACTCCAGATACCAGCACTGCCACTCTGCTGCGAGTCCAGTGCCCAACGTACCATGAATGGAGGGATTAAATTTCTCTGTTCTAATGTCTTGGCTAAAGAGACAGAAATCCCAGTATTTCCTTTCCTGTGTGTCCCTAGCTGAGCTAGAGCCCTTCCAGGGCTTTCTGACTGAGGTGTGTGTGCCATCAGCAGCAGCTTGGCTTAAAATCAGACCTAAGCCCTGGCCAAAGTGGCCACGGCAGCTTCCCAGGTACCAGGGACTGCTCTTGAGTCACTTTGTACCTGCACAACAAGGAGCTTTGTGCAGTGTTTTGAACATGCTGTTGGACGTGGAGCGTTTTCCCTCTCAGATGGGGCGATGGTTAAGTGGTTTCCTCTTCCCTCTGAAGTGAGTAAACTTCCAAACCACTAAGCTGGTGAGTATTGACTGACTCACCAATGGGATTAGCAGAGATCAAGCACATTATGTCTGGTGTTTGGACCTGGGCACAGCTTCCACTGGTGGGACAGTGCTGAGCTGCTGAGTGCGTGCTGAAAGCTGGGCTGGTTGGATGGGGAGTGGAGTTAGGGAGAAGGGTTAATCCTTGGTTCCTGGCCTGTGTGTGTCACAGAGCAGCAGCAGAGGGGCCAAACCCACCTCTTGAGAGCCCCGTTAAAGTTTAGTTTTCTTACAGGCTCTTATCAAGGACCAAAGGGCATCTGCAGAGTGTTGGTGCAGCTCACGTTTTCCTGCTGGATCACCCTTGGGAAGTTCAAGTTAGAAATCACCCCTCTCCCCAGGCTTTATCAGGTTTTGGGGGTTGAGTACTGAACAGAGCCTACGTGCTCTGTGGAGCATTCCACAGGTGGCTGGCAGCTCCCGAGGTTTAATCCCCCTTCCCTTCCCTTCCCTTCCCTGCCCTTCCCTTCCCTTCCCTTCCCTGCCCTTCCCTTCCCTTCCCTTCCCTGCCCTTCCCTTCCCTTCCCTTCCCTGCCCTTCCCTTCCCTTCCCTTCCCTGCCCTTCCCTTCCCTTCCCTTCCCTGCCCTTCCCTTCCCTTCCCTTCCCTGCCCTTCCCTTCCCTTCCCTTCCCTGCCCTTCCCTTCCCTTCCCTTCCCTGCCCTTCCCTTCCCTTCCCTTCCCTGCCCTTCCCTTCCCTTCCCTTCCCTGCCCTTCCCTTCCCTTCCCTTCCCTGCCCTTCCCTTCCCTTCCCTTCCCATCCCATCTCATCCCATCCCATCCCATCCCATCCTCGGCGTGCCCCGCAGCGCTCGGAGCAGTTCCTGGCTCCTGTGCCATTCCAGAGCCGCTGCTCTGCTGGGCTGGGGGGAGCAGCATCGGAGGCTCTCTGCTGCCACAGCTCCCGTGTTTGAATCCCCCCGGGCTGCGAGCACCAGCAGCCCCGCTGCGTGTCCCCGTTGCCAGGGAGTGTGCTGGCCGCGCTCGGGCGGGGACGGGTCTGGGAGCAGCGGCGGGAGCGGCAGCGCCACGCCAGACACACGGCCCGGTCTCACTGTGGGACTGAGCCCGCGGGCAGCGCTGGGAGGGGACGTGGCCGCCCCTTTGGGGTGCGGACCCGGCCCAAAGGCACAAGGCTCAGCCTTGGGCAGGAGCAGGCTTAGCCGGCTGTGAGTGGTGGGATCCAGGCTGCAGGAAGGGCCGGGGTGTGGAGATGGAAGTCCTGGGAGCTCACAGCCAAGCACGGCGCAGTGAGATGCCAGCCCCTGGTGTGGGATCGCAGCTCCCACCCTCCGTGTCCCCGCAGCCCCACACCTGAGGCTGTGCAAACACTCTGCCCTGGCAAATCCATCCTCACCTTGCTGGTCACGCTAAACAGAGCGGGTAATGGAGGTTTGGCTCCTTGCATGGAAAGGGTGCTCCAGGAGTGGACCCAGCGTCCACTGGGGAGCCTGGAGGTGGCGTTGGCCCTCGGGCAGGGGCGGTGCCACTGCTGTCCCCTGCTCCTGTGCTGTGGGTGCAGCACTCAGGCCTGTGCTCTCCCCTTCTCATTACAGTAAATGAGCAGTGCCAGGGCTCTAGGTTGGAGGCTGGATTGACAGCTCAGGGCTGTTGTGTGTGTGACAGTGCTGGGGGCAGGAGCAGCACCCTGGGGCACCCTGGGACTCCTGCATTGCTCTCCCTGTGAGGCTGCTAGAGCAGGACACGGACCAGCGTCACGTCACTGCCCCTGCTGTGTCTTACAGCACGGTATGGACAGGGCCAGGGGACTGGCACAGCCTTGAGGGCACGGCCGTCTTGGGGATGAAATGCTTTGCACAGCAGAAGGTCTCCTCCGTGAACCTGGTGCTTGGGGTGGTGGTGAGACACGGGGGCCTGGCATGTGTGGGGCTCATCCTTGCTTGGTTATCTTCCTTGCCTTCTCCTGCCATTGCATGGACCTGCTTAACCCAGTGCAGGTGAGCTGGCTGGCCAAGGGCCAGAGGAGGAATTTGGCACCCAGCTCTTGCACAAAACCACTGGAAAGGTGTGTTGATTGTTGGAGATGTCCTCTGCTCGCTTGCTGATCCTGGTCAGGACCTTCAGGGATGTCCATGGCTTCTGTCCTTCTTGTGCTGGGGCTTGGCTAGGAAGGAGCTCGTCCTCCTCCCCTCTTCCTCTCATGAAAGATTCATCTTTGCCACCTTTGCTTCCCGTCCCGCAGTTCACTGACGGCGTCCCTTTTCTCCTGGCAGGCCCGGCGTCATCACCATGCAGGCGCTTTCGGAGGAGGACCGGAGGCTGTGGATGGAGGCGATGGACGGCCGGGAGCCGGTGAGCCGGAGGTTTGGGCAAACAGCAGAGGAATCGTGGCGAGCTCTCGGGGGCCCGGGGCAGACTGCTCGCTGTGGCGCGGCGCTGCCAGCCGGCGCGGGAGCTGCATCCCTGCGGCAGCCTCTGCCTCCTGCCAAGAGAGTCCTTTAATCCCTTGGTTAAATATTTGAGGTAATACTGTATCTCCCGTGCTTGGATTGCTTGGAGGTGCGGTGCAGAGGAGGAGGGTAGGCTTGGCCAGCACAAACACGCTGCTCTGCCGTGCTGAAAGGAAAACATGGCAAAAAGAGCAGTGGAAGAAAACACGTTGTAGATTTCCAGGGCTTTTGGAGTCCCGCGGCTCCTTGGCAGCTGTTTCTGGGTCTGGTAGAGAATTGTGCGTTTCGTGTGAGCGGAGGAGTGTGGCCCCTGTTCCCCGTGTTTGCTCCTGCTGTGCCAAAGGCTTCCTCACCTCTGGAAGGGATTCTGGAGGTTTGCAGAAAACTCCTTGTTGTTAGTTTTTATTTTGGAATGCATTTGCAAACCTCACTGCCAGCCTGAAGAGTGTTGGCTGGTTCTGAGCGGGTCCCTCGAGGAGTGCTGGGGTCACGGTGTGGCCCACCCCAGCTCCGTGTGGTCACTCTCCCGTGGCACTTAGGGCACTGCCGAGCAGCCAAGACCAGTCTGTGGCCTCTGTGCCTGCTCACGGCCAGCAGCGTTCTGGGATATGAAAGGAAGCCACGTGGAGAGCCAGAGCAGCCTGGGCTGTTCCGTGACAGCCCGTGTGGCTGTGGAGGGGGTGTCTTTGCTCTGGGCTCTGGCAGTCAGAGCAGGGTCCATACAGGGAGCAGGGTGTCCCATCCCAGCACAGCCTGCTCCCACAGACTGGTCCTGCTTTGAGCAGATCCCCCCCAAATCCATGGAAAGGTTCTTGTCAGTCAGGAAAAATGTTCACTGAAGCCAGGTTGAGGCGTGGACACACGAGGCTGTTCCGTGAGCGCTGGACTTGGTCAAGCACTTGCTTTTGGAAGGTGCAGCAGCTGGGAGATGGGAAGGCTGCGTGTGGGAGGTGCTGCCCTGCATTTCAGGCAAGGGATTGCATGGTGGATTACAGCCAGGTCCCAGCCTGGAGTCGTAGATCCATCAGGTAATTCAGGTAGGATGGGAGCTCAGGAGTTTCTGGTCCAACCTCCTGCTCAGAGCAGGTAGCTCGGGGTGTTACCGGCCGGGAGCTGAGAGCATCCGAGGGAGGAGAGGGCACAGCCTGCTGGGCTCCAGCCCAGCTGCTGCCCTGGCCTCCTGACCCCAAGGCTGAACCTCTCGTTTCAATTTACACCTGCCCAGAGAAGCTGTGGTTGGCCCATCCCTGGTCCAGATCCACGCTGGACAGGGCTTGGAGCAACCTGGTTTAGTGGAAGGTGTCCCTGCCTAGGGCAGGGGGTAGGACTAGGTGAGATTTAAGGGCCCTTCCAATTTAAACAATTTCATGATTTTCTGGCTCTGTGACAGCCTCTGCTCCCTGTTTCTGTCATCTGTTGGAAAGGGGCCCTTGTTTGGGAGCACCAGCCAGCTCCTCCACCCTTGGCTCCTGACCCCTGGGGCAGCTGTAGTGGCACAACCCTCTCCAGCTCCAGGTGCCAGCTGCCTTGATCCCTCCTAAACGAACCCCTGCCTTGATTCAGGTGGCACCATTTCTTCAGAAACAAAATGTGCATTGTTGCTCCTGATCTGAATGGAGTCTTGTGCCCCTCCAGCCTGCTCACCTGCCTCCCACTGCACACCTCTGCTGGGAGCTGCTGTGGCAGGGCTGGCAGAGCCAGGCAGCTGCAGTGGGAGCTGCAGGAAAGCAGACACCCAGCTGTGTTGAGCTGCTGCTGATAGCAGGATGCAGCACAGGAGCAGAGCCAGTCTGCAGAGGTGCAGACACGGATCCTGGGCGCTTGCAAAGAGCTGTGCCTGCAAAAGGTCCTGTGGAGCAACCAGGACAGGACTGCCTGGATTATCCTGTTCCAGAATCTGGTTATGAGAACTCCTTCAGAACCACACAGGTCCTGGTGCTGCCTGTGTGCTGCTGTTCTCCCACCAGCCCACCAGCTGAGGTGAGGGCAGCTGGCTCATCCAGCACGTCAGGGGTTGTGGCTGTGCATTAATTCAATACCTTGTGGCACTTAATTGCTGGTGGCTTCCACTGCCCTTCCAGGTGTGGAGGGGGAGCGATGGGAATGCAGCCTGCATGGAAACGGATCCAGGAGACACTTTGCTGCTGAAGGTGGTGTGTGTTGACACATGAGGCAGCTCCTTGTCCTCAGTTATCCTCCTCCATCCATCAAAAATGCAGCTGTGGGCTGTTCTGTTTGGGTTCTTACCTTACAGCACCAGGGTGCAGCGTGTTATTTTCGTGTTACCTCTCCCACAGGGATTTCCTTGAGCAAGAGATGAGGATTTAACCTTTGGACTCCTAGAAATACCCATCCTATGCTTTGAGTGTATTTCTGTAACCAAAGAACCCTACTGGAAAGAATGTCTGGTTTTTGATTTGACTGTAGAGTGTGGGGAAGGACTGGCACGGTGGGGATGGTAATTCCATGTGCAAATTCAGGCTGTGGAGAGATTAGCGCGGACGGGAGTTTGTTTCTTAATTATAATGAAAAAAGTAAACCCAAATGTCAAATTACATCTTAGTGAGATTTAAACATAGAATGTGGCTGCATTAGCCAAGACATTTGTCACAACTTGAGAAGATTTACACTGTGTCTCACAGTCAGAGCAGCCTCCAGACAGCTCTCATCGTGCCGTTAACTCTTACCACTTGTTATTCATTTGGATAAAGCCCCTGTGTTGACTTTGGGTTTCCTTCCATGTTGCAGAGGCTGGAAACAGGAGAAACTGCTAACTCTGTGATGGAGCAGTGCTGTTTGGTTTTAAGATACTCAGGATCAGTTTCTTATGGATTTTCTCCTCTGCTGATGCAGTTTGCAAATGTATATGGTGGAGGCCAGAGCGATTCTGAAATTTCTTGGAACCTGAGTCAGGAATAAAAGCTGTGTTGGCTGATGGTGGCTGTGCTGGGCTGCGGGTTTAGGAGAGGCACAAATTAGGCTGTGTCTTGTGGCAAAGAACAAAGTAAGCATTTAGGTAAGGTTGTGGTGAATGAGTGTGGAGGAGGAGGAGGCTCAGGGGGGACCTGGTGGCTCTGCACAGCTCCCTGCCAGGAGGGGACAGCCGGGGGGGTCGGGCTGTGCTCCAGGGACAGGGACAGGAGCAGAGGGAACGGCCTCAGGCTGGGCCAGGGCAGGCTCAGGGTGGACAGCAGCAGGAATTTCCCCATGGAAAGGGGGCTCAGGCCTTGGCAGGGGCTGCCCAGGGGGGGTTGGAGTGCCCATCCCTGGAGGTGCCCAAGGAATTCCTGGATTTGTCACTCGGTGCTCTGGGCTGGGGACAAGGTGGGGACAGGCACAGCTGGGACTCGATGGGCTGGGAGGGCTTTTCCCACGCAGCGATGCCGGAGCCGGAGCCAGCCCGGAGCCGCGGGTGCCCCGTGGCGCTCCCCGCTAGATGGCAGCTGAGACCGGCCACTGGCGGCTCTTGTGCCCCGCGGGCTGGCACCGCAGCCCGGGCTCCGCGGGGCTGCCCCTCCCCGCCCCGGGCTCCGGGGCAGCGCTGTGGCCCCGAGCCTGCACCCCCGGGCTGTCGGTGCTGCTCAGAGCGGGGACAGCTCCCCGCTGTGTGCCCGAACTCGGCACGGCCCCAGCCCGGAGCCGCGTGGCTCCGGGGAGCCCCGGTCTCCCGCTGCTGCGGCGGGGCCCCCCCCGGGGTGCGTGGCTCCTCGGCACGGGCTGGGTGCCACGGCCCTCGGGCCGCTCCGGCCGCCGGCGATGGGCCGGGTGTGCCTCCGGAGCTCCCCGTGCCCTGCTCCTGTCCCAGCTGTGCTCCTGGTGGCACATCTGTCGGGGGTCCTGGAGCTCCTTCAGCCCTGCTGCCGGAGATGCCACCGGTGGTGGCAGTGACAGCAGAGCCCAGCCCCACATTCCTGCCCAGCACACCTCTCACCTCCTCCTTGGATATTGCTTCTGGGAATTCCTTCTGAAATTGTTTTCAATTTTCCTTGTCTAATTATACTAAATGGTGAGAGATTTATTTCCCAGTGGAAACGTTGTCTTTTGAACTCACTCCAGTGCTTTCAACCTCGGCATTCCTGTTATTTTGGC
The DNA here is from genome assembly GCA_013398275.1 of Promerops cafer. Lineage (NCBI taxonomy): Eukaryota > Metazoa > Chordata > Aves > Passeriformes > Nectariniidae > Promerops > Promerops cafer. The sequence goes on from VZSE01007344.1 coordinate 458,363, forward strand.
TCATTCAAAAAATAAATTCACTTGAAGGACTTCAGTCCCAGCGTGGCTGCAGGGCAATGGACAGGCACCCGCTGCTCACCTTCCCAAGCCCTTATACTGCACTGGGACTCACTGGGGCTGCCGATGTGCTTTATCCTGTGAACTGATTCCATCTCAGTTCCCAGAGATGGTAGAAAGGTGCTCACCCAGAGCACCTTTGAGTACAGATGGTGTCTGTGGCCCGAGTTCTCTGCCCGGGGAGCCCGTGGGCGAGCGCCGGAGCGATCTCCGTGTTCTCTGCCCTGCTCTCCCCAGGTCTGCTCCGTGTCTGCCTCTTCAGTGTCTTTCCTCACAGCCTTTTTCATGCTGAGCTTTGATTATGCTTTCAATCCCACAGACGTGTTTTTGTCAGCTTTCTGGAAAAGTTGTTTTTTTGTGTACTCTGTCTTGCAGGTTTTCATGGCCTTCATCCTGCCTGGGTTTGTTTGCGTATAGCAGATTTCTTTTGTTGTTCTCTATGACCTGAGTCATTCCTGTTGCAGCTTCTCCATCTCCCTGTCTGTCTCTTTAGTGAACAGAACATTTTTTCCTTCTCTCTGCCCACTCTTAATGTCTGCATTTCTATTGTTTGCTGCTTCTCTTTGCCTCTAATCTGTTCCCCAACCCAGACGACCCAGTGAACTTTCCCTGAACTGGAGCTCAGTCTCTCCGTGCTCTGCCACCTCCCAGTGCGGGGAGCCATGGTGATGGTGAGTCCCACTGGGACCCAGACTGGCCCAGGGGAGCCCCTGCTTGGCTTTTTTTGCATCCCACAGCTCAAGATTATTGCCCCCAAAAATTCTTTGTCCTTTTTGGGGACAAGGTGGTAGCAGGGGATCCTCAGAGAAGCATGTTCCACTTCATGTTCCGTGTTAGTTCTTGGATCACATGCTCTTGCCGCTGCTCCCTCCTTCTCCCTCTCCTGTTTGGTAACCCTTTAAGCCTATAATAGCAGTAACTTTACATGGAGTTTGTAAGCTTTTATTTTGCTTCTAAAGCACTTAAGCCAGTGAGGTCTTAAGCCTTGACTTCAGGCTTTTATTCCTGGTTCCAGCAACTGCTGCTTCGGTGGCTGACGGCTCACCCAGCTGGAGTCACTGCGGCTGCCGGGGTTTGTCCTCTGCTTAAGAAGCTATTTCAGAGAAAAATACTTAGAGAAGCATATAGATAATTTTTAAAAGAGAAAAGAGCCCTCTGGATTGCTTTTACACACCTAAAAGTGCTGTCCCACCCAGTTCTGGCAAGTTTGTGACCTGTTGTTCCAGCTGTGTTGTCGGGGGTGTCCAGGAGCCAGTGGCTCCTGTCTCTGGTGTGAATACCTCACTGTTTCTGTAATGCATTCCTTGCTCTTCCTTGGGGCCTGTGCTGCAGAAATTGGCTACGAAAGTTTGGCTTTGCCTGGATGCTGGGGTGGTTGGTCCCAGGGCACCAGTTGGGTTTTGCTCTCCCTTTGGGGCCTGGTGGCAGCCACTTATCTCCTTCTGTTCTGCTGATACCCCTGAGAGGATCTCACAGGGAGTCAGGGCTGGGGATGTGAGTGTGGGTCCTGCTCCCCGGGCCATGGCACAACACACATCTCCTTCGTGGGACACCCACCAGCTCTGCTGCAGGTGTGCTCTTGGGTTTTGGCTTCAGGCTGGAGGTGAGCGTGGTGCTGAGAGGTGGGTTGGCTCTGCGGGGTGCCTGGGCAACGGGGATAATCGAACCTGGATTGCAGCACAGATGGGGAACAGGATGGAGCAGCTGCTTGCAGCAACTTGTTTGTGAGCCTGGGCCCAGAGAGGTGAACCAGCCTCAGGGGAGGGCGCAGGGTGCTTGCATCCAGTGATTTTGTGTCCTGGTTTGGAGGGAACTTGCTGTCCATCCTTCAGCCGTGCTGGCAGCCTCAGCAGGGAGGCATAGAGCCTCAGCTGGAGTGGCAGACCAAAGACAGCATACTCACTTTCCTTTCCTCTCTTTATCACCTCTGCTTCGAGTCATTTGATCAGGCAGTTCAACAAACATGTAGAAATTCAGGGAATAGCTCCATGTTGGGAGAACAAATTTCCCTGCCAATTTAAATAGACTATTAGAGTATTGTTTCCTACTTTAAATTAAAAATTAAAGTAAATGGTTCATGCTACAATGACTCGCAAAGCCAGCCTCTTCCATTATTTCCTCCTTTATTGGGTCTTACATTTGGTTTTAAGCAGTGATTTACTGTCTTGCTGCATCCCCACCACCCTCCCTCACCCAGGGGTTTTTCTTCTCCCAGCTGCAGCCCCAGAAGAAGGTCTTTGGACTCTGTTGTTTTGATCATTTTATTTCTGTGTTCACCCTGGGTTTGTCGTTCCTGGCAGATCCGTGTGTGGAGCTGGGCTCTGCAGGACCAGGGGCAGGACTGGGATCAGGAGCAGGCAGGCTGCAGGCTCAGGCCATGGCAGCGTGCAGGTGGACGTGTCCCACGCTGTCTCTCAGCCAGTGTTTGTTGGATGGTGGAAATGGTGCTGGGGAGAGCTGGCAGCCCCTGGGCTGGGGTACAGGCAGGGCTCAGGGTGTCCCAGGGAGGTTGTGAGTGGTGTGGAGTTGCAGGTCCTGTCTGGAGAGGGGTAAACGTGCTGCTGCAGTTTTGGGGAGAGGGACACCAGGAGCCTCTAAAGCCCCATTGGGCTGGCTCCCAGGTCCAGGAAAGAACCTTTTGCTGCATCCCAGGATTGGTCCAAGAAACCTGTGCAGCCACCCTGGGCTTACAGAAGTCTCTCTGGGAGAGGAGGGGCGGGACTGGGTCCCCTTTCGGCTGCTTTCCCCAGAGCCTCAGGTTCTGTGCTGCCCCAGGTGTGCAGATGGGGGATTGAAAGTGGTCTCACCTCAGGGATGTCCCAGTGTTTAAAGCTCCAGGCTGTGGTGGTTGAGCCAGTCCTGGCACGAAGCCACCACCCTTGCTCAGAACACCCGGGCAGTGTCAAAGCTCTTTCACAGAAGAGGAGCGCCAGGCACGGCTGTGTTACAGTTATTTTAAAAATAAAGATGACACTGTCATTTAAAATTAGGCTGGTTTTGATGTGTTGAGAGCCCGTGTTCGTCAGCAGACACTGGGAGGAGGAAGGGCGTGTGTGCTGGCTGGGGCTGGCCGGGCTCCAGCAGAGCTGCCGGAGGAGGATGTGCAAGTTGTTGCTCAAGCATCCTAGAAAACTTGGGGGAAGCTTAGAGCAGCAGAAGTTTTCACTTGTAATCAGTTATTTGAGTGATCCCAACATGTCTGCTTCGCTGGACTCGCTTAAAAATGCTGCTCTGGGAAACTTTAGGCGCTTTAGTTATTCCAAAAATGTATTTTGTTGGAGCAGTTGACCTTTAGCTGTGTTATTCCGAGGCTGCCACGCTCTGCTCCCCTTGCTCCCACACACCCCCAGAGTGGCTGCTGCTGCACTCCCTCTTCAGAGTGAGCCATGGGAAGCTGACAGTTTGACCCAGGTAATTCTTTCCCTTGCTCTGACCCAGGTGATTGTTTCCTTGGGTGACAAACACAGTTATATAACTGCGCTGAGCTAAGCAGCCCAGCTGGCTGGCGGGGAGCCCGCCTGGCCTCGGCTCCCGGGGCCCTTGGGAATGCCTGCACTTGTAATAAAATGTGGGCTTGTTTTTAATTAGAACCATCCTTTAGCTCAGCTCCGAGAGACAGAAGAGCAAGACCTGTGTAGGGGATTCAAGCCCCCCAGATGCTTCATTTTTGATAGCTTTTCCTTTACTGTCTTTTAGTCAGGCCCAGGGTATAAGTTTGAAGCTGAAATTTATGTTGGAAGGAAGGAGCAGGAGAGAGAAAGGGGGACACGAGGTGGGAGATGACTCCGGCTGCGATGAACAGTAGGTTGGGAGGAAAGGAAGGAAGGAAGGAAGGAGCTGCCAGGGTCCCTGGCCACCCTCTTCCAAATGAACAGCTTCGTCTGCATGACATAAACCAGCATTTCACAGTGGGTTTCTGCTGCCCGGCCAAGTTCTCCACTTGGGAAGCAAAGCATAATTTTCCCTCCCCTCCTGCTGCAGAGAGGTTTGCAGGGATGTGGGCTGGGAGAGATCATACTCCTATCTATATCCTCCTGGCTCTCAGAGCAAGGAAGGTTATTTCTAACCACAACACAGTGTAGTCTAGCTCTGAAAATCCTGCTTGTAGTACGAAAACCTGGCTCTCAGACAGAAATAGAACAGGGTTGATAAGGCAGAGCCAGAAACAAGGGCTGATTTCATCAAGGTTGCCAGGTGTCCTGCTTTTAACAAGGAAATAGGCTTTTTGTACATGAGCTTTGCTGGGATGCTGCTCCAGGGCTGCTCCCAGTGAATCAGCTCCGCAGTGCTGAGCTCAGGGGCAGGTCTGGAGGGTCCTGCCTGCTGTGGCATGTGCCTGGCCCTCTCACTTTTCTCTTCTTGCCCCTCTCCATTCCTCCTCTGACCCCTTCCTTCCCTGTTGCTGCAGGACAGGATACAGGGTGCCCCCCTGCCCCAGGCCTGTGCCATCTCTGGGGGATCTCTGGGTGCCAGAGCTCCAGCCCTGCTCTGGGCATCCCTGTGCCCGTGGAGGGCCCTGCAGGACACGCTGGGGACTGTGGGGACACGCTCAGGCACATCCCTGGTGTCCGAGGAGGAAGGCAGCAAGAGGAAAGACTTGTTCCCTCTGCTGCAGGGCACTTGAGGTGTGGAGAAGGGACGTGTAGGATTCCCAGCTTTCCCTGCTCGGGCAGGGCTCTCAGTGAGCTCCGGGGTGCTCGGGGTGCTGCAGACACCCAGCAGCAGCTGAGTCAGTCAGAGTGGCCAGACTCCAGCTGGACACTGCTCTTCAGCCCATTTGCCCTTATAAAAGGGTTGCAAAACACTCGTGTGGAATGTCTGTGCTCCTCCTGCCCATGGCTTCCCAGGCTGTCCCAGCGTGGCTGGGAGGCCACTTGGGCTACCAGTTCTGAGGGAATGTCATATCTATTTATACCCGTTGGGCTTGTGCATCTTTTGAGCTGAAAGTTGAAAGACTCACTCCTGGCTGTTTTCAGGATTTCTGAATATGAATCACAAGGAAATTGCATAACACTGCAGCATTTCCTCCCATTGCTCTGGACCTTGCAAACACCCCGCTCCCCCAGGGAGACCAGGGAACTCTGGCAGGACTGGCCCATTCTGAGAGTCCAAATGGAAAGTCTGGCTTGAAGGGAAGGTCCCAGCACCAGTGAAAGGAGCCTGAGGTGGAATCTTCCACGCCAGGGCATGGAGTTGAAATCCTGCTTTGATGGAGATCCCCCTCTCTGCAAACCAGGGCTGCTGGCCTCTTGGTCTCCAGTGCTTTCCCTAAATCCCTCTTTCCTCTGAGCCCCTGGACAATCCTTTCCTCTGGATTTTTGCCATCGGGCAGAATTTCATGCCAGTGTTGGAATTTGAAGGATTTTGGGAACTGTGCTAAACACTGTGCAGCCTCCAAGGGATGCAGCTTAGGTCGGGCCATTTTGGATTTTAAACTTTAAATTAAAGTGAATGAAACTTAAAATGAAGCAAGTGCCATAGGAAACCATAGCCCACATCTTGTGGAGGTTAATGAACACCATGGGCAACAACAGCGTGACTCCTGAAATGAGGAAATAAAAATGAAATTACTCAACATCATCTTTTTTTGTAGTTCCCCTTCCAACCCCCAGCTACTTCCTTTTCCTTTTCTTTTCCCACAGTCCAGTGTCGTCCCGAACCACTCCCATACCCATCTGCTCTTTGCACATCATGTGTGCAGTTTGTTTAGGATCAGGTTGGAAAACTGATGGGTTGAATTCTTCTTGATTTATCTGTGCACAAGCAGAAAGTGCTTTATCAGATGATAAAGAGTGGCTGTAGGACTATTTTAGGCTCTGGATGGCGTCTGAGGGGTGTTTCAGGCTCTGGCTGGTGGCTCTTGGTGGCTGTAGGAGTATTTTAGGCTGTCAGTGATGGCCATCAGTGGTTGTAGAGGTGGTTGAGGCTCCAGATGGTGGCTGTCAGTGGCTGTAGGAGTATTTCAGGCTCCAGATGGTGTCTTTCAAAGGATTTCTGATTAGGAAAATCCACAGCTGATGTTTGCATGATCCACATGAGGATTTCCAGTGTCGGGGTGTGTGGTAGTGGCAGGACTGAATTTAGAGGGGGCAGGAGCAGGTGCAGCACCTGCATTGCTGCTGCTGCCCAGGCTTTGGCCCGTGAGAAGCTGGGGACGTGGATCCAGGAGCAAACAGTGGCTGTGGGTGACCCCCAGCTCATCCCTGGGCTCATCCCTGCGGCTCCAGGGGAGCAGGGAGCTGCCTCCTGAGCTGTGTGTTCCTCTGCCCCACCCTCGAACATCTCAGAGCTCTTAATCATCCCTATAAAACCATTTCCTCTGCAAAACATAGCATGTATTTGGTGAAATGTCTCACCAAAGGAAATAGCTGGTTCTTTGATGAGTTATCTTAAATATCAGTTCATAATTGAGCATAGTGCAAGTGTCAAAGTAGTCATGAGTTGTAACTGCTCTCATAAAATTTATCTTTCTGGATCTAAAATTTATCATCTGGATTACTTACAGATGCATCTTGGAATTTTTCAATAATAGCTCGTAAAGGCCTTCTTTAAGCTTCCAAACAGCAATTATCCTGCAGGAATGAAGCAGCAGTAGCTTCTGCTAAAAAACATTTTACAATCTGGTTTTGTTCAGGATATTTGTCCATCCACAGTAGGAGTTTAGAAAACTAAATACAAGACATCAAGGTCTGTAAGTTTTGTACTATCTCATATATATTTTTTCTATACACATCACTTCTGAAACTGCCTGGTAAGGATATTTTGGCTCTGGAAATACAATCAAATGGGAATAATTAGTGAGAGCAAGATGTTGAAGCATCACAGTGCTGCAGGGCAGGGGTTTGTCTCCACGTTAGTCACTAGTCCCAATTCTGGGAGTTTTATAACCCAGCCTGTTCCCACACGTGTCCATGGGCCACAGGCCCTTCACCTCCCAGCAATGTTTCTTCTCTCTGATTTCCCACCCTTTGTCAGTGACTAATACTGGAAAGTGAAAGAAACTTTTGATTTCACGAGCAGCTCTCTGGGTTCAGGGCTGTTTTCTCCAGAGTGTGTTAACAACAGGAAAAACAGCGTGTGGGCATAAAAATACCCTCATTTAATGGTGTTTTATTGTCTGGCCTGATGTGATGTGTGTGTCTGCAGAGCTGCTGCCCTGTCCTGCCCTCGGCAGAGCTCCCACGCGCTGAGTGTCGGATGCTGTCACCCTGGGAGGTGTCACCGTGCTGTCCCTTCGTGTGCCCCTGGCCCAGAGCTGGGTCTGTGAGGCAGCCACAGCCAGCCTGGGCTGGGAACGGTGCAGACACGTGCCAGAGAGAGGGTGAGGGCAGGGGAAATCAAATCCAGCACTTGGCAGTTGTTTGGAAGAGGGTTCAGAAGAGCTTTGCCAAGGTGCTCCCAGCAGAGGGGCTGCAGTCCCGGGCTCGGTGCCGTGTGTGTGGCGTGGGGAATAGCAAGAACCTCTTTAAAATTCTGCACCCTTTCCCAGGGGGAGGTTGGTCCATGAACTGCCTGATGTGTGTGAGAGGCTTAATCTTCAAATGCATCCTTATGCTTTAAGCCCTGCCTGTTATCAGAGCTGTTTTGGAAAGAGTGGAATATCAACATCCCTCGGGCCAGGCTGGGCAGGAGCGACCTTTGCCAAGGCACGAGCCCAAGGGGTTTGCCAGCAGAGCAGGGGTGACCCTTGGGGCCCTGGAGGAGCCTCACTCTTGGACCTCTTACACAGAAGCCCTTTCCTCAAACCTGGAAACTTTCTCTTATGCAGAAAAATCTCCCTCGAAAAGATTTGAGGCAGTATAGGAAAAGTATTTCATGGGAAGGGAAGGGATATTACAGACTTGGGGCTTGGCTAAAACCCTGCTGGTGTAGAGTTGTGTTAGTGGATTAACAGAGACAATGGATAAAAGGTTGGTCCTCCATAGAGTGGATGTAGGGTGGCAGTGTCTCTGTGTGTTGTGGTTGCTGTTGACCTCTGTGTGAAACTTGCCTCTCGTTGTGTGCACACTTTGCAATTAATGGCAAAAGCATATTGTGTTTCCTTGTCTGCCCTTTTCCCTTGTTCTAAGAGCAGTCTCTGGTGATTAACAAGCTCTGTTGTTTCACGGACCCAAGCTGGAGGAGCAAATGTGCAGGCAGAGGATCTCCCTGGAGCTGCAGTGCTTTGCACTAGGAGTTGCAATGGTTTAGATTGGAAGGACCTTAAAGCTCCTCTCATTCCACCCCCTGCCATGGGCAGGGACACCTCCCACTGTCCCAGGCTGCTCCCAGCCTGATCCTTTGCTGTGTTTAGTGTTACCTGTGTGTGGGGGTGAGCACGAAATCTGTGTGTGATCCCAAGGAAGGGCCGTGTGTCTCCAAGCCTTGGAGTAAGAGGCTGAGCCCGCAGTCCCTTCAGTGAGCCCTCAGCAGAGGCACTGAAGTTGGTGGGAAAACTTCCTTAGGGAGGGCTGGCTCCGTGGTGGGGCTGCAGGGCAGCGCTGCTGTCGGGAGAGCCCGCGGGTGTTTTCCTTCCTTCTTTCCACTTATTTTATTTTCTTGATGTAAACACTGTTCCTAGAGGAAAACACACTTGCTGACCGTGGCTGGTTTTGCTGCTGAATCATCCCCTGCTTGCCAGATGTGGCTGATGGATTTTCTCCTGCAAACAATCGTCTCTGCTTGGTCTTGTGTTACGTCCCCAGGTGTCCTGGGAGGGGGAGAGGGAAGATGCTCCTTGGAGGGATCAGTCCCTGCCCAAACCCCAGTTTTGAGCTGCTCCATCAGATCTGTGCTTCCCCGAGCATGTCCTGGGTGGTGGAGCTGATCCAGGGTGTGCTGCCATGCTCCCGCTGGTGCCCAAGAGGAGAGCGCAGGAGTGGCCTTGTTTGGGTGACCTCCAGGGAGGGCAGGTGTTTGTGTGGCCCGCTGGTGACTCGCCCTGTGGCACACAGCCTTGCTGGCTGTGTCTGACAGTGGGGCTTGCTGGGGCAGCCCGGGGGAGCGGCGCGGTGAGCTCTGCCGTGCCAGCAGCGGCCGAGCCTGGCTGCCGCTGGCCCTGGCCCTCTGAGACCATCACAGGCAGCTTCCCAGCCTCGTCCTGCAGCTCCTGGGGGAGAGCCCCGCAGCAGGGACCCCGTGGAGGCACAGAGGACCCCAGCCTCCCTGCTGCTCTCGGGGCTGGGGTGCCGTGGAGCAGAGCGCTGCCCGCAGCCTCTCCCGCTGCGTTGCTGCCTGTGTTGCTATCAACACGGCCTTTGGAAGCTTGCCTTGCCCGCTGGCTATTTCGGGAGGCAGCATGTGATGCAGGCAGCTCCCTGCTCCCTTTGCAAGGGCTCCCAGCCCTGTTCCCAGAGCTTCACCAGCCTTTTGTCCTGTTCAGTGGGCAGTGCGCGCTCGGCCGCATCCAGGATGCTGCTGGAGCACTGGGGTGGGTGGGTGTGTGGGTGTGTGTGGGTGTGTGGGTGTGTGTGTGGGTGTGGGTGTGGGTGTGGGTGTGGGTGTGTGTTCCTGGTGGGACTCTGACCTCTGAAGGATTATTTTAAACCATTTTACTCCGTTGAGCTGGAGAAATACAACCTGTCTGAGGGCTGATCTTCTTACAGCTGCTGTTGGTATTATCCTGGGCTTTTGAGGTGCCTTCACATCGTGATTAAAACCTTCTGCCAGTGTTTTCCCTTTTTATTGTATCCACTGAAATGTCACTGTAACCTCCAGCAGCCAGGCTGTGGTGGTGTGGTGGTCAGGGTGTGAGGAGGAGCATGGATATTTGAAGGCTGGAGAGGCTTGGGATGGAGTCCTGCTGGTGGCTCTGCTGTGAGCAGTGCTGGATGCATTCAGTGCCTCATCCTGCTGCACTTCTTGTCCTTTCTAAATTAATGACATTTCTTTTCCTCTCCTGTGTGGGGACAGTTTGTAGTAGTTGGGAGTGGGGCTGAGGCTGAGCCTCATCCCTGCTGAGCTGCAGCTGTGTGAGCCAGTTGACCAGTGCCAGAGGGATTGAGACATGGGCCAGTGACCAGGCACAGCAGGGCTACAGGTGTGGGGATGGGAGACCAAGGGTACAAAAGGCTGTGCTGGAGAACAGGAGCAGCAGATGCTGCAGAGGCCTTGGGAAGGGTGGAGGGTTTAGCCAGAGCTGGTAGGAGCAGCAGAAGAGCTGCAGGAGCTGCCAGCTGTACAGAAAAGGGCAGCTGGTCCCACAGCAGCTCCAGAGGTTACAGAAGAAGCAGGTGGGTCTGCAGCAACTGTGGGACCTGTGAAAGCAGTCACTGACCCAGGGGCAGACACTCTGAAGTGGTGTAGTGGTGTTCTGTGAACTGTGGCTGTCTCAGCTACGACACTGCTACTCTGCCTGGCTCGTTTGCTCAGGCTGTACCTGAGGAGGGTGGTACCTGCTCCCTGCCCGAGTTGCACCTGCCAGAGGCTCCTGCAGTGCCCAAAAGGGAATTGCCTGCTTTGCTCTGAGTTTATATCCTCTATATGTGTCTTTCAGGAGAGGAGTCATAGAATCATGGAATAGTTTGGGTTGGAACCTTTAAAGGCCATCTAGTCCAACCCCACCTTCATTTTGTTTAGAAACCTCTAATTTCTGTTTTTACCTGGTCCATCCTGTTTGCATTCTTTCATTTTAAGAGCTCTCCTAGTCAGTATTTTAACATAGCTCCAGAGCTGGGCCAGCCCAGCATTTGTGTACAGAAGGTCATGGTGGTGTTTGGGGACCTGGCTGCTGGGGGAGGTCCTGGCAGCAGACACACTGTGGTGACCCCAGCTGTGCCAGCAGTCCCAGCCCAGCTGGAGCCAGGCTCTTCATAAGACTTTCTGCTTGTGTTTTCCAGGTGTACAACTCCAACAAGGACAACCAGAGTGAAGGCAGTGAGTATTTCTTCTCAAACCTGACCCCTGAGAGGTGGCTGAGCTGTGGGAGGGGTCGGCAGGAGATGCTGGTGACACTGGGCTGTGCTGGGCTCCCTGGGGCAGGGGGGGTGACAGGGCTCAGGGTGGCCCCAGGGAGAGCTGAGTGTGGCACCTAGCAGGGACCAGGGGCAGAAACCTGCTGGTGGGACCTGGGGCCATGGAGAGCAGTGCCAGGCAGTTCCCTGCACCCCTCAGGGTGTGTCCCCTCTGCCCCACACCGTGTCCCCGACCCAGCGGCGTCTGGTGGCCTTGGGACCTGCTCCTGAAGTTCAGCAGAGGGATCAGATGACACCTGAGACCAACCAGCTCTTCTCTCTGAGCCAGAATGTGCAGGGTGAATGTGTCTTTCCAAAGGGGAATTGGAACAGAAATACAGGAGTAAGGAGGTCCTGCCTTGTCAAGATTGCCAACAGGAGCCCTTAAAAAAAAAAAAAAATCTTTTTATTGTAGTTCAGGCAATCAAACCCTCTGGTCAAGAAAGCACTTGTTTTTCTTCCTAGAGGAGCAGTTCTACCTGGTCCTGCCTCTTATGTCCTGTGTTTTAAAACCCTTAATTGAGCCATTTCCCAGTAGGTTGGATTTGCCATAATTGCAATACTCCAGCCCCAATCCCTTCCCTCCTTCCCTCAAAGCCACCAGTCAGGCAGGGCCTGGGCTGACGTTCAGTGCTTGCTTCATTTTGGTGCTGCCTCAGACACGACATTTTCATCTGGAGCTGAAGCATTTTTCTCTCAATAATTGGTATAATTTGCAGCTAATGTTCCTCACACCCATTTCAGCCCTTGCACAAAGCAGTCTCTTCCCCCTCTGTGCTCTCTCCTCTGTGGTTTCTCCTTCCCTTTGATCCTCTCTGGCATCAGCTGCACATCCATCTGCTCCTGCATGTGTCACCAGCAGAGCTCAGTGCTGTGCCTCACACTGGGAAGGGCAGCATGGCCAGTGCCCCTGGGGTGGGGGCTCTGCTGGAACAGCTCCCCTTGTCTCCTTTTCCCAGAGGGGCAAAAGGAGTTTGTGGGGTGCAGAGCCCAGGAGGGGCTGTCACAGCTCCCTGCACACAGCCCTGGCTCTGCCAGCTCTGTACCTGGTGGTGTGGCTCAAGAGACCAATTTGATGGTCTCTCTTAAAAATGGGAATGGGCCTCCTTGTCTGCTCCTGGTCTGTCCTTCCTGGTTCTGGGGGCAGGCTGGGACCCCTGGCTGAAACCCTCTGCTTGGGCTGGGGCTGCCACGGGTGTGGGCAGAGGTCTGACTGCTTCAGCCCCATTAAATCCCTGTTTTAGAGCTCTGCCTGCCTCCCCAGCCACTCTGAAATTGATTCAGCTACGGGCTCTCTGCCAGCAGCCCTTGATACAGGATCTTCCTATAAGGACTTGAAATGAGTGTGGTGATGGAGTGGGTCCGGATGCAATTCCTGACCCTGGGAGCCTCTGTACCTCTGCTTCCTGCCTGTGCTCCTGGGAGGCTGAAAGTGCCTTGCTGTGCTGTGGTGGCACTTTCAGGACACTGTAATTTTGCAGAGCTTCTGGGTTTTCTGTCCTGCTGTGTGGCCAGATGGCCGTGGGCCTGTGGGTGATTTATCTTGGTCTGCGGAGGGGGAGGAAGCCGAGCAGAGGGGCTGAGTGGTGTCACTGAACCATGAGAGCCAGGGGAATTTAGATGCTCTGCTTTGCTCACCAGAAGGACTTGCCCTGCTCCGTGCAAACAAATCCTCCTGGCCATTTGTGCTTATTGCATGGAACAGCACAAAATTCCTCCCTTCCCTTCCTTCCCACCATTTCACTCTCCATCTTCCACATCCACTTGGTTCCCCCTTAGTTCAGGACCCCATCAGAGTATTTATTTTCACAAGCTCTTCACAGACCTTGAGTCCCTTTGGCTGCCCTGTCTTCTGTGCCCTTGTCTGGGTGCCCTGGCCCTTCCCAGCAATCACAGCCATGGAATCAGAGAATATTTTGGGTTGGAAGGACTTTAAAGCTCCTCTCTTCCCCTCCCTGCCATGGGACACCTTCTACTGTCCCAGTTTGCTCCAAGCCGTGTCCAGCCTGGCCTTGGACTCTTCCAGGGATGGGGAAGCTACAGCTTCTCTGGGCACCCTGTGCCAGGGCCTGCCCACCCTCATTGTAAAAAAACTTCTTCCCTTTCTCTTAATCTGACCCTCGATCCTCCTTTCCCAATCTTGGCAGCTCACTGCTAGTTACAGCCCTGAAATCTCATTTCTGGTAAGACTTGAAAGCTCATTCCTCTGGTCTCTGCTTCATGATTTCCCCCCTCCTCTGTGGTTCTCATTTCCAAAATGTCCTTGAAAGAATTCAAACCAGAGATGGTTACATGGCACAGGAACATGTGGTGGGGAGGCAGAGGAGCTGCTTTGACCTTGCACTGCCCTGACATGCAGCTGGAGCCAGGCAGGCTGACAGAGCTGATTCAGCCCTCCTGCCCCCTTCCTGATGCTCTGATATGTCACACCAGTGTAAAGGAAAGGAATTAATGGATTAAATAGAAATAATCTGCCAGGCAAAAATAGAACGGGCTGAGACCAATTCAGTAGCACTTGGAATGTGATGCTGTTAAAGGTCAGGTGAGCGTGGGGTTGTGTGGGCAGCAGCTGCTGTACAGGTGATGTGTATCACCTGTGCTGGTGTAGAACGTTTATGGGATGGATTTCAGCCTGGGCAGTGCATCTCCCTGGGCACTGGATGCTGCTGCTGGGGGAAGAGCCTGTGACACGTGTGGTGGCCTGGAGCTGAGCCTCACACCCTGCCCTGAGGAAGGACAGCCTCAAGGGAGGCTCTTCCACGTGTGCTCAGGCAGGCAGGGACAGTTCAGATTGGAAGTTAGGGAATATTTCTTCTCTGGAAGGGCTGTCCAGCCTTGGCACATCTGCCCAGGGCACGGGGGGTCCCCATTCCTGGAGGGGTTTTACAGCTGTGTGAGTGTGGCTCTTGGGGACAGGGGTTAATGATGGCCTTGGCAGTGCTGGGGGCATGGTTAGACTTGATGGCCTTGGGGGGCTTTTCAAAGCCAGATGATTCCATGGATCTGTGGTCTGGACAGCAGTAGATCCAGATCTGCCTTGGATCTGGGCCATTGCTGAACTGAATTGTTTGGTAAATGACTGAGATAAAGAGCAGATGCGCTGAGAGAGGGGAAATGAAGCTTTTACAATGCTCATTAAAAGTTAAATTTAAGGATGAATAAAGGCACTTTGGATATTTAATCAGATAGTATTTCTGGATATAACTATTGCAAATAAATCCCTGACCTTTCCTGATCCAGAGCTTGACAGTGAGTGGAAGAGCTTACCCCTCTGCTTAGGGGGATTATGCAGGTCACTTCCATCCAGAGGCACTGCTGGGTTTCCTCCTGCTGCTGCTGCTGCAGGGAGGTGGGATCCCAGCCCTGCCTGGCTGTGGGGTGGTGGGCCCTGCAGGGTTAAGCAATCATGGAATCACAGAACGGGTTGGGCTGGAAAGGACCTTAAAGATGATCCAGTTCCACCCCCTGCTGTGGGCAGGGACATCTTCCACTATCCCAGGTTGCCCCAACCTGGCCTTGGGGGCCCAAACATGCAAGGGGTCAAGGAAAACTGCTGGTCTGTGGGATGGGTTGGCATCTCCAGTGGATGGCAGAGAGCCTGAAGCAGTGATCCAAACTGTCAGCAGCACACAGGGATACCCACAGGTCAGGGTCACACCAGTGCCAAGCCCAGGCTGATCAGACCTGCTGAACTGGGTTTGCTGGAGCAAGAGAGTTTCCACACCATGGTTCTGAGCTTCTCAGGTACCCCTGTGTTTATCAGTGGCCTGGGAATGGCAGCTGTGCCCGCTGATGGATGGCACGTTGGGTTTGTGCTGCATCCGTGCTGGCAGCCCTGAGGGTGCCCAGCAAAGGGCCCTGCAGCTTCTGGATTGTCCTCACGTCCTGTGGCACAGGCATCCTGCCCCTCGTGTGCTTGTGTTGGCTCAGTGCTTGAGCCCGCTTGCCCAGAAAAACATAATAGAGCTGTTTTCCTTTGCACTGCTCTGGCTCCTTGTGCCATTCATCAGACAGAACCCACCCCAGCAGAGGACCCAAAGCAGGGGATGAGGAAGGGTTTGCTCCGAGCGAGCGGGAGCTGGCAGCTGCCCCCAGAGCAGCCCTGGGTGGGGGAGCAGGGCAGTGAGAGGAGGGAAGCTGCACGTGCCTTGCTGAGGGCACTGCCAGCCTGGGCTCTGCTCCCTGCCCGCCCTGCCCTGCCCAGAACGAGTTGTGTCTCTCACACCACGGCATTCCCCAGGGTCTGGAGCCCGGGGGGGCTCTGCCCACCCTTCCCTGAGGGGCTCCTGCCCTGTGGAAGGTTTCCCAAACCTGTCTGTAGGGAGGAACTAATTTTCCATAAGAAGTAGCTGGCTGTGGGCAGTGTTTTCCAGGCACTGGTGGAAAGCTCTCTGTGGGATGGATTCTTCCAGCAGGTGTTTGGGTCCCTGTATTAGTAACTCCTTGAACTTAGAAGTGAAAACCTGCATTGGCAGGGGTGAATTGAGTTGTACATCCCATTAACCCTCATGTTTTAGCTCTCACTCTCAGGCAGAGGCGAGACACCTCACGTGCCATTTTCAAGGATTTGTTGTGTCAAACAAAATGTATGATTTCATTTCTTTCCAAGCAACCCATTGTCAACTTTCCAGACAAATTTGGGTTGTCTCACCTTGATCTTAAATTAATTTTTGTCCATCTGCACTGGTGGATGCCTGGCAGAGCCCAGGGCAGGGCCTGGTTCAGAGGGATGTGGAGGCTGGAGTGATGCTCAGTGTCTGTGTTTGCCCGGGTTACAGCTGGTATAAACTGCTGTACTTGTGCTTTTCTGCCCTCATTTCTCTCCTGCTCTGGGCAGTGGTGCATTGCTGGCATGGCAGGGATTCAGGAGGAGCCTGGTGCTCCCTGTGGGGCCCTGCCCTGCCAGCTGTTCACCCCTGCTCTCTGCCCTTCCCCTGCAGCTGCCCAGCTGGACAGCATCGGCTTCAGCATCATCAAGAAGTGCATCCACGCTGTGGAAACAAGAGGTATGGCAGCTCTCGGGCTGGGCGTGCTCTGGGGCAGCTGTTGGCAGTGGAGCAGCTGCTTTCCTGCCCTTTTCATGGGCAGAATGATTCACAAACCCTGGGACCCACATCAGATGAACCCAGGATGTGCTCGGGCCGATGCCGAGAAGCGTTTGCCCCACGGCTGGGCCAGCAGGGACCCAAACATGGGGCAGAGTTAGGAAATAACACCCTGCGTGTGCAAAAGGGGGGACAGGACCAAAGGGGGTGTTCACTTCAGCATCTTTCCTGCAGCAATGCTGCCAAGCACATCCTCTCACGTGGGATTCTGTCCCCAAAACCTCTTGTGAATCTCCCTGTGTACAGGTGGGACTGTCCCAGCCCCACAGGGGGAAGTCAGGTGCAAAAGGCTCAGACCTCAACCTGAAGAACTTGGCACAGTAAAATTTTCCCAAATTGTCCTGGTAAGTGCAGATCCTGCATGGGTCTGCCATGGCTGTGGGAAGGAGGAAAAGTGTCCTTAGATCCTTACTCCTGAGCTAACTGGAGCTAACTTCTAATGATGTGGAATAGGATACGTGAAAACCTTGGTATCAACCCCAATTGTTACCATCTTCTGTGCCTTTGTATTTGATAGGTGAGAGGGTTTCCTTGGCTTTGCTATTTGAGAAGCCAAAGAAGTGAAAGGAATCTTAGCAGCTCTTGTGACCTTCTGCTAATAAGTTCCTTGTTTTCCCTAGGGATCAATGAGCAGGGGCTCTACCGGATCGTCGGGGTGAACTCCAGAGTCCAAAAGCTGCTGAGTATATTAATGGGTGAGTATCTGGAATTTGGTAAAGGCAGTAGACTGTGCTGCTTTGAAGTCTTGCCAAGCAGGAGCAGAGGCTCTTGTCGGGGTCCCTAATGGTGGTGACTGTGCCCTGAGGACTGTGCTGGCCGAGGCCGGGAGGTCCTGGGCACCGTGGGCAGGTCTGAAGGTGGGACTCGTGTAGGACCTGCTGCAGTCACTGGTGTCCTGCTCACACACGCTCTGAGTTCTGGCAGCCTTCCCAAATGCAAACCAAAATCTTCAAAGAAATAGCTGAAAGCTTTGGCTTTTCATCTCCTACCTGCCCCCTTGTTCCCAGCACCCTTTGAAATGATTTTCTCCTGGATGTTGCATGCTGCCTGGGGCTGTTCTTGCTTTCCCCACGGACTTTTTTGTGCCTGTTTATCTCAGTCTTGCCAAGAGTTTTCCAGCATGTGTTTCCCTCGTGACTGAGGCATTGGACCCTGCAGTTCTGGATGCTCCACAGAGACAAGCTGCTGGGTCTTGGCACAGCAGAGGTTTGCTCTGGCTGTGTGGACAGAACCACTTCAGCCCTGACCTCACAGGCAGCATTTCCATCCCACAGCTGCAGCCCTGGACCAGTCTGTCCATCTGTCCAGACATGCCTGAGACACAACAGTGGAAGAGAGAACAGAGCTGGGCTGGAGCAGGGCAGCTGCCCTTGGCCAGTCCTGTCTGATGCTGCTCAGACTTGGCAAAACCACGGATGAAATAGGGAATAGGGAAACAAATGCTTAATAATTTGTTAGTGCCCTGTTGAATGTGTTTGTTACTCCTGGGGGGAAATGCGTGGCATTTCTGGTCATCTTCTTCTTTCCCTTCACTTACTGTCTTTCCTTTGCTACATGACTTCCTTGTCCTTGTCCTCACAAAACTCCTCCAGTGCTCCTTTCTCTGCTAATTTCTTCTTGCAGAAAGTTTTAATCTGTTGTGTTTTAGCATCTTTTCCTTCTCCTATTCCAATCCTCCTCCTTTTCCCACCATTCAGGTGTTCAGTGAGCAAAGCCCGTGGTGGCTGTTACAGCTGTCAGTGTTAAGCTGTGGAAAATAGATAATCCAGGTGATTGGAGTAGCAGGGCACAGCTCCAAATGCGGGTGCAGGGGCCCAGTTTGCTGTGGCATTTGGAAAGTTCACTGCAGTCACGAGAGCTGGTGCCTGGTGCTGTTATTGGAGAAGGTTGGCACAGGCTGGGGACGTGTGAAGGGGCCCTGCAGACCCAGGGCTGGGGGGAGCCAGCGCTGTCCATGGCACTCACGGGGGGCACGGGGTGGGCATCGATCCAGAGCACTGCTGATAAAAACAGGCTGCCTTGGTGCCCGGGGCAGGTCCTGGCAGGTCCACAGGCAGCTCCTCGGCCGGTGCTCGTCACCACATGGCGTGGGTGGCAGGGCCGTGGACCCCGTTCTCCTGTCACAGAGGTGTCAGTCCTGGTGTCGGGCCCGGGGCTGTGACAGATGGCCAAGCTCGCCTGGGTGGAGAGCTCTGTGGAGCTGGGAGGGATTCAGTTTTGGACACCATCCAGCATCCATTATCTCCTCAGCCACTGAAGCCACTCAGCTGTCGCCCTGGTGTCTCGTAAGGAGGTGATAAATCGCTGGTGCTTCTCCTTTGTCCTGGTGTGTCCTCCTTGGTTGTTGGTGCTGGAAGCTCTGCTGGAGGCGAGTCAGGGCTGGGAGTGGGACCCCTCTTGGGAATCCCCCGTGATCGTTGGGCTGCTTTGCAAACCCATGACTCCATCATTTCTCCAAACTGTGGGGGATTAAATCTTCATCAGCCCTGGTGTTTGGGCTGCCTGTGAAGTCAGAAACGTGTCCCTTGTCAACCCCCATCTGTTCTCGCTGCCCTCGGGGCTCCTCGTGAATGGAGGAGCCAAACTGTGCTTCCACTGTCAGGTTTCCCGTATATTTAGAAATGAATGCGGGCGGCGTTACTGCTTCACATACAGTTGAAATGGCAAAAAGATCGAGTTTCCCTGAGCTGCTGGCAGCGACACTGCTGGGGAGGGCTTTGCCATGACGTGTCCCTGCAGGAGGTCAGCGTGGTGGCCGTGGCTCCCTGTGGGCAGCAGCGGGGTCAGGCAGCCCCAGCCCCTGCGTTGGGGTTCAGGGCAGATCTTGTCAGGGTCTGGACTGGGGTGAAGCAGTGGGGAGGTGCTCCCAGGGCTGGTGGGGAGCAGATCATCTCCCCAGCATTCACTGGTGCCATCAAAATGAGGACAAAACCCAACAAATAACCGAACTTTCACCAGTGGGAGCTCCCGTGAGAGGGTTTATTGTGGCACTGTGGGGGACCCAGCAGGTCTGAACTTGCAGAAGGTGTTAGAGCATCCAGTCTGCTCTTGCTCCTTTGCCACGTGGGCCACAAGGCCTGGGAGTGGGGCTCCTTCCAGCCCCCCACTGCTGGGATGTATCATCCCTGAGGCTGTTTTGGAAGTCTCTCCATGATAATCACACTGGGGTGACAAGGTGCTTCCCCAGGCTGTTCCCCTCACCCTGGAAAACTTTGTGAGAGACATCAGATCAGGGATTGGCAGCAGAAGGCAGCTCCAGGGTTAATGCTGACCGAGGGCTGTGGGTGCTTTTCCAGCCCCTGGTCCCACACTGGCCCCAGGTGCTGTGGAAGTGTGTCCTTGGGGGAGGCAGGGCTGCCTGGGCAGACAGATGCTGCAGCTGCAACCCACGGCGGCTGCTTCTTGCAGACTCATGAATTTGAAGGTCAGGGGGAGCTGATTAACTGCTCTGAGCCTTTTCATGGCACCGACTGTGGAATTTCACCTCGTGTTCCACGATCCTGCCTAGAAACTGCTGGGTGAGCCTTTGCAAAGACACACGGTCTGGAGTTGTTTCTTCTACTTTGCTTAAAAAGGTTTTTTTTTTAAAAAAGATGGAACTCCTGGGGGCTTTTGTTGGTTTTTTTCTTACTATGCCAAACTTATCTTGACTCCTTTAAAATTCTCTACTTGTAAAGGCAGTGCCGTAGGAAGTTTCCTGGGCATTGAGTCAGGAGGATGGAGGTCATTTGTGTGATTGCTGAGACACATATGATCTTTGTATGAATATGCATTTCTTACGTGTTTACTTTTCCAAGCACCTCTTGATGGTTTTTTTAATTAAAATAAACCCTTTGCCCTGAGGGAAAGCTGAACTCCATTCATGGCATTCTTCTAAGTAGGTTAAAAATTGCCCAATGTTTACATGGGGATTTAAAATTCAAAAGTGCATTATTTGTGTCTGTGAAGAGGCAAAAAACCCCTGAGCTGAGCAGGTGGTGTTAGCAGCTGTGGCTGTGTCACCCTGGGCCTTGGGGACAGCGCGAGCCCCGGCGCCTGCACTGCTCCCCAGGGACACTTGGCACTGGTGGGACCCCCACAGGGGCTTCCCTGGGGTTCTGGTGGGAGCAGGATCCTGGCTGAGTTTCCAGGATGGAGTTAGCAAAGAGCACTGGTGGAGCAGCATCCAGGCAGGAGGGATCAGCACACGGGGCGCTTCGTGCCCGGCTGTTCCGTGGCCTCGGCCTGGTGCTCCTGGCCCCAGCTTGGAGCTGGCACCATCTGGGACTCGGTGCTGTGCCTGAGCCCACTTCCCACGGGCCTGGGGGTGGCTGTGCAGGTGGCTGTGGCTGTAATTGCCAGCCAAGAGCTGGGTGGGGAGGTGGCTGCAGGATGATGCTGCTGGCCGTTGTGGGGAGGAGGGTCCCTGTTGGCCTGGGTCCCTGTGTCTGTGCCTGGCTGTCACTGCTGTCACCGAGCTCCTCGGGCTGCTGGGCCTGGTGTCCTGGCACGCTCCAAGCCACACTGCCCTGTCCTTGCAGGGATGGAGGGTTCCCTTTTCCTTCTCTCATCCCATGCCAGTGAGTTTGGCCTGTCCTGAGTGATGAGCCCCACACGCCTGCAGATGTGTCCTGAGCTGGGACTGGCAAATAAAATGGGGTGTGATGGTGTCCCCACACAGCTGAGCTGGCACGAGCTGGAATTGTCTTCAGTTCCCTTCAGTTACTGCTTTTTTGTCTTTTTCCATAGATCCCAAGACAGCCACAGAGACAGACACAGAGATCTGTGCAGAGTGGGAGATCAAGACCATTACTAGTGCACTGAAAACGTACCTGAGGTAAGGAGAAAAACCTCACCTGGCTTCAGGAGGGGTTTGGTGCTGGCCTGGGATTTTACTGCCTCTTATTGCAGACCCTTAACAACAGCACTTCTATAGAAACAGAGCAGAAACTGCTCTTAGGGAATTTATTCTGGCTTTTCCCTGACTTTCCAGTATGTTTGAGTAGGATCTGCGGATCACACTCAGCTCTGACAGCTGCACATATTATACAGACATGATTTTAAAAGCTCTTTCTTGCATCCCCTGCCTTGATTTAAGCCTTTCCCTGAGCTTTTCCTGGTGGACTTCCACCTTCTGAGCATGTGGCAGAAGGGGAGGGCAGTGCTGTGTAAGGGCAGGGGCTGTAGAGCTTTTCCAGGCCTGGTGCTGAGCTTTATTGTAGTTATGATTTGTGTGTCAGGCGAGCCAGTATCACCCTGGGGATCTTCCCAACAGGATTGGGTGTTGGCAGCCAGCAGCATCTCATTATCCACAACGTGCTTCTACCTGTTGTGACTGCAGCTCCTTGCTCCCAGTGACTGTTGTGTGCTGGGTTGTATTTGAGAGAGTGAGGGAGCACAAGAGAGAGCCTAAATCCAATTAGGGTGATAAGTGTAATTAGCCTGGTGGATCTCAGCCTAGAAAATCACACAATTTTGCATGATTGGCAACCTTTGCTCTGGAGTCTGAACTGTTGGCTAAGCAAAGAGGAATGTGGGCAGCACCAGTGTGTCCCTCTGAAGGGATGCAGCACTGGGAGGGGACAATGGGAATGGGGATTGGGAAAGTTTTACAGCTAGGCTTGTTTGTCTTTTCGATTTATTTTCAAACTTACTTGGAAATCATGGGCTCAGTAATGCACTGAAGCTGTGTTACTGAAGGAATGCTAAAATTAAAGATTAATTTAGTGGTGAATAAATCAAAGGTCCTTGCATAGATCTGACTCCTTCTGATGGGGGGAATTAATTAGATTTGGTGTTGCTTAACTCTGCCCTTTTCAAAATGGAGCTGAGTTTATTGCAGGGGCAAAGCTTTCTTAGTGTGGATTGTGTTCCTCAGATGTGTTTTGTGCCTGTTTCCTTTTTATCTTCCAGAATGCTCCCAGGGCCCCTGATGATGTACCAGTTTCAAAGGAGCTTCATCAAAGCGGCGAGTGAGTTTGATGATGTTTATGGCCCCGCTCCCAAGAGGAGCCTCGTTTGCCAGTGGCTGCTCTCCCCCTGCCCTGCTGCCTCCCCAGCACGCTCCTGGGCTGAGTCCTGGCCAGCAGAGGGGCCGGGGCCGGGGCAGGCCGATGCTGGGAGTGGCAGAGGAGGAGGAGGAGGAGGAGGAGGCGCGGACGGCGCCGGGAGCGCGGGGCTGGCGCGGCTGTGCCCATCGGCCGCTCTTAGACTGCAGCGCCGTGTCTGAGGGGCTCGCTGCTGCTCCAGGGGTCTGGGCCACGCTTCCTTCACTGCCCAGGGGAAGGGGCTTTGCTGGCAGCAGGGGGTTTCCATCGGCAGCCGTGCAGCCTGTGGATGTGGGAGTGGGATGTCAGGAGGAGCCCGTGGCAGTGCTGGCCTCCTCCAGCAGCTCCCACTTAGCACCATAGCCCCAGCCAGCCTGTGGAGCACCAGATGCTCCAGCCTGCTGGGCTGGGCACGCTGAGCATGGGGATGTGCCTGTATTCCCATCGCTGGAATCGCTCTGGTTGCAGCCAGCCCTGCCCTGCTCACTGTGCTGTTCATGTGGCATCTGCTCCCAGCTCACCATTTCAGCCCATCAAGTGTCTTCCTTTGGAAACAGCTGGATGGGGCTGATAGGAAGGAGCAGCACCGTGGGGAGTATCTGCAGCGCCTGGGTGTGGGATGGAGCAGCTCCCTGAGATTTCTGTCAGGGACAGTGTTAGGCCTCTTCTAATAACAACCCCCTAACGTGGACATAAATCACCTTCTATTCCCCATGCAGAACTAGAGAATCAGGAGTCCAGGGTGTCGGAGATCCACAGCCTCGTTCATCGGCTCCCGGAGAAAAACAGGCAGATGCTGCACTTGCTCATGAACCATTTGGCAAAGTACGTTTATGACTGATGTGTTTTTCTCTCCTTTTTCCATTTCCTCTGAAAGTTAATAGTGGTGGAAAAGTTTCCTTGTGTGTGTGTGGTGTTGAGTCATATCTGGTTGGCAACTGGAAACCCGCGCGTGAGTGAACCGGGGGCCGAGAGACCGAGTGGGCTGGGAGGGGGGGATGAGGGAGGGATGAGGGACAGGAGCTTCCCAGCCAGCCCCAGGCCCCTGGCAGCACCAGGAACCCATTCACTCCTGGGAGTCCTGTGTTGCTTTTAGTGGCCTGGAATGGGTTTGGCCACCCGGGCTGTCCAGGAGGCAGAGTGAAGGTGAAGCTCCTCACGTGATTTCAGAGCAAACCAGCAATTGAAGGACTAAAAGTGATTTCTTTGCACGACAAATGACTACTCTGGGGCATATTTTCTGCCTTTATGCACCCTGATGAATCAATATTTTTGTGTTACCTTGAAACTTTGCGAGGGCGAAGGAATGGGATCATTTTTTTCTTTCTGTGGTACAGCTGACCTGTAATTTCCCATCTTCTTCCTGCTCCTGCAGGTTCCCATGGAAACCTTTGATTAGTGCTTTAGAAGTGAAAGCATCATCAGGTGTTTGTGGCAGCCTCAAGGCTGCAGGGTTGGACCTGCCCTCGCCGTTTGCACCAGTGCCACAGGAGCAGTGGGGCTGAGGCAGGACTGGGAAACTGGGGAATGACTTCATCGGGGTAACTGCTTAGGAGGAGATCTGGAAGAATCCACGTTATCTGTTTAAAAGAAAAAAAATAACAAATGGTATTTGAAATAGGCTTAAAGACAGCTCCAGATGCTTTCTTGTGGCCTGGGCTTGTGTCTGCTCCATGAGGTCCCTGGCAAGGCTGTTAGAAACCAAATTGCTGGTTTAGGTGCTGGTTTGAAACCTTCTGCATTTACAGCCTGAAGCCAAGGCCCAGTGGCTCCAGGTGCACCCGTCAGCCAGCTGGGATTGCCCAGAGCAGCTGTGGCTGCCCCTGGATCCCTGGAAGTGTCCAAGGCCAGGGAGGATGGGGCTTGGAGCATCCTGGGATAGTGGAAGGTGTCCCTGCCCATGGCAAAGAGTAGAACTGGGTGAGCTTTAGGGTCCCTTCCCACCCAAACTACTCTGGGATTCTGTGATTTTGTATGTGCAGGGAAGCTGCAATTGCTTCAGTGTTTTCCACCTAAAGGGAAAGCCTGGTGATGGAGTAGAGATGTGGAGTCAGGTTTACAGTGGGGTTTGTGCTGCTTTAGTGGGGAAGGAATTCAAAGAAAACAAACAGTGTGTGTGGTGGTGTGTACTATTTTAGGAAGAGAGACAGCTCATAGTGTTATTTAATAGGAAAAAAATTATCTCAGAGAAGGGCAGGAAGCTGAGGAGTGAAAGCCTGCTGAGCTCTCCCGCCCCGGTGCCGTTCCTGGGGGATCCTGGGCTGCGGAGGCAGAGGCACAGCCAGCCCCAGGCGTGGCTCACAGCTTCCCTCTGGGGCTGGTCCTGCAGCCCCTGCCCTGGTCTGGGAGCAGCACCCTGATCAGGAGCATTGCTCTGCTCTGGGAGTGCCCATGGGGCAGCTGGGGCCAGGGCTCGTTGCCAGTTCTCTCTAAAAGAGCTGCTTGGGCCTTTGCAGTGCCAGGGAGCCAGATTAAAGACAAGAATGGAGAGAAACCTTCACATCTGCAGCTGATGTTTGGGGGGAGGGGCCTGGCTGCCCCGGGGGATGCTCCGGACGGGTGGGACTGGCTGGGTCTGGGTGCTGCTGAGATCAGGGCACCCGCAGCCAACAGGGGCACAGCCAAGGGCCTCTGCCTGCCCCTGCCGGGCTGGGCTGCCCTGCTTGGAGGGGTTTGTCTCATCTGTTTCTGTCTGGGTTTTTTATTTTAAGTAACGGATGAATAATCAAGATTTGCATGTTTATCAGATGAGCTAAAAAAATATTTCTCACAGCCTTGCTGCGGAGATTTCTGACACTAAAACCAGAACTTGGGCTGAGTTGGTCAAGTAAAGAAAGAGCCTGCCTTGGGTGGTTTCTGACTTCTGTGTTTTTGGGGTGTACGTGCTCTGCTGCACTGATGAGGGATGTGGGGCTCATCATGTGATGAAGCTGCAGTTTTTATTAACAGTAATAAAACTGGTAAGAAAGCTGAAATGTTCAAAAAAGGCAATTATTAACCCCAGTATCAGACAGGATAAGTGCCTTGGAGGTGGTTCAGCAGTGCCCTTCCCCCTGTGGTGGGGCCTGTGGCAGCTGGGGGCCACAGAACTGGGGTACAGCAAGAAAGGCCCACAGAGGAGGGAGAGGACAAATCTCAGGAACAGGCACAGACAGGGTAGAGGGCGAGGAGCATTTTGACAGAAAATTATTTTGATTTCTGCCTGTTACTGCATCTCCAAGCCCATTTGTGCTGTCTTCTGCCTCATGTCCATCTGTCCAGGCAGTTGTTCTCCGTGGCCCAGAGAGCAGGAGCTGTCCCCATCCCTGCTCCTTTTAGCCTTCCAGCCTGAACCAGTCTGGGATTCTGTGATGAAACCAATTTGTTTTAATGCCAAATATGTAGAAGTGAAGCAAGCTGCCTGTGGTGCTGCTGGGCTGGTGGTGGCTGTGCCAGGGGTGCTGCTGGAGTGGAGCTGGTTGTAGAAAATTGCCATTTTTGTTAGTGGAGCTGCAATATCATCCCTGTCTCCTCCTTCTTTTGTAATGTACTTTCTCACCCAGGAGTCAATGCTCTGGAGGTGCAGAGCAGGGGGATTTCACTCTGATTATATTTCAAGCATTTACAGAATTATTTTTCATGCGTGGCCATAATTTGACACCTGAGCTTTGCTTTGTTCCTGTGGCAGCCAGTCCAGGTTCTGCAGCACAGATGGTGCCAGGCTCATACCCCTTCTGTGGGGCTCCCAGACCCTTCTGTGGGTTGGCATCGCTGCCACTGCCCCACACAACCCCTGACCCACGCCCCCACTGCTCTTGTGCCAAGGTCAGGACCATGGAGGAGGGGGCAGCCGAGCTGAGTGTACGTGTATTTAGCAGAATTAATTATCTCTAATCACTCCCAGCTGCGGCCTGGCCAACACTGGCTGGTTCCCTTTGGTTTTGCTGTGGTGGTGTTTTCTAGTTTACGTGTTTTAACCAAGATGACAGTGATTGTTATCTCCTGCACAAATTGTCTGCTGCTTATCAGGGCGATGTTTCCATGGGCTCTGCAGGGCAGCTGCTAATGGGGATCCATCCAGCAAACCCTCCACGGGGCAGGGGCCGGACTCGGAGCCTGGCGCGTTCGGGAGGGCTTGCTGCTCAACCAGGGATTGCTGGCAAAGGAGAAGAAGAAAAAATTCCTCCAGGTCTTCTGCCTAAAAATACAGCCAGGGCTTGTTTTGCTGGGCGTGGGGCAGCAGAGCCCCGCAGAGCCCTGCAGAGCCCTGCAGAGCCCTGCAGAGCCCCGCCGGAGCTGCGCCGGTGCTGTGCCGGAGCTGCGCCGGAGCTGCGCCGGTGCTGTGCCGGACGGAGCTGTGCCGGAGCTGTGCCGGAGCTGTGCCGGAGCTGTGCCGGAGCTGCGCCGGTGCTGCGCCGGTGCTGTGCCGGAGCTGTGCCGGTGCTGTGCCGGAGCTGTGCCGGTGCTCACCGCGGCGCCTCCGTGCCCGGCGGCTCCAGGACCCCAGCGGGCACCTGTGCAGGGCCAGGGGTGGCAGCTCCCCCAGGAATGTGCTTCTCCTCGGGTTGTTTTGCTGGTTTCCCCCGAAGGTGCAGCCGGCGAGGAGGCTGACGCCTCTTGGCACAGCAGGTCTGATTTCATCCCCGTGGCAGCTGTTTATGCTGCTGTCTGGTAACTATTCATTTGCTTGATTTATGTATTGCTTCCAGTAAGTCATTCTTGTCTAGGACGTTCTGGAAATTTCCACTAGCCACTGAGGCCTCTGAGATGCTCTGCTCTCGTGTGCTGCTCACCTGATTTGGCTGCCAGAAGCAAACGGGGAGCTGTGTCTGAGCCGGTGTGGCTGGGCCAGGCAATGATCCTCCTTGTTGCCTTTGGGAATGCCATTTTTATGCCCAGTGCCTGTTTCTGCTCCTTTCGGATCATGGCAGTGCTGGATGTAGGCAAAGCCCTGGAGTTCAAGTGACCCAAAGGACCTGGGTGCTTCTATGGGCAGTAAAAGGGAGGTGACACGGAAGGAGACTCCCTGTAGGCACATGCTGCCTTGCAGGGGCTGGGAGAATCCTGCCTGGGGCTTGGCTGTCCTGGGTGGTTCACGCTGTGCTCTTTTACCCCTTTTCTTTTTTCCCTAGTTGGAATGAGTTGGGCTTTAAGGTCCCTCCCAACCCAACCCATTCTGCTGTTCCATGATTCTGTGATTTGTGCTCTGGAGCTGGAGGTACCAGAGCCTTGTGGGGAGCAGCAGCACCTCTGGTTTCCCCTTTGCTCTCCTCTCCCTCAGGTGTTTTGGTGGAGGAGCCGGCGATGCTTCCGCAGAGGCGAGACAGCCCTGCAGGACTCTGTGCCTGCCCTTGCCAGCTCTGCCTCCCTCTCACTTCTCTGCTTTTGTTTTTAATATGAGATTCTGCAGAATTACAAACCGCCACAAAAAGCCCTGTAGGTGTTCACTGGGTTTTTTGGGCTTGGCTTCCTGTAATGTGTAAATTAGCAAAAGGTTTTGTTCTGCTTCTGCAAATGAACTTTTAACCCCCTCTGTCTGGATTGTCCCTGGAGCAGCTGTGTGGGTGCTGGTAGCTGTTCCTTCCATGCTTCTCTAAAAGGTCCTTATATTTCATGCAGGCTCTCCAGTTTTTATCTGAAGGGGAATGTGCCCCAGAGCCTGCAGTCCCTCATTAGGTTCTTTTGCACCCACATCCTGCACAGACTCGAGTCTGCAGATAGGATAATGGGAGTCTTGGATTAAAGCTAGCATCACCAACCTGGCATGATGATTTAGCAGCTCGTAACAAAGCACCTGCTGGGTTTGCTGTGGAGTTTCTGTGGTTGAACATCTCTCCCGAGCTCCTCCTGGATCTCCAGGAGCAGCACCAGGCATTTTGCATTCCTCAGGTGTGAATTCTTGTGGGCTTGTGTCTGAACTTGGTGGTGTTGGGTAGAGGCTGTTGATAGCACATAATTATCTGGATTCTTTTTAATTGTTTATCACAGTGAAACTGAAACTGGGTATGGAAAGAGATTGAACTGAGAGTGAGCAAAAGATTTCCAATAACTGGTTGGAGTCTCCCTGGTGGTGTCTGCACCGTCCCCGCAGACAGAGTGGGATGGAGATGTCTTCATGAGCACATCCTTTGATTGCTCTGTATGAACAGACCCAGCACTGAACCAAACTCAGAGAGATTTTAGTCAAACAGTCTTTCAGCAGAATGAAGGAGACTGAAAATCACCATTGCCAAGGTGCCTTTGAGCTGCAGTTTTTGCCCTGAGTGATCCCTGGCCTGCAGAATCACAGAAAGGGTGGGGTTGGGAAGGACATTTAAAAGCCATCTCGTTCCAACCTGTGTGTGTGTGGCAGGGGGCTCAGAACTGGGGGAGTGAGGGGTGTTTCCAATCACTGGGCAAAACCTTGTCCCGGGGTGAAGGCGAGAGAAGCATTTTTCCTGCTGCTGTTCACATCGTTAATTCTGAAAGCTGCTTATTCCTATATTCCCTTTCTTCCAACACCGTCTTCTAGGAATTCAGTATTTTGGAGGGATGAGCTCCAACCTTGCGTTTGTGAAGTGAATGAGCTCCAAAATACCTCTAAGGGGAAAAAAAAGGTCACCCCCCCTCTGTTGCTCTTCCCTATGGCCGCTGCACTCGTGTGAAGGTGCAGGTGTGCAGCAGGCACCTCCTGCACGTGGCCCTGTGACCTGGCTCTGGCTTGGTGGTTCCTTGTGGGGCCGTGGGAGCTGCACTTGCTCACCCCAGAGCTGTTGCTGCCGGGAGGCTCTCTGGGAGCCCGTTTACTTTGGCTGTTTTCCATGCAGCAGGTTGTAGACTCTGGCGCGGCGCTTGCCGTGGCGGCGGATCTTTCAAAGGATTCCTTGTTCACCCAGACCTGCTGCGTCGGGCTCTCCTTGTCCTGCTGGCCCTGTGGGTTTGCCATTGCAGTGTGACAGCACCAGTGGGGTCTGGTTTTGGAGGAACACCTGCCCGTGCAGGCCCTCGCCGTAGCAGGGCTTTGCCGGGGCGCTGGGGCTGGTGCTGGGGTGGCAGTGGCACAGTTTGCAGCCATGGCAAGGCCCTGTTCCAGCCCCATGCCCAGGGGTGTTTGAGCGTGAGGCCCCTTGGCTGGCTGTGTTTGTGCAGGTGGAAACCATGGTGACATTTAACATCAGCTCTGGCCGTGCCTGTGGCTTTCACCAGGGTGTCAGTGGAAGCCCGCAGTGCTGCCGTGCCAGGCACAGGGAATGTGCCAGCCCGGTGCCACTCAGCCCTGGGCTGAGGTTGGTGAGCAGGGCTGGGGTCGCTCTGAGATCCCCCCTCAAGCTCAGCTTGCCCAAAGGCGGAGCTGGTGGCTTTGGAAGCCGCTCTGGCTCGGTGTGGGCAGCCCGAGCCGGAGCAGTGCTGAGCTCCCTGCGTTTCCCTGCAAGTCGCAGCACGTTTGGTATTCGCGCTGATCTGGCTCGCTGATACTGAACCTCACATTTGGCCTCGGTGGCTTCTCAGTGCAACATGAGCCCTTTTTTTTTTCCCTGGGAGTGAACCCAAGCATCCAGCTGTGGCCAGATCCACCCAGGAGAAAAAGCGACTCTTGTTGGAGCAAGTCAGAGCGCCCGGAATCAGTGCAGGCACAGGTTTGGTCTCAGCTGAGCAGGGAACCCAAGAGCAGCAAGGGTTTTGCATTCAGCAAGGTTCATTCACTGGGAGGTTTTGTCATTCCCTGGTGATCTGTCCTCCTTCTGGATCTGCTGGCCTCCCTGTGTGTTCCTTGGCTCTCTTCTCTGGTGGGGCTGGGGAAGCTGGGAGCTGCGAGCCCGCGGCCTGGCTGCAGACAGCGGCGTTTGGCCATATTCCCCATGTTCCCAATTCCCACTGTGTGAGCCCAGTTTGCTCCTGCTGCCCCGGACTCCCCTGGCCCTTGCAGAGCTCCCTGCATCCAGAGCAGCCTGAGGAAGGCAGGCATGTCCAGAGCCTCGGCAAACAGGCAGGATGAAGGGATGGTGCTGCAGTGTGGAAGTGTGGCGTTTCTGCGCATGTGTGCTCCAGCTTGGGAATCATGGAATCTTTGAAGCTGGAAAAACCCACTAAGATCATCATCTTCAGCCATTCCCCCAGCACTGCCAAGGCCACCACTAGCCCATGTCCCCAGGTGCCACATCCTCATGGCTTTTGAACACAGGATGAAGCAGAGCTGGTTGTGCTCCCTGCCTCTCCACTGCCGTCTGCCAGCAGCCACTGCAGACCAGTGTCCCTGTCACCTCCTCCCGTGGACATGTGCCTTTTAGGAACGATTTAGGAATGTGTGATTGACTCATTTAGCTGCCTGGGACACCAGTGGGTGCTGCTGCAGCTGGAATTGCATCACTGGTGTCACCAGCTCTGCTCTGGGTGCCAGTCACAGCATTCCTGCACTAAACACCTGCTGCATTCCCAGCCCCCAGACACATTCCTGTGGCTGGGAAACCCACCACGGGTCTGAGTGAGAAGTGAGTCATCCCAGGGAGCTGCAGGGCCACCACCTCTGGGACACAGCTCTACCAGCCCTTGGAGAGGGGGGAAGCTGTGGTGGCCAGCCCAGCCCCTCTTCCCTCTCCACCTCTGCGTTCATCGGCCACAGCCCAACTGAACTCAGTAATGTGCAGGGGTGAGTTAAATGCAGCCAGGAACATTTCCCAGAACTCATTAGATTGTATCTGATGAGTGCCCCCAGTTGTGTGTGCTCAGGCTGCCGTGTCTGTCCGTCCTGGTGAGGTCCAGGTTGAAGGGCTGGCAGTGGGGCTGCCAGGCCAGGGCCTGGGGGGGCCCAGCTGTGCCTGCTGGACCAAGCCTGGCCCTGCTGAGCCTCCCCAGGCAGGGGCTGTGCTGCCCCAGGGGCATTTCTGGAGCGTGTCCAGAGACAGCAGAGCTGTGGAAGGGCCGGGAGCACAGGTCTGATGAGGAGCAGCTGAGGGAGCTGGGAAAGGGGCTCAACCTGGACAGAAGGTGGCTCAGGGGGGACCTTCTGGCTCTGCACAGCTCCCTGACAGGAGGTTGTAGGCAAGTGAGTGGGAGTCAGCCTCTTTTCCTGGGTAACAAGTGACAGGACAAGAGGAAAGGTCCTTAAGTTGCAGAAGGGGAGGTTCGGGCTGGATATTAGGGACAATTCCTTCCTTGAAAGGGTTGTCCAGTCCTGTCACAGGGAAGTGATGGAGTCACCATTGCTGCAGGGATTTAAAACTGTGTAGATGTGGCACCTGAGGGTATTCCTTAGTGGTGGCCTTGGCAGTGCTGGGGGAACAGTTGGGCTCAATGATCTTGGAGGGCTTTTCCCACCTAAATGATTCCATGATTCTTTGCACATACTTTTGTGGGAATAAGGCTGGTGGCTCTGGTGCCACAGATCCCTCTCCACCCACTGTGCTGCCTCTACTCCCTCGTGCTTTTTACCTTCCCTGTATTATGTCCAGAGTCAAAGGTGTTTAATTCTATCAAACTACCCAGAGCAGCCTAAATAATTTTGGGGATTGCTGGCCTCTGTGTGATTGGCTTTTCAGGTTAAACAGAAGCTCTAGTGGTGGTGACAGGGGATGGATTTTTACCTGTAGCAAGAGGAATGAGCTGCATGATTTTCCATCCTATGAGGACTTGCTAGGCCAGCCACAACAAGCACTTTGATTGCAAAGGTTTGTCCCAGGCATGGAAATAGAAACACTCCAGACTTTCCTTTGGTTCCTTTCAGATGGTTGTTTGCTCAGGGATTTTCTTCTGAATCAGGGAAGATATTTGAACTAATAATGGCACTTTTGGCTGAGATTCAGATACATGCATTCTATATATAAAGTATGTGTTTATATGTAAAATACACACACAGCAGTTTATACATAAATACATATATAAAATACACGTAGGAAGTAATTCCAGACATGGGAGGCAGGAGTTCTGTGGGAGCAGAGCCAGGAGCCCCTGTGGCACCCACTGGAGCTCCGACCACACCGGAATATTTACTGTTCCCTGCTTCCCCTGCACTGAGCCTTGGCTACCAATTACCCCGTATTAAATTGTGTTTGGTCATGGCAGTGATTATACAGTATCCAGGCAACCCGGGCATAATCTAATTTAACACCCAACATGGATTTACTCCGCTGCTGTTCTCCTTTGTTTTGCTGCAAGGGACTGAGGAGTGAGTGTCCGGGGACGGCGCTCCTGGGCTGTCCCCAGGCCGTGGCAGGGCTCGGTCCCCGTGGCACCAGCTGGGTGCTGCCTGTGTCCAACACGGTGGCAGGGTCAGCACCACGCTCCGGGTGTTCATGGAGCTGCTGAGGCAGTGCTGAGCACAGACACACAGACGTGCCCCTGGCCAAGGGGCTCTGCCTGTCCCACACCCCGGGCTGATCGCCCGCTGATCCCCGAGCGAGCCACGTGGGACCCATCGTGTGCTGCCAGGAGAAGGAGCAGCCCCGAGCCCCAGAGCCAGTGACAGCCTGGCCCGCTGTGAGCAGGAGGGAAGTGAAGAGGTTCTGTGCATTGCTCCATTAGTTGTTGCTTTCTCCTGTGCTGGAAGTGACTCCTGTAACGTGGGGAGCAGAAAAAGGACCCATAGAAATGAATGATAGTGCAGTTCTCTCAGAGTGCATCAAGGGCTGGAAAGAAACAGTAGGTTAAAAGGAAAATACAGTGAATGCTTGGAAAACTTGTGAAGAGCAGCTCAGGAATGGCACTGACAGTCCCTGCCGAACAGCCCCGGCATTAAGCCCACTTTGGGCTGAGAACACCCATCTTTAGAAGCTGCGGCGTTATTTCCTAGTACAAAGGATGATGAAGAGGTATAATTTAGAGTAAATTATCCTGTGGGTAATGGATGGGGAATTTGAAGGATGTGAAAGGTGAATCATGTTTTGGAGCATGGCTGTGGTGACCCAGTACAGGGATGGCTATTGCTGGAAAAGTACCTGGGGTGCAGAGCAGGAGTTCGTGTGCCACTGAGGTGTATTCCAGAAAGGAGCCAGACTGCACAGCTGCAGAACAGCTCCCACAGTTCCAGAGGCAAAGTAAAGTACACTGAGGAGGGGTTTGGTGGTGCAGGTGAGGGCCAGCACCCTGTGGGTGAGTGGGCAGTCCCTGGGCAGGCCCGTGGCTGGTGCTGTGGGACCATGTCCTGCCTGGGAAGCCATTAATAGCCCACTCTGAAATAATTACCAGGGCCACGCTCAGCTGCCTCCCTGTAATGAGTTGATGACAGTGCAATTTATTAGAGTGATGTAGGACATGGTAACGGTAATGAGAAATGGAGGCACCTAATTTTGTGCAACTTAGATCAATTCAGTTGTTTTTTATAAATGAACATTGTTTTACTAACCACAGAAGATCATTAAAATTATTATTTTATTAATGCTTTTGAAAGCCATTTGGACAGCAGCTGCGTTTTTCCATATCCAATTAGTAGCATGTGAATGTGTGTCTGAAATGCAATTTTGCCATGCAGAAGTGTCATTGGGATCTGTGGGTGATGTGGGTGGGACTGGGGGGTAGGTCTGAATGTAAGTATTATTTAGTATATATTGCTTCTTATCAGACTTGTTCTGCCTTTCTTGCTGCTCCATGAGGTTGTGACTCCCCAAGGAGAGTTTGTTTCCCCTCCCAGCTCAGCGGTGCTGGCATGGCCACGGGCAGCTTGGCGAGCTCCTGCCTGTGGTGAGGATGAGGATGGGGATGAGGATGGGGATGGGGAGAGGCTCTGTGCCCGCGCAGCGGTGGGGATGGCCAGCCTGGCTGGGTGGCAGTGTGAGCAGCACTGTCACCTCAGGTGAGGCTGCCATGTCTGTGGCAGAGCCTGTCCCGGGGCAGCCCGTCTGCCCCAGCCGTTTCCTGACAGCGGCGGTTCCCGCAGGCTGTGATCAGGTATTCACAGCTTCCTGGCAGCGGGGAGTTACGGGTAAGAGGGAGGTCCCGCCAGCTCCCCGGGGCTTTGGCCAGGACCTCCCCACTCTGAGGCTGCATCCCAAGCACAGACTCAGTGGAGGGACAGCTCTGCCTGCTCCCCAGGGGTGAAATGTGCACCAGCATGAGGCTTCTTGCCCAGGCAGTGAGTAGGGCTGATGTTGCTTTTGGGGGAGCTACACCAGCAGCCCTGAGCCCCCCTTGTGGTGCGGCCCTTGTCTGCTGCCCTAGGAGCTGTGGGTAGGGATGAGTTCTTTGCTGGTTCAGGTGAGATTTGGATGGAAAAGGATGGAAATCATCTTTTCTTTTTAGCCAGCCTGGGCTTGCAGTGTGCTGAAATATGCTGAGCTTGCACACGAATGTCTTGACCCCAAGATCAATGGTAGAAAGTCACGGCGATAAATTTTAGGGTCAGTCCAGCAAGTGAGTCTGAGCCTCACTGTGTGCTGGCCTGCTGCATTTGTCCAGGGAGAAAGGAAAGAAAGTGAAAGAAGAGACACTAAAAGCCCCTCAGGCTACAACCGTGTGAGCACACAGCCTGAAGGCACCACATTTCCTGGTTGAAGAGGTCAGGAGCAAACCACAAGAGACAGGGCTGCAGGGTGGCACCGCAGGTCACGGGCACACGCGTGTCCCCGTGGGACTCAGCAGTGCCCGGGGGCACACACGGGCACACACGTGTGACTCAGCAGTGTCCAGAGGCACACACATGTGACTCAGCAGTGACCAGGGGCACACACGGGTGACTCAGCAGTGCCCAGGGGCACACACATGTGTGACTCAGCAGTGCCCGGGGGCACACACGGGTGACTCAGCAGTGCCCAGGGGCACACACATGTGACTCAGCAGTGACCAGGGGCACACATGTGTGACTCAGCAGTGCCCAGGGGCACACACGGGTGACTCAGCAGTGCCCGGGGGCACACATGTGTGACTCAGCAGTGCCCAGGGGCACACACATGTGACTCAGCAGTGCCCAGGGCTCCGGGCCTCAGCCAGGGCTTCCTGGAGAGCCGAGCACCTGCAGCCCAGCATGGCCGAGGGGCTGCAGGTGCTCCTGCTGGGTCCCTGTTGCTGTGTCCCCTCAGGGTGACGCAGAGCAGAGGACGTGTCCCATTAGGGCTGCTGGGGCTTTGCACCTCTGAGGCCAGGTGCCAGCTGGAGCTGCTCCAGGGTAACCCTCAGACACCATAACCAGGGTGCCACATCCTCAGAGTGAGCTGCTTCGCTTTGCTGAGCTGGCCTGTGCCCTCCTGTGAGCCAAAAAAGATGGAGGTGGTGAGGAGGAAGGCTTGAGCATCCCTGTGTCCCCATCTTGTGGGGGTCCCTGTGCCACAGAGAAGGGAACACGTGGGGCACGGGGATCTGGGGACAAAGCCCCATCTTGGCCTCCCGGCCAGCCTGGCTGGGCCAGATGGGACTGACCTCTGGTGCTGGAATGGCTGGGAAGGAATTGGCCTCTGGAACATATGAGGTCACTCATTGAGTTGGAGAGCAGCATGTGTCAGAGGTCCAACAATTTGTTTTCAGAAGGGTTTTAAGCATTAATGATTCAAGATGTTTTCCTGGGAGTGGTTTGCAGCATGAGGCTCAGTGGCTGGCGTGGGGTTGAGGTTTTATGGGATTAGTCAATTCATGGAGGCTGAAAGGTCTGCAGGAACACAACAGTTAAATTTGTACTTTTCCACATGGCTGAGCCTTCAAGGAGCTCACCAGGAGCGTGAAAAATGTAAACAGCGTTGTAAGCCTTGTGCCAGCCACGAGGCAGGGAAGGCAGGGAGGGGGTTCCCTGTGGATTAGTTCCATCACCTACTTCATTTTCTTTCTCTTTTTTTTCCCAGGGTTGCAGATAATCACAAGCAGAACCTGATGACTGTTGCTAATCTGGGTGTGGTGTTTGGGCCGACGCTGCTTCGACCTCAAGAGGAAACAGTCGCTGCCATTATGGACATCAAATTCCAGAACATTGTGATTGAAATTTTAATAGAAAACCATGAGAAGGTAATGGCTTCCCTTGCTTCTTTCACGTCAGTAGTTTATGGAAAGGAACTCTTTGCCCATGGCAGCCCCCTCTCCCAGGCCCCCCTCTCTCCCCATGGCCAGTGGCAGCACGGTGGGGCTGTGCTGGGGAGGGGGCAGCTGGCATCTCGTTCTTGGGCTGTAGTTGTGTAACCAGTGCTGCTGGTAGCCACCCTTGTTTATGGTCATGCCAGTGTGAGTCAGCATGGCCATGTCTCCATCACAGAAATTCCCTTTCTCCCCGCTTCCCACTGTTTAATGGGAATTTGTCCTTGGTTTCAAGAGAGATGAATGCTAAAGCAAACCAGTGAGATGCACACCTTGGCTGGCTCCTGCCTTGCTGACTAAATCCAGGTTTATTCAGTACTGGCTTTATCCACAGCGTTGGTCTGAATCCTGATGCATTTGTCTTTGTTGGCCGTGGATGTTGTTGTCTGTTGGTGGAGCAGTGGTGGCTCAGTGGGGCCGAGGTCCTGGCTGTCCCTTCCTGGCTGCATGTGCTAAAAAAGACCATTTTCTTCTAAATGCAGCCAGTTCCCTGAGTATGATCTTCTGTTAGTCTGGTTTTGATTGGAAAGGAGTAACAGATTTGTGCATTTGGGCAGCGAAGGCAGAAGTAGAAACCAGCTTGCCCTGGCTGGGGTGCCATCATGGCTCCAAGTCCACATCCAGTTCTGTCTTGAGCAGAGAGCTGTGCCAACATGTGCTTTTCCTATTGGGAAAGCCTGGCCATGCCAGCTGTCTGTCTGGCAGGGGCAGGTAGAGCAGGAAAGACACTGAGGAATGAGTTCAGTGGACTCTTAGCAGTGCAGAGGGACTTTGAGAGAGCTGGTCTGGAGGGGTCACTGCCCTTATCTGAGCCTGGGGATCCAGAAAAGGAACAATACATAACCAAATATCAGTGACCAGCAAGGCTGCTGCTCTTTGGGTTCATGCAGTTTTAAAATTTCATCCCCTTGAGAAAAATGTGATTACTCAGTTTTCTGACAGCTGTGGCTGGAAGTTGCAAAGACTTTCCCAAGCAGCCGTGGGAGCGTGGGCGCCGGGGTCATGCAGTGGGGGGCACAGGGGGGACACTGGCTGGTCTGTCTGGGCTGCTCATCATCACCTGCACCCCAAAAAGGTCAGCAGAGTGCCAGTGTCAGGGTTCTTTACAGCTTGCAATGTGCATCTTGGGTGAAAAAACGAGGACAGAGTGGGAACGTGGAATTCAGGAATCTGTCCCCAAAATGTTGCCCTGTTGAGAGCATGTCTCCCTCAGAGGCCGCGCTGTGGAGCGGTGCAGCCCAGGCAGGTGGGCAGCTGTCCTGTTCCACGGGGTGATGCCAAAGAACAACTTGTTTATTATTTTTAACAGATATTTAACACGGTGCCAGAGGCTCCGGCGTCGAACTCGCAGCTGCTGTTATCCCGCAAGAAGAGCACGGAGTCGAAGCCGCCCTCGTGCAGCGAGCGGCCGCTGACGCTGTTCCACACGCCCCAGCCCAGCGAGAAGCGTGAGTGCCCTGCCAGCCCTGCAGCTTTGCCCTGACACAGCCATTCCCGTGCCGTTCCCGTGCCGTTCCCGTGCCGTTCCCGTGCCGTTCCTGTGCCGTTCCCGTGCCATTCCCGTGCCGTTCCCGTGCCATTCCCGTGCCGTTCCCGTGTGGGTTTCCTGCTGTCGGTGGAAGGGATGGTTCCATAACAGGGTCAGGCTTTGGTTTCCTCTGCTGCCGCGTTGGTGGGGAGTGGAATCTCTCCTGGCATCCGAGCCCTTAACCGGGGCTCCACATGAGGCTGCCTTAGCACGGGATAAAGTGTTGCTGTCCCCTCCCCACCTGAGGGGCCCCTGCGTGTCCCCTTCTCATGTTCCTGGGCCCGTCATCGCTGCCATCAGCTGCCGGGACGCGGGTGCCACACCTGTGGCGAGGGCGGCCACCCGCCGGCGTCCCCACAGAGCGGCCCTCTTGGGATCCCCTCGGGCACTTTGCCTTTTACAGACAGGAAAACTCAGCCAGGAGGTTCGGCATTTTCCTGAGGATTATGTACCATGGCAGTTTAAAAATGTTGGAGCTCATCTTTCCATTTCTGTCACTAATCGATGCTCCAGATATTTGGGTGAAAGAGCCAAGGCCCCAGCCCTGCTCATGGGGTGGCAGAAATGTGTCTGCTCAGGCTGTTGTTTCATGTTACAGAGTAAAGGCAGTTCCCAGCTCTCTGGTTCTTCCTGCCCATGTGCTCCTGGAGCCAGCCAGCTGCACACAGGGAGCTCTCCCAGTTTGGTAAGAAAGCAGGAGAGTCTCCTGGTGAGCAGGACAAGCACAAGTGGAGCAAGGAGCAGGGGAGGGCTGGGGATAGCCAGCTCCCCAGGGTGCACAGAGTGGTTGCTGTGGACTTTGCTGACTCTCAAAACATGTGGGTTTGTCTGATTAAGTTACTGTTAATTACCAGGCACTCTCCTTTCGGAGCGTGTCAGAAAGATCCGCGTGGGTTTCAGGAAGCAGTGGTGGCCCCAGAGCGTGCTCTGGAAATGGTGTGGGACGACTCTCGGTGAAGCCTCAAATATCAAACGCTGCTTTTGAAAACTTTCAGCCTCAGTAATTTATTTGCTGCTAACTAAGCAGTGGCTTGTCAGCCTCCAGGCTCTCCGGGCTGCTGGTGCCTCCGTGTG
Organism: Promerops cafer; assembly: GCA_013398275.1. Taxonomy (NCBI): domain Eukaryota; kingdom Metazoa; phylum Chordata; class Aves; order Passeriformes; family Nectariniidae; genus Promerops; species Promerops cafer. The sequence goes on from VZSE01007344.1 coordinate 497,028, forward strand.
CCATCCTCCCTGTGCCTGGGAGAGGAACTGAGCCCATTTCTTTATTTCTGCATTTATTTATTCCCATGTGAAGCAACATCTTCTTGGTTTTCCTCCTGACAGTCTATAACCTCCTGTGTCTTTGGGAAGCCACCACTGTTTTATTTGCCTTCCCTGCTGCACATCACGAGAAATATGTGAGGTTTCCTTTCTTCTTCTTTTCTTCTTCCTTTCCTTTCTTACTGGTCTGGAGACAGACCAAGGCTCTTAAGTCAGGGTGAAGCACAAGGGCTTAGGCAGCAGGTCAAGCCCAGTTGAGCACCACAGAAATTGAAAGTTGAAATTGAAGCTAGAAGTGTTCTAAATGGGAGCAGGGTGCACATTTTTTAAGACTAGGAGCACTCTGACAGAACAAGAAGTGGAGTGGGACAGTGGATTTTCCATCACTTGAAGCCTGTTCATCAAAGTCCAATATCTTTTTAACAATTTCACTAGCATTCATCATACTGAGCTGTGTCTAAGTCAAAAACTATCACGTTCTACGCACAGGGAACAGATTAGATAATCGTGATTAATCTATGATTATAGTGATTATTTTGGTGTTAAACATTTACATTTTTAGCTGCATCTGACCCAGGGAGTAGCTCTTGTGACACAAATGTCACCAACGCAGCAAACACCATTTTGTTCCTTATCAGTTCTTTTGTCATCCCCTCTCTGACCCTGGGGTCACTGTCACCAAAGTGCCCTGGATGAGTTATCAGAGCCCTGCCCCAGCAGTGTTCCTGCAGACAAAGGCTCTGGTGAGGCTCCAGTGGCTCTGCCTGCCTGACTTCCCCCTAGAGATAAGAAGTTTGGGTAAGGGGTGAAAGGCTCTTTTCTCTACGTGCTGGAAATGCTTTTGACCTGATGGGCAGCTCTGCTCTTGTAGCTGTGAGACCAAACTAAATCTTCCAGTGAAGAATCCTTCACGTGAGCTTTCAAAAACACGAAGCAAAGTACAGTTTCAGCCTTTTAAAAAGGAGGAAATGAAGCAGGAGTTTCAGATTCTGCCATTCATCTCCCTTCCCCTTGAGCTGAGGCACTTCCAGTTCTGTGGCTGACGGGGACTCCGAACTCGCTCTTGGCACGTGGCTGCTGTGGAGATTAGAGGGACAATCCACGCTGAGCTGCCAAGCTTATGGAGCTTATTCCCAGCCTTCAGCCTTGGGCAGAGGACGTTTGCAGACAATAAGCTGATGTCAGTCCACACTCTGGGGGCTCAGGTCAGCTCCTCAGGGCCCTGGGGCTGGCCGGGCTCAGCACAGGCAGTTCCTGGACTTGGCCAGCTGTGAACAGGTGGCCTCTCATGGGCTGCCTAAAACCTGCTCTGGCAGATGCAAAAACAGAGGGATTTGGGGTTCTTAGGTCCTTAGACAACTTAATTTCTTCCTTTTTTCATCTGCTGTCTGTCACATCTGCCTGTCAGTATTTGTGGAGGTCAGTGCTCTGCTTTTCTTCACTTTTCCCTCTCTGTCTTCTGCATGGATCATCTTTTTCATCCCAGGGTGCTGGTGCCCTCTGAGCCCTGAGGGTTCCACCTTTGCAGCGCTGGGGACAGAGAAGTGTCTGTGCTGCTTGTTCCCATGGTGGCTGATTGCAGATGAAGATTAATGAAATCCAGTTTCAGGAACATGTTGACGTGTATCAACATCACACATCCTTGGCTCATCGCTGGAAGATGAGCTCAGCCTGAGCTAAACCAAGTCCTGTCCTGCTGCCCTGCAGGTGCTGATTCTGTCCAGGTACCTGGGAAATGCAGCAGCTCCAGAGAAGGAGCAGGACAAGGAGCCTTGGACTCTGCTCTGGGCATCCACAATCCTTTGGCTGATGTGGCATTTCCCTCTGGAGTGGTGGTAGAGCTGCCCCGACACCCCAAGACAGCTCTCCTGCCAGGCTGTTTTACAGGCAGTTCCCTTCTGCTGTGTGCTCAGGATTAACCTTTCACACACCCCAGGAGTTCCTCTTGCACTCTTTTACCCTTTATATGTGCACAGGACACAAATGAATATTGCACGTTCTCCTCACTCAAAAAGAGGTGGAATTCAAAGGGACTGAGAGCAAGGATTCCCTATCACTACATGCTTTGGGGCTGTAGTTTGACCATGTTATTGTGCACTGGAAAAATAACTTTGGAAAGAAGTATCCTTGAAGTAGGACTCTGTGTTTTCCAGCTGGTGCCTGTCCTTCAGGAAAGCAGCATCCCAGAAGCAGCCACTCTCTGCCAGGGCTGCTCTCGTGCCATCAGTGTTGCTAATTGCTTCTCACAACTGCAATTACTGCTCCAGTGGCAAAGGCATCTCCTGGAAATGAGTTAATGGGATTTTGGGTGACCAGTGCAGAGCTGAGGAGGGGGCCTGTGCTGTGGTGGCTCTTCGAGATGCACAGCACTGTCAGTGCTCACTGCTGGGGTTACACAAACGATGGGGAAGTCTCTGAACAGATGTGATGGAGGGAAACGGGAATCTCTGAGAAGCCCTGGACTGTCAGCAGAGCAGTGGCAGCACTCCCCAGCACTGGGGCATGCCCAGCACATCCCGCTGGGATCAGATCCAAGGGCTAACTTCTGCTCCACTGCTGCTCTGCATTTCAGAAGAGCTGAGCCAAAGTGGAGCAGAGACCCAACCTTTTCCCACTTCAGAACTGACTAGGAAGGAGAAACAGTAGTTGGTGTCAAGTACAAGGCTGAAGCACCTTTAACGGGGTGATCTGCCCTGTTCCTGATCGAAGGTGGTGTCCTGCTCTGTGACCCAAACTCTCGGTCCCTTGGGAGCTGACTTCTGTCACACAAATCCATTCCTGTACATGGCTTACGTTTCAATTCCTTTCAGGTTGTGGCCTTTTGGATGCCTTTGGGAACGTAAAGTATTAACACCTTAAGAAAAGTGTGTATTTTCCTTCTAAAAATGGTGTTCATTTAAATGTATCTGCAGCTGCAGCCTAAAAGAGCCAAAGAGTACCTGGTATTTCTTGTGGTTTAATGTATAATGTGTCTGTAACTAACTCTGAGCTCTGGGGAGATGTCCCTGTTTGCACTGGCACAGGGTTTCCTGGGAACGTTCCATGCCTTCACAGCCATTTGCTCTTCACTTTGCCTCCGGTGGCAGCTGATGATTCTTGGGTTTTGGTGTTTTTTAGAGGACAACAGGAACAGCATCATCAACTCCAGCCTGGAATCCGTGGTCTCTTCAAATGCAAACAGCTTCCTCAACTCCAACAGCGCTCCCCAGCCCAGCCTGAACTCGAGTGATCTTGAACTAGAAGTAATTAAGCCCAACAGGCCAAATTCCCTGTAAGTACAATGGTAATTAGTGTTTTATAGACTCTCCATCCTTAATCTTTAATCAGAGTTGTTTCTTATTCTCAACCTCAGCAGTTTGCTGAAGAATACAATTTAACGTTTTAATTTTTAATGGGCACCAAACATTTGCCCTCCATTTTTAACTCGGTCTGCGCAGTGGAATTAGTTACTGTGGGTTGCATCTGCCATCGGTTCCAGCTCTGATGGTTTTGCCCATGTGGAATATTTTTGAGCAGAACTCCCCAGTGCTGCCCTGCCCATCTGGTGATAAGTCCAACACACACAAAGGACTTTTCTTCTGAGTTCAATCCTGTGACTGTTGTCAGTACAGTTGATCTCCGGCCAAATCTATGCTGTTGCTTCTGCTATTGCTTCCTTCATCTGGAAAGTTCAAGGGAAAAAACAGTGACCTTAGCAAAGCCTCCCTGGGGACGGCCGAGTTATTTATGAAGTCCCTGAACTTGCCGCGGGAGCCCTCGCGCGATGGCGGCTCCGCTGGGGGAGTTTCCTTCCTGCCGGGCCCGCAGCATTTTCCCAGAGCAGCTCCCCTCCCCGCCGCGTGGGGTCTGCTCGGCTCTGCGGGAGATGAAGCCCGTTCCCCCGGAGCCCCGGGCACGCCCCGCGCATCGGCAGAACTCCGCTCCCCTCCCAGTGCGGGGACAGCGTCCCTGCCACCCCTCCCACGGCCCCGACACGCAGCCCCCGCTCGCCGTGCCCCGAGGGCAGGCAGGGCCATGCCTGGGGCAGCTGGGTGCCAGCGGGGGGTGGGCATGGCCACTGCTGGGACAGGTGCTGTGGCCATGGTGACGCTGGTGCCTGGGCTGGGTTGGGTTTGGGGTTTGAGGTGCAGCTCTCACTCTGGCGTTCGGGATGGCTGCAGGCCCTGCTGGGCTCTCCCAGGCAGGAAGGTAAGTGTGGAACAGGCACAGGCTTCATCCAGCTTCACCATCTGCTCTGCTTCCATCATCCTTCTCCTGCCACTGAACCCTGAGCTGCAGCAGCCCCACAGCTGCCTCTCCTCGGCGTGCCCCAGAGCAGGGTTTGGAGGCCCAGCCCTGTGCCGTGCCTGCTCCCTGGGGATCATCCCACGGCAGGAGAGCCGTGGGGGCAGGACAGACCACCCAAAGGTAGGACACCTCCAAATCAAAGCAGTATGTGCTTTACATATGGTACGTACAGAGTAAAGATGCTTCTCTCTCTCTGTGGAGTCAGTCACCCGCCATTCCCCCAACAGGATGGCTTTAGTTTATCCTTCAAGGGGGAAAAAATGGTGTGTCTCATCACAGAATGAGGTTTGTGAGCCTCATTGGGCCTTGCTGGGACCTTACAAGGATTGGTTGCCAAATGCACAGTTTTTCAGATTTCAAGAGTTGCCTCTTGCTAATGATTCCTTTCTTAACGGAAGTAACAAAGGAATTCAGCAGAATAACTCAGTTACAGCTGTGTGAGGCTCTGGGGAGCGGAGGCACCGTGCTGTTCCTGAGGGATTAGGTGAGCAGGCTGGCACCGAACCAGGTGCTTGTGCCAGTTACAGAGCCCTTAGCTCTGTGAGGTGGAACAGGGCTGAGCAGGACAGCACTGGCAGCTCGTGGCTCTGACAGTGCTGGTGGCATTTGGTGCTTTTCCACAAGTCCAGTGATCATGAGATAATTTCTGCACATGCGGGAACCTACGGGGTTTTGGTCTGTGTTGAGCTTAAGTTTGAAATATGGATCCTAAGGGGGCAAATACCACAGGGCAAATATTCTCTGTGACCCCAAATATTTAAATCAAATATCTTTAATCCAATCTTTCAATGAGAAATTAAGCACCTAACTTGATTTTATTCCAAGTGTGTGTGGTTGTCACTCCCCCCTCTTGCCCAGGAGCAGGGGCTGTGCCTGTGTTTTTGAGAGCTCCGCGGGGCTCTGCCCTCGGTGGGGCTGGGTCTGCAGTGGCGAGGATGAGGAGGGTGAGGAGGGCTGCCAGCAGCGGGTCTGTCCCCAGCCCTGCCCTGTGCCTGCAGGCTGGGCCGGGGCAGGGTGTCTGAATGGTGCCAGTGTCCGGCGGCTCCGTCCCCGCTGCTCCGCGGGGCTGCCCAAATAATGTCTCCATAAAGACACTTCTGTTTGTCCAGGCAGCTGAGGAGTGTGGCCTTTGCAGGCGGCCTCGGGCAGCCACGCACTCTGGCCCGGGCTGGGGCAGCTGGTGCTGCCGTGCCAGGGGTTCTGGTGCTCCCCTGGAGTCACCGGCCCACAACTGGGATCTGGCCGTGGGGAGGGTCTGGAGGTGCCTTGGGGTTTGTGCTCCTTCAAACACTGCCAAATCCTCTGCTGGTCCAGTGACAGCTATCCCTGACCTCTGCTTCAGGACTTTGGGGCTTTTTCTCGTGTTCTTGACAATTTTCTGTCATTTTTAGCTGTGGACCAGGGCTGTCGTGCTGAGGGGCTGTCTCCTGGCAGCCCCCACGAGCACATCGGGAGCCTGTGCTCGCCCAGACTGGGAAGCTGCAGGGAGAGGAGTTGGGTCATTCTGATGTTCTTCCTTCTTCCTAAGGAGTCCTGCTGATATTCCCGTGGAAATAACTCCTGTGGATTTCAGAGGGAGGCTCCTTGGAGTGCAGATGTTGAGGCCTGCCGGCCTGAGGCGTTTCTTGTGTCCCATTTGCGGCCGTGAGCACCGATGTGTCCAAGGTGGCCTTTAAATGTGCCAGCAGCAAATTGTGAGCACCATCTGTGAAATGAGAGATGTTTGTTTGAGCTTCTGTTTACAAAAGCCCTTGGCTCCCCGCTAAATGCTCGTGTATCCCCAGGTCTGCTCTGCTGGGAGCTGCGCCAATTCCTAAATCCCCTCCTGAGCCAATGGCGCTCCTTCCCAGCCTCTGCTGCAGCAGTGGCTGTGCTGGGGCTGAGGCCCCTCCACCTCGGTGCTGGTCTCCCTGTCCCCCTCCCCAGGGAAATGGGCTCCTGACGTGCTTTCCCTGGAGCCCAGTCCAGAGTCTCCAATCCAGAGGGAAATTGTTCTGCTGCCGGGCTCAGGCTCTTCCTTCCCAGCCACCGGTCGGGCTTTTACGGTGGGAATGCATTTATTTATTAGGGCTGGGTTTATTTTTATGGAAAAACTGCTCTGGGCAGGAGTTGTACTGGGTGAGTCAGCAAAACTGCTGTCCTGTGCCAGGAGCTGTCACCGCGGCTGCGGCCGCCCGGGGACCGCGGCCACCAAACGCTGGGCAGGGATTTGTGTCCAAAGCTGTGCTGGGTTTCTGTGTCCCAGCAGGTTTCTGTGTCCCCTTGCTTTGTGTATCCTGTTGGGTGTCTTTATCCTGCCCTGCAGAAAGCAGCCAAGCATGAAGCAGAAAGCACTGTGCTTCTAGCAGAGACGTGTTCTTCAGCTGAGGTGGGGGAAGGACAAGGGGATGGCTTTGTACTGCTGGGGGAGGTTAGATGGGATATTGGGGAGGAACTGTTCCCTGTGAGGGTGGGCAGGCCCTGGCACAGGGTGCCCAGAACAGCTGGGGCTGCCTCATTCCTGAGAGTTTCCAAGGCCAGGCTGGACACTGGGGCTTAGAGCGACCTGGGATAGTGGAAGGTGTCCCTGTCTGTGTCAGGGGTGGCACTGGGTGGTTCCAGCCAAGGAGATACAGCCAGTTTAACACCCTTCCCATGTTCATCCGTGCCTCCAGGCCTGCCAGTGTTCCCAGTGCTGGTGCCCATCCTCACCCTCAGGTCCAGGGCACTGGTGGATAGGGCCATGGGCCAGGCTGAGCCCCCACACTGCCAGCCCTGGCCCAGGCTGATGCTGCCCCTCCTTCACCCCAGGGACTTGGCATTGAGGGAAATAATAACCTTGGGAAACTCAGATTTAGTCAGTACATGTCTATTTGCATTTAATTTCATTTTCTCACTGACCAAGTATGGCTATTTCTTGCCCTCTGTGGGTATGGAAAGAAATGAGGAGCAGATCGAAGGTCTAGTGGTCATGAAAAAATAACCCAGTTACTCCAAGGAAGAGTGGTTATTCCCACATAAATAAATCTTCATTAGGCATCCCAGTTAAAATTGAACATTTCTCTTTCCATGCCTGAAAATGAGAGAAATTTCAAATATTACTGTCTCCAATGGGGACTTCTCCGAGTGGCTGGGAGGGAGCTGGGGGCAGGGGACAGCCCACCAGAGCTGTGGGACTGGGGTGATGCTGCACCTTCCTCCCACTGCTCCATTCCTGTGCTCTGCTCTGAGGGCCCTCACCATCCCAAATCCAAGTGCAGCATCCCAGAATCATGGAACCACAGACTGCTTTGGTTTGGAATGACCTTCAAGCTCCTCCATCCCATGGGCAGGGACACCTTCCACTATCCCAGGTTGCTCCATGCCCTGTCCAGCCTGGCCTTGGACACTGCCAGGGATGGGGCAGTGGATCAAACAGGAGAGGGTAGGATTTTTTTTTAAAAATGGTCTCTTAAAAACGCAGGTAACTTTGACAATTATCAGCTGGGACACATGAAAGCAAAAGCACGTGAGATGAAGCAAACAGATCTTTAAATGCTGATGATTCCTCTCCTGGGGAGCTGGACAGAGCTGCAGCAGAGACCAGGCTGTGCCTGCTGTGCTGTGCCTGCCCATCTCCTCATCCAGAGGGGCTGTGATGAGGAGCCAGAAGTGAGTCCTTAACCTGCCTGACCTCCAGTTCCTCCCCCTGTGCTCCCAGGCCCTTGTTCTGCTGAGCTCTCGTGGCTCTGCTCGGTGGCTCCTGTTGTTTATATTCCTGAAGAATAATGGCAATTAGAGGTGCAGAGGCACAGGGTCCCACCCTCATCCTGCCTTCCCGGCAGCCACTTTGGGAATGTCCCTCTGAAATGGCATCTCTGGGACTTCTGTTGAAGAAATTTGCTCATAAATCAAGTGCTTCTGTCCCTGAGGAACCGGGATTCTCACCCGCTCTCCTCCCACCCTGATATTCAGCGCCACTTTAATTTGGAGAAGGGCCAGGAAAATACACTGGTGTTTTGTTTTGCTGTGTGTCACTATAAAAACAGTGACTTGTGCTCAGAGGGGTCCAAATCAGCAGGAATTTCCCCATGGAAAGGGAGCTCAGGCCTTGGCAGGGGCTGCCCAGGGAGGTTTGGATCCCCATCCCTGGAGGTGCCCAAGGAAGGGCTGGAGGTGGCTCTCGGTGCTCTGGGCTGGGGACAAGGTGGGGACAGGCACAGCTGGGACTTGATGCTCTTGGAGGTCACTTCCAGCCTAAATGACTCTGGGATTCTGTGTGCTCCTCCTGGGTGGGAGAGCTGGTGCCCAGGAGGGGTCCCAGGGATGGTGCTGGCAGGGATGGGGCTGCCAGCCTGCTCCAGAGGCCCCCATCTTGCACTGGACCCTAAGGGCCCTGAGTGGTTCTCACTGTAGCAAAAACGTTTCTATTCCACTTCAATTCCGTTTTCTGCTTCTCTGTTCACATGGAATTGCAAAGCCCCTGTGCTCAGTGCAGGGGCTCTGCCACGCCTGGGAGCTGCCGGGTGCATTTGGGGTGGGGAACGTGGAACTGTGAGGAAATGGGAACTTGATTAATTGCGAGGCTTTGGGCAAAACAAAGCTGTTTCTTCTTCCTTCCACTGCATTGTGGCCGCCTGGCCGGGAGCCACTGCGGCTCCCGAGCAAGCCAAGAGCTGGGAGAGGCGTGCTGGGGCCAGCAGAGCAGGGCTGGGGCTCCCTGGGGACCCTCCTCTGCCACTGTGTCCCTTCCTTGGGGGACTGACCCCCGAGCACCCCGTGTGTGCTGGGCACCCGTGGGTGACTGCAGGGAGCCCCAGCTGCAAACTGGGGCTGGGGGGAAGTGTCTCCCTCCATCCTGCTCCCTGCAGCCACTCAGAGCTCAGCCCAGACCCCAAAACTCTGGGCTTCTGCCTAATCTGGGTTTGGATCGCCAAGGCCAGCCCCGAGGGGCGGATCTTTGGGCTGCCAAACAATAAATGGCATTTTTGGGGGATTAGGTAAAATCTTGTAATCAGAGCAGCTCCAGAACAGCCTTATCTGAATTGCTCTTTAAGAGGAGCAGATCAGTTCCCAGCTGTGGTCCTAGGCTGGGACAGGGAGTTTTACACCCAACATCTGTGGTTCCAGTGGGCTGGGGTGGCTGGAGCTGGTGCAAGAAGTGCCCTGGGTGGCCCCCAAGCCTGGGTCCCCAACCCAGGCTTTTGCTGCTTGAAGTGTTGCCTTCCAGGCTGGGTCAGGGTACTTGATTATTTCATCTCCCCTCCCCTCGATACCTCCTCGTGTGGCTGCTCAGGGTTTGCACCTTCTGTGCCTCAGGCAGGGTTGGTTTGTGCTCAGGAGGGGCAGAGATTGCTGCCAGGTTAGAACAGAACCCGCCTATCTCCCAGTCCTCTTACTTGAGAAAAGCTCCTAAAATTCCCAGTCTGCTGCTTGGCTGATTCCAGATGACATAACATTCAAACTATCTTATGACTTATTTATTTTTTTTGGTGCAGACTGTTGTGAGGGTGTCTGTGTGTTTGTTTCTTTTAGAGCAGTTTTAGCTTGGGAGTCCTAGATCATGCCTGTGGTGAGAAAGCTCCGTAGACCAGAGTGATTCAGGGCTCTGGCAAATGTCCTTAAACCTGGCTCAAGGAAAACACAAGCAGCAAACTCAGTAGACTCCACAGATAAATATACTTGAGGCTTAGTTGCTGATGGCCATATAATCTTTAAATTTATATCTATATCTATACATGTATATGTACAGATTTCATATAGAAGGTTGACCTTTATGATCTTGGAGGTCTTTTCCAACCTTAATGATTCTATGAATTCCTGCCCTTGTTGTGCTTAAATAATCCAGGATTTATTTTCTAAGCATCTGTATCCTTCCATGCGGTATTTTAAGATGTGTGGAAAAGAGCAATGCTTGTGGGCCACAGGGGTTGGTCTGGGGAGGGCAGAGGGAGGTGACAGATTTCCATTTGAGGTGGGATGTTTCAGGCTGTTTGGGTAAGAGAGGCCCCCAGCAGCGGGGTCCTGCCTGCCCCAGCATCTCCGTGTGCAGCTCTGGGCTCGCAGGAGGAAAAGGTGGCATCTGTTTTCCTGCTGTGTGGGCTTTCCGTGGGCCCTGGAGTTTGGCACAGCAGCTGGGCAAAGCTTTAGCTCCTTCACTTTTGGGTTGGCTCTTGGTCTAGAAACTTTCCACAAATTGAACTTGAAAATGAAGCCAAATATTCTCATAAAGCAAGTCTCCAGCCCTGTGGCCAACCCCATGTGACCCACTGGTCATATATCAAAATATTTTCTCCCGGCTCATCCACTCACACAGAGGTAATTTGTCAGGCTGAGCCCTCTGCCAACGGGAGCAGGAATGAGCTGGGGGTGGCTCTCAATCCTCTGCCTTGCCCTGGCCATGGCTGTGCTCCTCTGGAGTCTGGTGGCACAGGGGGTGTGTGAGTGGCTGCAGGTGGACAGACAGACAGACAGATGGATGGAAAGATGGACGGCCTCTTCAGAGGCTCCACACCCCAGGCCACCCCGCAGCTCCTGCAGCCTGACTCCCACCATCCACAGCTTTTCCCAGTGCTGCCCCTCAGGAGACTCCTCAGATGCTTCTGCCTCTGAAGAGCACTGCTCTATTTGGGTGATGCTCTGGGAACATCTCAGGGTGGTTCTCACAAGCTGAATTAATTTAGATTTCCTTGCAAGAGTTCTAAAAAAGCAACTTAAACTTCAGCAGCACATGATGCTTAAGAGGCAGCTTTCTGGAAAGCCTTGGGAAAAAAAAAAAGAGATCTTGCACTCCACTGCTTTCCTAATTCCTGTAATTAGTGTGGAGATCACTGCATAGCTGCATCTTCTTCAAAGAAACTGCCTCAGACAAATATTGGCTAATGGAAATTTCACTTTCAAACAGAGCAGGATTTGAAATCCATCCCAGTCACTGTGGGGGGATGGATGCAGGAATCAAAGATGCTCCACCAAAGCCTTCCCCGGGGCAGTCACAGGCACTCTGTGTGCTGGGCTGCTGTGTGGAGCTCAGGATCATCCTCCTGCTGGCCAGGCCTCTCTTTGTCTCTTTCTCCTCCCCTGCCTGCCTTCCCCCCTTTGATTTGGGGGTCCCGGGGTGTTCTGCTTGCCCCGGCCTGCTCAGCCCCCAGCCCCTCTGCTCCCTCGGCGTCCGAGTTTCCTTTGGGCAGAATCTCAAGCGTGAGCCCAGCCAGACCTTTCATTGAGCCTGCTGAAAGCAAAATGATGGTACATGAGGTCTTCCTGCCACCTATAAATGTCACCTCAGGTGAAATATAGCAGAGAAACGGCCAAGTGCATTCTTTGGTTCCTCTTTTTCCAGGGAGATCAAATTCAAAACCAGGGTCATCGCCCAGGCTGTCCCTTGTAAAAGTCTTTTGGCAGCTCTGGGAGTGTTCTTGAGGCAGGGCCGGGCTCCAGCCACACCACACAGCTCTGGGAGGGCTGAAGGCATCCCAGAGCTCCCGCGTGGCCCGGCAGCTCCCGCTGCCAGCGCTGGAAGGGGCTGGGGTGGCACAGGGGACGTGAGCAGGGTTCAGACGGGGACCACCCCGCGGGGCCGCCCCTCCCGCACGGTCCCATTTCCCAGCAAAAGGCTGACAGTTCCCCCGACGGGACCGAGGAGAGGGGGCTGCTGCCTCACAGAGACATCGTGTCTCCTCTGAAAGGAGATCCTTGTGCCTGATTAATCTCCTAAATTAGCTGGAGCTGCACGGCCACCGCTTCCCCCTCACCTGGGGGTAACCCAATCCCATGGCCGCTGTGCAGACACCGGTGACAGGGCAGTGCTAAGCTGGGACATTGTCAGCAGCACCAGAGCTGTCACCAGTCCCCTGCCTGCCCCCACGCGCTGGCACCGTGCCCCGGGCCTGCGAGTGAGGGATCCATGGCTCCTGCAGGGAAGGTGTCCTGGCTGGCACTGGGAAGGGAGCTGGTGTGAGAAGGGAGCACTGATCCATCTCTCGGGGTTGGCTGCACCAGCACCTGGAAAAACATGAGTGCCAGCAGCTGTGTCACCTGTGGAGCTGAGGAAAATCTCTCCGGCTTCAGACTGTGCCCAGCTGAGGGGGGCAGTGGGGAGAGGGAAGGGAGGCCAGGCTTGGGAATGGCTCCCTGCGCCAGACAACGCCCAGGGCCCACGCTGGAGACCCTGGGGGAGCCCCAGGACAGGGGAAGGTTGTCCCCTTCCTTTGCCACAAACATGCTCTGAGGGCTGGGAGAGCTGGGGGTGCTCACCTGGAGAGGAGAAGGCTCCAGGGAGAGCTCAGAGCCCCTGCCAGGGCCTGAAGGAGAGCTGGAGAAGGACTTTGGACAAGGGGCTGGGGTGACAGTGGGAATGGCTTCCCACTGCCAGAGGGCAGGGATAGGTGGGATATTGAGAAGAAATCCTTCCCTGTGTGGATGGTGAGGCCCTGGCACAGGTGCCCAGAGCAGCTGTGGCTGCCCCTGGATCCCTGGAAGTGTCCAAGGCCAGGTTGGACACTGGGGCTTGGAGCAGCCTGGGGTAGTGGAAGGTGTCTGGCACTGGATGATCTTTAAGGTCCCTTCCAGCCCCTGCTCGAGCAGGAGGTTGGGTTGGAAGTGCTGGGTGGACAGCACAGCAGTGGGTGCAGTACAGGGAATAAGAAGTGGAAAAATACCCAACCAGAAAAAAGTGAATTGAATGTATTAATCTTTGCTGTATTTGATTACTGGGAAGGGTTCTCCAAGGCTACATGTCCATCTTGATGGCAGAGAGAGAAATTGAGGCTGGGCCAGTAAACTGGGAGGGTTGTGGTGCTCACACCTCCCAGCTGGGCTGCTCAGGGAGGGCCTGTGCGACTGGAGGAGGAGAGTTTTGCTGGTTAGAGCTGCTGAGGCAAAAATGTTATTACAAAGTTTGGTGGTTTTAAGTGAAAAAAAAAAAAGATGGAAAAAGAAAGAACAGAACTAACATGGTGTTTCTTTTGATAAATGTGATCGAGTTGGGTTGCTTCAGTGTTGTGGTCTTTGGGGTTTGCAGTGAAATGCTCTGATCAGCTCTCGTAACTGGTGTTTGCAGAATGCTGCAGAGCAAAGCAGCACGAGGCCAAATGGACAGAACCAAACGAGGGAAACTAAGAAAATGCAGGAAATTGTATGCAGTGGCTTTACTCCTCCATTATTCTTAAATCACCCTCTCAGGCCCAAGTAATCCCCATTGTTTTTCCCACTGCGTGTGCCCTCCGTGGGCAGCGTTGGCTCCTCGTGCTGCAGGGAGGAGATTCACATGCTAAAAAATGAGAGTTTGAGCCCGTGCTGCTGATGAGGCTCAAAGAAACTGTCGTTGTTTTCCCTTAGGATCTGAGCCTGGAAGTGGCCTCCTATCCAGTTATGTGGGGAATATTCCTTAGCCAGGAATGAATTTTTTATGGTGGGGAATTACTGGTCTGGTCGTTTCCAGAAACTGCTCAAAAAGTGAAAGGAACCTTTCTCCCTTTGGAGAGCTGACGGTGCCAGCTCCTGGGGGGAGTTGCTGCTGCCATCCCGAAGCCTGTGCCCTCCCTGGGTGCTGGCAGAGCACTGTTTTTCCCCGGGGGCTCGTGTGGGACCCTGGGAGCGCGGGGGGCAGAGCAGGTGGATCCCCCATCCCCTGCCTTGGGCCACCCAGGTGTCCCTCCTGGCTCCCTGCAGCAGAGCAGCTCTGCCAGCCAGAGGAGGGCTTGGCTTGGGGAAATAAGGACCAGAAGCCCTCAGTTTGCACCCAAAGCCAGGCTCCCAGGGCGGTGGGGCAGCACAGCACGGGTGCTGCAGGGCTGGACCCAGCGGAGCCTTGGGCAGGGGTCAGGGCTGTCCTCCCCCGGGGCAGGTGACGGTGGCTGGCAGCAAGGACAGCGTCCTTCTGTATCCCTCAGCTTCCCTGCAGCTCCGAGTTCCCAAAAGGAGGTCACCCTCAGCCACATAGCTCAGGTTTGGCTGCTTGTGGCTGGCAGAGCCAGCTCGGCAGCGCCGCGGGGCCGCCCGGGGCACAGGATGTGTTTAGCTCAAATATTTGATCCTCCCAAACCCCCCACAGCTGAGCTGGGAGCTGTGATCCCACAGGGACTTTAATTTCCTTCATTTTCCAAGGATCCCATATGGTTGTTGGGGTGGCAGATGGGAGAGTTTTCTTTTCAGGGGGATGTAAGATAGCAGTGCACTGAATGCCAGAGAGGAGTGAGATTTCTGGAGGGCTGCTGAGTTCTGCTTAATTGCAAACAGAATTTGTTGGTGACTAATGCACCCAGCCTTGCAGCATTATCTCGTGTTAGAAGCTGTGGCACGATGGAGAAGCCATGACTAAGACACTGGCTCCTGATTTACCAACACTTTCCTCCTTAACTGCCACTTTGGCTCCCTGCTGCCACATTGCAACTTTTCTATTAATGATTAAGAGCTTTAACATAGTTTGAAAGCACTTGGTTCAACCTAAAACCCTCCAGCCTGATTTTGAGTCTGCTGAGAGCCTTTTGGGCAGAGAGGAAGAGGGAGGGGGTGTTGATGGAGCAGAAAATGCAGCTGCTGAGCAAAAGGTGGAGTGAGATATTGGGAAGAAATCCTTCCCTGGCAGGGTGGGCAGGCCCTGGCACAGGTGCCCAGAGCAGCTGGGGCTGCCCCTGGATCCCTGGCAGTGCCCAGTGCCAGGCTGGACAGGGCTTGGAGCAGCCTGGGACAGTGGAAGGTTGGGGTGGCACTGGATGGCTTTAAGGTCCCTTCCAGCCCCAGGCCATTCTGTGACTCTGTGTCCCGTCCAGGCTGGTTGGTGTGGACCTGTGGCTGCCTCCATGCCCTGCTCTGCCCCATCTCCCCCTGCCTGTCCCAGTGCTGGGACCGTGTGAGAGCAGTCACTGCTGGGTCTGCAGCTCGCTGGTAATTCTCTGGTAATTCTCTGTTTCAAGCAAGTTGTGCACCTGCTACTGACATGCTGTTCCCTGTTAAGATGTCACGATGCTCCCATCACCTGGAGCTCACCTGGTGGGAGGACACCTGTGCTGGCACCAGGCTGGTCCTGCAGCTTCCTTCCTGCAGTGCCTGCAGTGCTTGCTCATGCTGAGAACTCATCCATTGCTGACTCTCTGCTTACTCCCTCACCCTCTCCAGCATCAGCAGCAGGCTCTGAGCTCCGTGCCAGAATTCTGTACCCAAGCAGCGCTGTCATCTCCTCCCTCTGCACCATCGAGCATCATCTGTCTGGAAATGGGAATGTGGCACAGCAGCTCCAGCTCTCCTCCCCAGAGTCAGAACTCATCCTGGGCTCTCTCTTATTCAAGTGGAAAAGCTTTTGGATGGTTTATGAAATGACTAAAGCAGGGAAATATTCCCACACATGGGAAATCAGCCAAGCAGCAAAGTGACAAGACAAACCCATGTGCTGGGTGTCATCAGGATTACAGAGGGACACGTCCGTGTTGTTGGAAAGAAGATCCTGAAATCTGTGCTGATGGAGATGGGGAACTGGTGAATGGAGATGTGGGGAAGGTCTGTACTGAAGAATTTGAGATTTTTTGGACCAGGTTGGTCAAGTGATGCTGACCACAGGCCATTTTAGCTGCTTATTTCTTTAAATGTGTCATTTTTTCCACTCAAACGAGCATGCAGCAACATTACTCCTGAGAGAGTAACACTGCAGAGAGTTTAACATCATTTTTCTTGCATTAAAGTCCCAAGCACAGGAAGAGCCCTGCCAGACTGGAGCCCTGGGAGCTGGTGGTCAGGTCTGGGGTGGTGCTGCCCAGGAGCTGCTTCCTAGAGCCCATCCATCACTGCAAGCTTTGCTAGGACCTGCAGCACTGCTTGAGCCTCATGAGCTTCCCAAACCCAGG
The DNA here is from genome assembly GCA_013398275.1 of Promerops cafer. NCBI lineage: Eukaryota > Metazoa > Chordata > Aves > Passeriformes > Nectariniidae > Promerops > Promerops cafer. The sequence goes on from VZSE01007344.1 coordinate 513,149, forward strand.
CTGCCTTCCATTTCATTTCGGCGACAGAGCCATGGCTGCTGGTGAGCTGCAGTCTTGTCCTTGTTTCAGCAGTGCTGAAGTGCTCTGGCATTACATAAAGCTGTAATTTTCTTTTTTCTTGTTACCTTTGAGAAGAACCTTATGTTCTGCAGCTTTGTTCTATAGGAATAGATCAGGGAGCAAAGGGCTGGGTGGTCCTTGATGTATTTTACTGCAGTCAGGTACTGATCATGTCAGAACGGGAATATTGTTGTTTATTTTTGAGGCGATTTCATGAAAGGGCTGGAATGCATCAGTGGGCTCTGCCCATCCATAGCTGTGAGATGTTCTGTGGCAGAAATAGCCCCGCGTTCCACAAAAATAAACAAGTTGTAAACATGTTTGAAGTGGAACTGATGTCCTCTCGGCCAGCAGATCAAAGCAGCAGAAGTTGTCTGGAGACCTGCTGAGAGGGGCTCTGAGAGCTGCACACGCCTCGGGGCCGGAGCTGGGTGAGGAGCGCCAGAGGCAGCCTGGGTGGAGGAAGAGGAATGAAAGAGGCAGGTTAGGAGAAGGGATCACAAAAAAAATTTTTTAGCTTCAGCTACTCCAGCAGAATCTTGAAACAAGAGTTACTGCTTTTTTTTTCACATGTTTGGGCAGCAAACTAAACATCCGCATGGGAACGGCCGGCACGGGAAGCAGGGAGGAGGATTTAGCTCCTAAATTCACTTCCAAGTACTGTGTTTGCTGGAAGAGTGGGATTGCTGGAGGGACACATGGAGTGGAAGGTGCAGGGGCCCCTGCAGGTGCTGTGGCACAGTGCCCTCCTTGCCCTGCCCGTGCCAGCAGTGCTCCCTCCCTGCGGGATCACAGCCACTGCTTCCGAGGTGCAGTCGGAGCAGCAGGACGGGCAAGAGCCTCAGGATCCCTTGGGCTATGGAATCGTGGAGTTCCCCCAGCTGCTTCTGCTGGGGAAAGGTCCATTCTCACCTTGGAAGACTCTAATTTGAGCCATTTCTTTGTTTCCTGCTTCTGATGGTTTTGGTTCTTAGCAATTTTCTCTGTTTTGTTTCCACTGTGCACCCAACAGGAAGAGCCCCTCGCAAAGCCCTCCTGAGTAAGAAGAAGGAAAAAAAACGTCCAGCTGACATTTGCTGCCTGCAGGCAGCAGCCAGAACTTCCCCCCAGCCTCTCACCACCTCTGCTCTTTCTGTGAGAAACAAAGGAAATTGGATCCTACAAGAAAACTGTTTTCCAAAACGCCAGAGACCTTGGGATAGCCCGTTCCCTCACGTGCACTGACATCTCCAGCGAGGCAGGACTTGGGTCTGGCAGTCACATAAGCTCAGGAAGGTGATACTCAAGCAGTATCTTGAAAATAAATACCTGTATTTCATGGGAAGGGGGTGAACCCTTCATACCCCAGGGTCTGTTGGTGCTGGGGAGCAGTTCAGATGGGTCCTGAGCTATCCATGGGTTCTTCTTGAGGAAATGTTCTGGAAGGACTCGCAGAGCAGCTCAGTCGCCGTGGGACCATGTTCATCTCCTCTGTGAGCACCTGATGGGCCCGGGGTGCTCTGCACTCCCCAGTGCACACTCTGGCATTAGTGAGCCGTTCTCTCCGTGGGTTTGCCGGGCACAGAGCATTTTCTGTGACACCAAGGATGATCCAAAGACACCAAAATCCAAATTAGTGATAACTTCTTAGGCAGAGGCTGGCCCGAGCGTTGGTTCTTTCAGGCTTTTTTCCCTGGTAACTCCAGAATCCTGCTGGTTGCATTCCCCGCTGTCATGAGCGGAGCGGGCGCACAGTTGTGGAGCGCTGACAAGGACTTGAGGAGAAATGAGAGCTGCATTCTTCTGCTGTGATTTCATCTCAAAAAGTGCAGTAGCAATTTCTAGTCCTGGAGCCCTGTGCTGTTGGATTTCCCTTCCTTTGTGCAGCGGAGAGGACCAGGGTTGGTGGCAGACACGGTGGCCATCCCGTCACTGGCACACCCAGTGCCATGTCACAGTGGCCATCCCGTCAGTGGCACACCCAGTGCCATGTCACGGTGGCCATCCCGTCACTGGCACACCCAGTGCCATGGCCTCTTGCACCTCGAGCCTGCTGCCCACAGCCACAGTGCTGGGTGTTGGTGGCCACTCTCAGCAGGACAGGCTCAGCCACATTTTGGTCACCAGCTGATCACCCCTCCAAGTCCCACCTTGGCCAGGCTCCTCTAGGAGAAGGGAATTGCTAGGCCATCTCTTTGAAAGAACTGGTGCTTAAAGGGTTAATTTTGGCAGTTTGGGATGACTTGGTGACCTTGGTAGCACCTCCTGTCTGGGGATGGGAATAGATGGAGTATCTGGTAAGTACCACTGGCTGTCAGCTTTGGTAAAGACTAAGGAAAACTCATTTTTCAAAAGATGGGCAGCTTTGAGGATAGAAATGCTAAAGGATTGTTTTTAAATAGTGATGATTATTAGCAGGACATTTTGAGGATCTCGTTGATAGCCTGCCTGACAGCATTCCCTGTTTTCCAGCCTCTGGTGAAGTCATGCTGCACTCACTGCTGTATCCCATTTCTATATGTGTGTAATCTTCTGACATAATAAAGGTGTTGCCTGTAATTTCAGAGGGAATTAATCAGTGTCTGTTGAATCCAGTGCCACAGCTTCTGCAAGGAGTCAAGCCAAGAGTTTGGCCTTAAGCAGAGATGATCCAATTTCCAAGGGGCAAGCATCCATGTCATAAATATCCCCTGTGGTGGCAGCCAGAGGACGCTGGGGAAGGTTAAACGTTGGTCTGAACTCCTGCAGGGCTGAGGTTCTCCACGTGTTCTGGAGCCACCATTCCCTGAATCCCTTCCCTCTACCTCGGGAGGCCCCAGCTGAGGGATAAGGACATCCTGGGGGTCGTGCCCTGTCCCCACTCACCACAGACCTGTGTGATCAGAGGTACTGTCCCTCTCTCAAGGAGAAAACATAAGTCATGATGCTTTTACAACACTTCTTGTTTTCACAGAGGCATTTGCAGTGTGGAGAGAGATTTCTGGTGTTTTTTCAGGGATGGAGTTTCTAATCTGAATTGGATGGGGAATACCAATGAGTTGCTAAGGAGAGAAGCAGTAAATTAATCAAACTGGTATTTTAGTACAATAATTGCTTTTTGGTGAACCTGAGAACGACCTGAATCGAACCATTTGGAAGGACCCAAAACCTTCTGTGTGCAGTTGCCAGTTCAGTAACTCGATTCAGCTCCAGTTGACAGCTGTGGCTTCAGGAATCAGCACAAGGGGGAAAAGGGATGTAGAACATGGAAAACAAAATTAATGGCGTTTTTATACACTGAATGTATGAGCACCACGAGTGACAGACAGCGGGGGTGGAGGCTGCTCGCAGGCATCATTAACGTCCAGAAATACCAGCAGCTATTTCTGGGAGCTCTGGGGGAAGCACGAGGCAGGTAAGTGGCCGTGCTGCCAGCACAGCCCCTCGGCACGCGGGGTGCCAGGTGCGACGGACGGGGCACTGGAGTGGGGGTTAATTGGAAGATCCAGCTCTTGTTGTCCAGACGAATGCAGATCCAGCCTTGAAACACTTCCCAAGGTCTTGGCACTTCATTTCGTAGCCGTGTCTCATGCTCGGAATATTCCCAAGGCACTCGCTGTCGTCGGCTGTCGTCTCTGTGTCTCTCGGCTGCCGTTTGTTGCTGTGGTTGCACGTTGATAAGGTCTCTGGTTATGTCTTGCAGCCCTCAGAATCCAAGCCCAACGTCACCCCTCTCACCGTCCTGGCCCATGTTCTCTGCGCCATCAAGTCCTATGCCCACCTCCTCTACGTCCAGCGACTCATCCCCCATCAGGTCTGTTGCACAATTCGCTTGGCTTTTTGTTGCTTTTGCTGTTTCTGTTGAATTTCCCTGGTTTCCCCCACTTCACTTCCCTTTGCCTTGGCATCCTGCTCGAACCCTCCCAACACAGCTGTCTGCACTCAGCAAGAGGGAGCTTTCAAACCCTCCTGCCCCAGGGGAGCCCCTTGGAACACCCCGAGCCCTGGCTGGAGCCCGCAGCCCCCCGGGTGTGCTCGGTGTCACTGCTGGGCTCAGCTCTGCTCCTGCCCTGGCTTGGCTCTGCTCTGCCACAGGTAAGAAGTGTACTGCAGGAGGAAAGAGCCTTTGGAAAGCTCTGCCATGCCTGGTTTTCTGGCCACAGCCTCGTCGGGGATCCCAGGAGGGTGACGGACGCGGGGTAGCACAGGCTGCTCCGTGCCCAGGCTAAAGGTCCTTGGGCATCGCTGGAGCAAATCATTCTGGAAGCTGCAGACGAACCAGCGCGGGATTCCCAGCAAGTCCCGGAGCAGCGGGTCAGGCTGAGCTGTGTGCCAGCCCCGTGGGGTCCCCCTGTGCCCCGGGGGTGCCTGGCACCAGAGCAGGCACTGCCCGGTGGTCCCGTGCCCTTGGCACCAGCGATGCTGTCGTGCCCTGAGTGCACCGTGAGCCTGAAAATACCTTTTGTTTTCCATCAGAGCGGTGCCTCCCCGGCAGTGAAGGACCCTCTGGAGTGGGAGGATTGTTTGCCTATCCTGGTTTTTAAGTGTTTGGGAGCTGCTCGTGTCAGGCAGCTGGAATTTGGAGAGGAGAGATCTCCATTTTGGGCTCTCTTTGCAGCAAAGCCAAAACCATTCCAGGCTGCTGGGTTTGGAGTTTGCTGTGAAGGGGAACTGCTCTTGCCATGAACTGTTGCTGCTTCCCTGGGCTTGTCCAAGGAACTCAGGGCAACTTCAAGTCCTTGGAGAGATAAAAATTGGTAAAACCACTGATCTGAGCATGGTGACACCTTGTTCCCCACCCCAGCAGCTCCTGGGGGCACTTCATCACTTCCCTTGGCTGTGTCACAGCTGAGCAGCAGTGGCCAGCTGCTCTAATGGCCAGGGCCTGGCTGGGTTGGCACTGTCACTGTCACCGCAGCCTGGCAGTGTCCCAGCTTTCCACCAGCCCTGCTCCAGCCCAAAGTTGGGAAGAATGGGTGGAGATTCCAGATGCAGGGACAGCTCTGTGTGCCTGTGCTGTGCCTGAGGAGCCCTGAGCTCCCTCATTTTCTGCTCTCTTCCAGCAGTTTGCTCCATTCCTGGCTCTCCCTGCTCCGATTCCCGCCCCCGCGGCGTGGGCACGCTGACACTTCCAGCAAAACCTAATGGCCATTAAATCTTTTTTACCTTCAGGTACAGGCTCTAAAGAAGTGCAGCAAATTCTTCACGGACCTGCTTGGCTTTCTATTTTGAAATAACCTTCCCCAAGTGCTAATTCTTCCTTGTGAAATTCTCCTTGTGGTTGCAGCTGCACTTGGACGGGTTTGGCAGAGCGGGGCCGGTGGCAGTGGGTCACTGCCAGCACCTGCTGCCACCTTTGCTCTGTGCCAGCCTCTGGTCAGTGATGGCCCCTCAGATACAGAACATTCCAGCTCCATCCTAGAGCCTGGAGCTGTCCTGGGGACCCCTGGCTTGGGGTGGTGCCGTGTGGGCTCCAGTGTGGGCTCCAGTCCAGGCGGTGCCAGCTGGGCTCAGACTGGGATTTGCGTCGGGGTGAAACGTGGCTGATCCCCGAGAGCCTTCAGCCTGTGCTGGTGGCTCTGTGCCCACTCCGGCCTCTCTTGCAGCTCCCCGCTGCGCAAGGCCCGCGCGCTCTACGCCTGCAAAGCCGAGCACGACTCCGAGCTCTCCTTCACGGCCGGCACCGTGTTCGACAACGGTGAGTGCTGGGGCTGCCCAGGGCACAGCTCTGCCCCACGGGGCGCCGCTGCATGGTGGGACCCTGCAGACCCCGCGGGCTCCACAGCCCTCCCGTGGCTCCAGAGCCCTCCTCTAAGTTCAGGGGACACCCTGGTGAGCTGTGCCTGCCCGGTGTTTGCCCTGCGCAGGCAGCCCCAGAGGGCTTCTGCCAAGGGGAGATCAGATTCCGGGTATCAGCACCAGAAACACTCCAGGTGGTTGCTGTAATGTTTTGTGCAGGAGATGGGAAAACCACGTGTGCTTTTTCCCTCTGGGTATGAGTGCTGGAGCAGGTGGGCTTTGCTCACTCAGAGACCACGCTAATGAACACAGATTTGGTGTTTCCTGCACCAAGAGTTTGTGCCCCATGGAACTGAGCAGCTCTGGCTTAGTTATAATCCCAGTGCAAAGAAAGACTTTACTACTTTCCAAGTCATTCTTGGCTTTTAAATGTTAAGCATTGTCATTGGGGAAGCTGCTACCACAGGCACTGGTTTTGCCCTGGGATATAGAGGCGAATACAGCAGAAAGAGGAGGAGAATGAATACATGTGAATTAAAGACAATCCTTCTCCGAAGCAGCTCCATAGTCATCTTATAAATAAACATGGCCTCCCCTCGGAGGACCCGTGGGAATCAGAGCAGCTAGGAGGGGAACAAGTTTGAATTAAATACATGATGTTTGCTGATAAAAATCAATGGATTATTCAAGGGAAAAAGTACACAGCGTGTTCCAGTCACTCAGCAGCACAGCCGGGGCTCACGTTGGCTGGAGGACGTGAGGTAGAACCAGCCTGGCTTGGTGGGAGTCTTGCTGTGATCAAGGGCTTTACAAAGCCCAGCGAAGGCAAAGGGATCTTGGCAATACTTGGAGCCAGGTTCTAGTTTGGCTTTGAGCTTCTGTGAGGCTGCACGTGGCTGAGCAGCAGCTTGATCCAGCTGGGGTTTGGGGCTGCTGCTGCCCACGGGGAGCAACACCCACGTGGGCAGCAGTGGCACTTTGAGAGCTCCAGTTCAGCTGGTGCTCGTGCAGCTGACCCCAGACACGGAGTGAGGGAGTGAGGCCAGACCTGCAGAGTCACAGGAGCCCAGGGAGCTCCAGGAGCTCTGAACACCGGCTTCCCACCATTACTGTGGGAGGGGGGATATTCCTTAGCCTGCAGGCGTAACCCTGGCCTGGCTCCTGCAAAATCAGCAAATTTTTGGGAGTTGATTGAATAAAGGAAGGCTTTTGAGGACTGATCAGGTTTCTGGTTGCACACAATCAGGTTGCAGGGTTTGCTTTCCCGCTGGGATTGTTCCCTAATGCAATTTCCCTCCCAGCCTGGGCCTGGGCCAAGCTGGGATGTGCAGAGTTACCCTGTGATGGAGTTAACTACGTTCTCTCCAACTTCCAAGAGATCTTAGCTCAAATCTGGAGGATGTTTTGAGCCCCTGTTTTTGTCCCAAATACTTCATTTCCCTCAGCCCAGCAGCCCCAGGGAGTATTTGGAGCCTGCAGCTCACTTGGTCCTGCAGTAGGATTCACTTGGTGAAGGAAAGGCCAAGGAGCCCTGCAGGGAGCAGGCAGGGACAGGGCACATCAGTTGGTGTGCTCACAGAATCATGGAATGGTTTGGGCCAGAAGGGACCTTGAAGATCATCTTTAACTCTGTTAGTTTCCTTTCTTAAAAATCAGCACAAGTTAAAGCTCTCACCTGCCCTTCCCCTGTCTCTGCAGTCCACCCGTCGCAGGAGCCCGGCTGGCTGGAAGGGACCCTCAACGGCAAGACAGGACTGATCCCGGAGAACTACGTCGAGTTCCTATAACTGCGGGCTGCACGGTGCCACTGCTGAGCATTCCATGGTATCCATGGGGAGTCCTGCAGGCCCCGTGCCCTTTGCCACTGTGTGACCGGGCCGAGGACAGCGCTGTGCCCGCTGCAGGATGTTTGTGTGGGACAGACGCCGCCTCTCCTCCCGCTCCCGCGGCGCTGCGGGGGAGTGCTCCTGGGGAGGCGGAGAGGCTCCCCCAGCCCCGAGGTGGGGGTGCTTCAAGCCCACATCCCAGCGATGGAAAACCAGCCAAGGGACGGCCAAGTGCTCCGAGGGGCCGAGCTGAAGGCTGGGACTGGCCGGAGCGCCCCCGAGGCAGGGGTGCCCTGCAGGGACGTTCCCCGGCTGCGCAGGCAGCCCAGGGCCCCCACCCAGCAGGGTCCCAGCGAGGAGGGGTCCTGTGCTCCCAGAGCCTTCCCTGTGCTTCCCTGGTGGCCCAAGCACAGCTCCCGGTGCTGCCAGGGAGCACCCCGAGTTCTGGGGGCAGGGCTGGGGGGCTGAGCTCCCGCGGTGGCCGGGCAGCCCCGGCAGGGGCCCCCTCCTTGGGCCACCGCAGCCGGCTCTTGCAGGCGAGAGCGAGCCCCGGCTGGGCTCTGCAGGGCTCAGGGCTGGCAGGGCTCGGCAGGCACCTGCTCGGTGGAGAGAGGATGTTTTGGACCAGACCTCTCAAACTCTCTTATTTCCAGGATTTTGATTTTGCGGGGCAGCCCTCAGTCTGTGTGAGGTGAGCAGCCCACGCTGCCCTCCTGCTGCAGCCCCAGACAAGCCCCACTCCTGTTGTTGGCTGTTTGGTACCTCCCCTTCCCAAATCCACTGTACAGACACATCCGTGCTCCCGCCAGCGCCCAGGCTGCTGGTGTGCCCCGTGGAGCTGCCTCTGCCTCTCTCCAGCGTTGTTTTTCAGGCCTCCCCGTGCTTGCAGCCTCGTCCGTGCCAAGTCTGTGCAGTGCTGGTTGTGCCAGGTGAATTATTGCCATCCTTGAGGGGCATTTGCTGCTGGTGTGGCCGGGATGGGGCTGTGGAGAGCCAGGGCCGAGCCCTTCGCTGCACGGGCCCGGCTCCTGCCTCCATGGACACGCCTGGAGGGCTCAGCAGGGCGAGCGTGCAAACCCCTCATCATTCCAGGCCGTTCTGAACCGGGAGGGTGGGACAAGGAGCCCTGTTTGACTGCAGAGCTGGGATTTCAAGAGCTGGAATTGTATTTTATAAAAAGAAAGTCTCAAAAGAACCCCCAGGCCGTGGCGCTGGGGATGGATGTCCTGGCCTTTTGTAACAGTTTTAAAGACTCTGAGTGACTGAATTGCTCCATGTGTCACTTTTTATTTTTGAAAGGATTAATGTATAAATAGAGTATCTTAAAATATTATGAGGAAAAGATCTATATTTGATATTTTTAGAAGAGCTGTAACGAGAGAAGCAAAGGATATTTGAAGCCGGTCACCGAGAGGCTCCAAACCCCCCGACCCCCGGCCTGGAGCTGCTGCTTCCTTCACTCCGTGGTGTCACTTAGAGAGAAGGGAGCTGAAATTTCAGCCCTCTTCACGGTTTTGTCTGCAGTAATTAAACTTCCTGGGCTTTTGTCTTGGGGAAAAAAAGAGGAAAAAGGCGATCTTTTTTTTCCTGCTTTCCAGGGTGGGTGGCACAGCTCCTTCCCATGGGATCACACCCTCTCCATAACACTCTGATCCACTCTGGGCCCCTCACATGGCTGCTATGGTTTGGGCAGGGGTGAAGTCCCCAGACTGCCTCGTGGTCTCTGCTCTGAGGTGCTGGATGAAGAGGGCGAGAGGTTTGTAGGGATAAATCCGGTGTTTCCCTAGCATGTTGCCGGTTCATCTCCATCCTTGGATTTTATAGCCAACTTCTGTTCTCTTTCTTGGCTTTCCTGAAGCCAAGGATGAGGCCAGGCTTTATCCAGCCCTGGCATCAGGCGGGGCTGGGCCGTATCCAGCCTTGGCTTAGGATGAGGCCGGGCTTTATCCAGCCCCGGCCTCGCTCCGTGGCTGTGGCTGGGGCTGGGCCTGGGGGCACTGCCTGGGGTGGGTGTGAGACCCTCCCTGGGGGTGGGAGAGGGATGGGGAGGGCTACTGGAAAGGACTTTAAAAAAACCTTTAGTATTTCATCTGTCAGCACTGCTTGCTTGTGTTTGTAACTGTCCTGTGCTGAGCTGCTCCCTCCTGCCTTCCCGGCTGCTGCCGGAGCAGAGCAGAGCAGAGCTGGGGATGAATGGGAGCTGCAAACCTGCCAAGAGCCCTCCTGAAGGCATTAGCTGGGCACAGGGTATTTAGGGACCTGCTTAGCAATGCTGTGTGAGCACCAGCAGCGCGCCACTCCCGCCCTGTCCCCACAAAACCTCCCCGTGCAGGGTCCCCCTTCCGCTCCTTGGATACTCAGTTACTCTGGGACCGGAGTAAATTCCTTTCCAGAGGCACTTGGGAGCTTTTGGATGTGCTACCTAGAGAGTTTCTGGGGACAAAAGTCCCACACAGATGTATTTAAGAGATGTCTCCTGGAGGAAAGGAAATCAAACCAAGGCAGAAGTTATTGCTCTTACAGGAGAGCCAGTGGCATTTTTTTTTTTTAATTAAAATTTTCCAAAAAGAAAAACTTGTCTGGAATGCTTACTAAATGTTCCCATTTTGGGCCAGCTTTAATAGTGTAGTAAACATTGGTTTATTCCAAGAGAAATTAAAGACAGGGAATATTTTTAAACCACCCTGACACAGCATTTGATGCTTAATATTAACATCGTCAGTCAAAATGAAAGGAAAGCTGGGTGCTGACGCTGCTGATGGGCAGAGCCTCTCCCACCGGTCACTGTGGGCATTAAACCAAAAACAAGAGCTGGTGCAATGATGTTGGTTGGAACTGACATCAGAAGAGTCTCTTGGTGCAGCCCTGCCGTGTTTCACGCCGACGGCCGATGTTCCGCAAGTGCGCCGTGAGTTTGGTTTGGGTTTGGTGGCAGCTGGATTAATTGGGGTGGGCTGGGTTTGGTCTTGGGCTGGGTTTGGTGTTGGGTTGTGGCTGGATTTGGGTTTGGGCTGGGGTTGGGTTGGGTTGTGGTTGGATTAGTTGGGTTGGGTTCGGTGTTGGGTTGTGGTTGGGTTGGACTTGGTTTGCAGCTGGACTGGGGTTGGCTTGGATGCCTGAGGCCATTTCCTCTTGTCCTGTCCCTGGTTGCCTGGAGAAGAGGCCAAAGCCCTGGTCCATGGACACCAGTGGAGCACAGGGACGGATCAGGGGTAGCTGAAGGGAGAAGTCACCTGCACAGAGCCTGCCTGAGGATGGAGATGTGTTAGTGAGTGAGTGGTGGTTTAATACTCCTAACGAACCAGAAACCTCAAAGCAATTATAGTTCGTACATTTGGGCTAATTCAGATTTTTAGCTTTTGGGAAATACCGATTAACAGCAAAGGTTTTTAAAGAAATAGCAGTTTAAAGCTCTGTTCTCTGGGTGAGGAGCTGATGGTTTGCAGGTAATTTAGCACAGTGCTGAGAGCTCACAAGGTAGCACCTACCTATTACTTACTGTAAATCCTCCCTTCTGCTAATGAAGCTTATTCTGCTTCTAAACCTCAGACAAAAGAGTCTAGAAAATCACACCTGGGCTCTAAACTCACTGACGCACGCAGGAAGGGGGAAAAGTCTGCAGCAACCGGGTGCCCCGGAGACCAGCCTGGCTTGGATTAGGTGGGGATGGCAGAGCAGGGTCTGGAGCTGGGACTGGGGGGGAGTTGGAGCAATCCCATCTCCACAGGGAGATTCTGTGTCCCTGCTGTGTTCCCATCTCTCTGGGAGCCCCCCACAGCCCCCATCACTTCCCATCAGCTGCTCCCCCAGGCCAGCCCTGCCCCAGGATCCAGCTTACCCCAGCAATCAGATAATTAAACATCTGCAGATTGCTCAGAGCTTTCCTTCACAGCCGCCTGTGAGTGAAGAGCAGAGCAGGAGGGACAGGTGATGGGAGAGGCGCCGGGGACGAGCCCCAGAGGGGCTGGAATGGGGCTGGCAGTGAAGGTCACTGGGGTGAGCATCTCCCTGGCACAGGGGTTTGGAAAGGGCTTAAAGCCCATCCAGTGCCACCCCTGCCATGGGCAGGGATGCCTCCCACTGTCCCAGGCTGCTCCAGCCCCAGTGTCCAGCTTGGCCTTGGGCACTGCCAGGGATCCAGGGGCAGCCCCAGCTGCTCTGGGCACCTGTGCCAGGGCCTGCCCACCCTCCCAGGGAACAATTCCTGCCCACTATCCCATCTAACCCTGCGTCCAGCTGCCCTCCCTTTCCCACTCCCAGAGATCCCGGAGATGCTTTGTTCCTTTTTAAAGCTTATTAATTTTGCTGCAGCCATTATCTCTCATAGATGTTTCTGAGTCTGGGAGATGCACGTGCCGCTTTCGCCTGTTTTACTGCTGGTTATTTTTTGCCAAGTTTGGGTTTGGCTGGGCTTTTTGTTCAGCCACCGTTGTTGTTTTTGTCCAGTTTTTGTTCAGTTTTGTTGCCCTGTGTGGTACCTGGAGTGCTGCAGCTCCAGCCCCACAGCCCGAGCAGAGCCAGTGACTCCACGCCATCCCCATCGTGCTGCTGTTTATTATTTATTTCCCCAGCAACGGGGATATATTTAGCCAGACAGCTTTGAGCTGTTTCAGCCCCATTATGCTCAGCAAATCCAGCAGCCCGGGGGAGCGAGCAGTGGCCAAGGGGCTGCAGCAGCAGGAGCCCCCCGGAACCCCAGGGGGGACCCCGACCTGTCCTTGCCCCGGGCAGGGGCTGCAGAGGGGAGGGCGTGAGAGCCACATCCCTTGGGTTCCCTTGGACTTGCCAAGGGTTGGGTTGGGCCGGGTGGATTTTTAAAAATTATTTTTAGTAATTGCTCAGTTTGAGCCTCGCAGGCCAGCCCTGTGTTTGTTTGGGGTGGGAACACGTGCGGCCCGGCTGCAGCCCAGCTGGAGAAACTCTGCCTGCGAGCCAGAAGGGTAAAAAAGGAAAGGGTAGGAGAGAAATGAGGAATTAAAAATGCTGGGTTTTAATTCTGGATTCGTTCTTGCAGGAGCCCAGATAGGGGTGTGCTGGGGCCAAGGCAGGAGCCCAGGGTGACAGGATGGCAGGGACAGCCCCCCCGACCTGTGTCACTGCCTGTCCCCCCCATTTCCCCTCTCAGCTCCTCAGGGATGCAGCTCCCCGTGTACAGTCCCTGGAGGTTATTTCCCCTCCATGCTCTGCTCCTTGGGGACACATCCCTGAGCCCCCTGCCCGGCCCTGGGCACACCAGGTCACTTTTCTCAGCAGGAAGTGTCACCCTGTCCTCGTGCACTAGGAGCACAATTAGTGCCCACGTCTGATGCTGCCTCAGCTGTTTTGCCCCAACCTTTCTATGTGGTTTGATCTCAAATCAACAGATCCTATAATTAGAAGGATTCCACTTACTTGTTATTTTTTTAACCTAAGGTTCACTGTTGTGACCTCAGAGAATATCCTTAATTATGCTCTGGAGCTGTGCCAGGCCTGTAATGGATTGGATAAGGTTATTTACTGCCACCACCCTCCTCCAGGTTGGATTTTATCAGCTGATCCGTGGGCTCAGGCACTGGACATCAGTGAACTCCCTTCTGATGGTTCCTCTCCATGCCCCTCCTCCAGCCAGACTTTGACAAGTTCAATATTTACACTTTTTTTATTTTGAAATGTCCATATACTGTATATAATATATTTATATATTTTCTGGTTCACCAATAATTGAAGTTATCAGTAACCCTGGTAAGGAAATGCACCAAACGTGCTGGGCCCTGGCAGGAGCTTGGCAAGAGCCCTGGGAGCATCTGGGAGCCCCTTTGGGACAAGCAGTAACATACAGCCAGGGAGTCTTTTATTCTGTAAAACCCCAGAATTCGTGCCTGACACGGCACAGCTCCGTGTGCCCAGAGCTCACGCTGCAGAGGGGCAGGGCCAGGGTACAAACCAGCCCACTGGGGACCATCCCGGGGGCAAACACAAACTCAGAAGCTCAAATCTTAAATGTCAGAACTGTAAAAATGGTATTTAATGGCATCTTTTCCTAACCAGTCTGAAATGCCATCATTTTACTGGGATAATGTGAACACAACAGAAATCATGAATTGCAGTCACATGCTGGGGGTCACCCGAATTTCTTGGAAGCTGAGGATAGAGCCCAAGAAAGCAAATAACAGCAGAACAAGGCAGGTGAGGGAGGGCAGCAGCCCTGGCCCCAGCCCACCCCCAGGGCCACGGAGCACGGAGCACGGGAGGGAAATCCGGAAGGGGCAGAAATCCTGCAGGGAGGGATCCTGGGCCACAGATGCTTCTGCTATCAATGCTTTTGTAAATGGAATGGGGAAAAGGGCACTTGGAGTGGCATGTGACCACACTGAGCACTTGATGCACCTACCATGAGGCTGGATTCCGTGAGCCACTGAGCAGTTCTTCTTCTGAGTGTCTGATGGCTCCCCTTAAAGCATCTTTCCATAACTGTTGCCTGAATAAATCTGGTTATCGTAAATCCCATCTTGCCTTGCCTCTGACCCCCATCCGCAGCCATCCAGCTTGGGACTTACCAAGGGGAAATTTATGTAAGCTTCGCTTTAATTGCAAACAATTCAAAGAAATCATTCCCTGCTGGGAACTCGGCCTTCTCTGCTGCAGTTAAATGGGATTTTATTACAGCAGGCCTCGCTCTGTGGCTCGGGGGGGAGGCCGAGCTCTGCTGGGGGAAAACCGCGGCGTTTTCGGTGGCCGAGGGGCTGGAAAAGTTGAAAACTCCAACGGCCACATGGCAGCACCTTCTGTTCCAGGGCTGAGACTTCCCGAACCCAAGTGCAGCCCTGGAACAGGCCGGGAGAGGCTCCTTTCAGCACCCTGATTTACCAAGTCCTTTTCCCTTTTCCCCGGGTTCAGTTCTGTCGCTGCACAGGACCCCAGGGCAGCTCAGCCCCCACCTCCCGTCCCCTGCCCAGGACCTCTGGCCCAACCCACACCTGGGGAGCCCGGAGGCTTTTCAGTACATTTTATTTCCCTCTGTCACTGATGTTTGACAGCTGGCACCTGCCTTGGGAGGGAGCTTTAATCACATTCTGATGAGTATCAGACAGTTGGGAACCACCGCAGTGACAAAATACATTTAAAATCAGATTAAATAGGGATTGAGGTTGGAAGGGACCTTAAAGTCACAGAGTCCCTCCCCTGCCATGCCAGACCCAGCCCTCTCCGAGACCACAACAAAAACTCCACAAAAGCATTTTGGAGCCATTTAATGAAAAAAGCAGAATTTTATTATATGGTTTCTGTCCATTATTCGGCATTGCTGTAAATGGCTCACATTTACTGCAACTTCTGTACAGATGTGTGGCTTTGTATTACCAGAACAGCAAATTTAAATGAAAAAATAAATGTTCAACAATTCCACACAAGCTTTTACAGTCCAACATTTCACTGAGTAGGTGAAAACTACAGACTTGTTACTACAGAATTATTCAGCATGAATAAAAAACTACAACTTTTATTTTTAAACAGGAGTCACTGGTTTAATTTTCTTTTTTTAATGCTGTTTAAAATTGCTGTGATAAAAATAATGATTTTTTAATAATGCCATACACTGGTATGATATAGGATTTGTCCCCAGTATATATCTTTTTGTTTAATATACAAAATAGAGTAATGACCCATCGCTGCCTCTGCTGTGGGCAGGGGGGTGGAGGTGGGGTGTTCCCACACACTCACAGCCTTCCCTCGGACACGAGGCCCCTGGCTGGAGAGGGCCTCGACCTTCCTGGAAAATTTGGTTCCTATGAGACATCGATGGCTCAGCAAGCCCTGGCTGCAGACTGGGACAAGGGCAGAGCGTGCCTGGTCTGTGACCATGGAATCCCAGACCGGACTGGCTTGGAAGGGACCCTAAAGCTCATCTATTCCCTTGGAAGGGACCCTAAAGCTCATC
>VZSE01007344.1:529959-589372 GCA_013398275.1 Promerops cafer
TTGGAAGGGATCCTAAAGCTCGTCCCGTTCCAACCCCCGACTCCACCACCTGTTGGAGTTCACTGCAGTTGCTTTTGCTGGCAAAAATGACAATTTGGGGTCCCTGCACCCCGACCTGCACACGCTGTCCCCAGGCTCCGGCCGGGGGCTCCGGGGATGCAGGTTTATAAAACATTCTCCAAACAAGAGCAGGTTTCTCCTACCCACAACCCCCCCAACCCCACCAGTACAAACTCCTATCTGTATCGCAAACGGGCACAGGACAATTCCCAATGACTTGGGCTGGAAGTTGGAATTAAAATCCTGACCATTACCTATTACAAAATGTACATATTCCTTACAGATCGAAGAAGAGAGTGATTATTTTCTTTTATTAAAGATGCTATTTTACTCCAAAGTACTGAATATAGGATCTTTTTTAATCGGTATAACATTCAAAAAGAGCTTTAAGAAAGGATGAGAATTGAGTTTCCTATTTCAGTTGGAAACCAAGGTCTGCTCAATGTAGAAATGTGCTGTGAACACCCCACGCTCTGTATTTACATATTGCTGGCACCTGGATGTGGATTATTGCCCAATTTCTAAGCTGTTTCTGCTGTCAGAGCTGTGACAGTTTTTGCAGCGGGGTCTGGTTCAGCCGTGCCTCGGGAGCAGCTCCCGACCATACAGATAGGAGTATCCCACCCAAAGCCAACGGGAATTCTACACAGTGATTCCATGAACACAACCCAACCCTACAAACACCCACGGAGCACAGGTTTCCCCCTCTGAACTGAGCACTTCTTTGGATACCAACACCGACAGCCCCGGTGCTGCCTCCGGCCAAACCACACGCAACGGTTTCCACTCAGCATATCTGTGACCCCTACAAAAAATATAATTACATGTATCATGATAAAGCAATCTCTCATCTAAAAATCATCCTTATTATACACTATACAAGCTATTTTACAATCATTTAATAAATTGCTTTTAAAGCTGCAGTAGCCCTTCCCTTTTTTTCTTGGATCAGCGAATATACCGATTATACATATTTGAAACTATAACTAAATATAAAAATATATTAGGTTTTGTATTTTCTCAGACGATCTTTCTCATTTCTATTACACAAACGATCTGGCCACTTTGAGTAAAAATCAAATTTTAGAGTGGCATAGTAAATATTTCAGTTTTGAGATACAGAAAATTGTTAAGGTGCACGTAGAAAAGGCTACTACAGCTTCTAAATGTTGAAAATATCCTCATCAATGGCAACAAGGAGAAATCCACAAGGCCTATGGGAATTTATGGCACACCAGGAATTCAATGTGAAGGGCTGCAGCCTTACAAAGACAGAAAGTTTGACGGACAACTCTAAGACCACGAACTCAGTAGCGGAGCTCTCCTGCTCTCCAGGAAGAGGATGGAGCAGTCAGTGAGGGGTGGAGATGTGGGATTGGGTCTCTAACCAGGTGAGTCTGGAGCTGGGAGATCCAGTCCCAGCTGCGTGGACAAGTCCCCGGAGAGGAGGATCCCGGGATCCTACAGGAGAACAACCCCAGCCACTGGGTGCACTCGCACGTCCTCCCCCGGCCGTGGGGTCTCCAGAAATACTTGTGTGATGGCAGCTGCAAGTACATGGAAAACGGAGTTTCTCCACACAGAAGTAAACTTTTCTGAAGCTATGCATATTTTCCTGAAAATTTCCTGATGGGCAGTCAGGACTGATCTTCTTGGCATCAATGCAGCCCGTGACTCTTTGCGTTATGGCTGTTGCATCATATGCAAAAATCAGGCTTCTTTTGTTTTTTTTTCAATATATAAAATAACCTGCTCATTTACATCCAGTTAGGACTGGGTTAATTTTCTATGAATCTGCATATCCAACACTTTTGCAATGTACCAAAAGGATTTGTTTCATCTGGATCTACTGAAATGAGATTTGAGTGTTCTCCCACCCACCCTGGCCCTTAGAAAAAGCCCAATTTTTATGGCCACTTTGCCGGTTGAAAGCATTAGGTTAGAAAAGCCCAACCCAGTTTCACATGAATCTACTCGAGTATTTACTGTCTAGAGGTCGTTTAGGAAAGCTACGAGCTGCCCCACCTTAAAAAACCAGCTGTACAATAGGCATCTTGAAGTATTACAAAAAAATTATGTAAGAAAAAATGAACAAGCCGAGTTCACGGTATATAAAGTTAAAGGAAATTGCTAAAACCAGACAGTAATAGCTATAAAAGGCACAACTTCCCTTTTCTGATATACACTTGTAAACTTTCTTCAGGTTACAT
Source organism: Promerops cafer (assembly GCA_013398275.1). Lineage (NCBI taxonomy): Eukaryota > Metazoa > Chordata > Aves > Passeriformes > Nectariniidae > Promerops > Promerops cafer. The sequence continues at coordinate 532,230 of VZSE01007344.1, forward strand.
GCATAAACCAAAATACTACCTTAACTTTAAAAAAAAAAAAAAATCCAAAACACTTTACTAAAATAAAAAAAAAAAAAAGCCTAAAAAATTGTCTTCAGCCATCTGCAGCAATTAATTAATTAATTAGCAGAATGTTCGTAACAGCCTCAGAGCTTGTCACTGGTGGTTTGATGCATCCAGGGATGGTGCACGAGGGGAGAGAGAAAATTTCTGCCAAAACCGATTTCTTTTCCTTTCCTTTCTCCCCAGTTCTTTCCCAAACGTGAGAAATCCGCTGCTTCTCCAGCCTGACTCTTGGCCCTCTGTAAACCACATGTAGTGCATAATTACAAAAGAAACACCTGCGAGGACAAAAGGAACAAGTTCTGTAGGTTTTCTCTTTACAAAACAAAGCTATCGTGTGACGGTTTCTTAAGGCAACCCTTTGTGTTAAGGCAGTCACTTCTGATGAAACAAGAGCTTCTTGATATTTCCATTGGAATATTTTGGTATCTGATTGCTGATGATTTCTGCCAACATTTCTGGGAACTCAATACTCATGGATTTATCCAAAAATGTCTGGAAGCAAAAGCTCAGAAGATTTTCAACCACCTACGAGTGACAAGACAAAGAATTACTTGCACATGAAGACGTTCAGAGAACATCCACCTCCCTCCTCCCCAGCTCCTGCCCACAGGATGGGGCTCAGGCAAGATGTGCACAGGAATCCTCGTTTAGCTCATTAATTATTGTCCACGGCACTCTGATGTAAACCAAACAAGCAGACTGTGCAAGACTTTACAAACACTGAGGAGATTCGGTACCAATTCCCATTCCAGCAGATAAATAACACACACATGGATAAGCTAAATGAAATCTTCCCAGGTGCTTGGTACAGTAACAAGAAAAAAACAGTAATTCTGAGGTCTCAAAGTTACCCTTGTCTTAAACACTGCTTTGTGCTACATGTGTAATTAGAATTAAACTGCCAAAGGAGACAGTCTGAATTGGAAATTCCTTCAAAATTAGATCACTGCTAACACCACACATAGTGCTGAGGCATTGTTTTAATGGAATTTCAAACTATTCCATGAATTCTTTACTTCTCAGGCTCTCAGATAAGACTGCTTTTAAATGTCACATTTCTGCTTCGACTGCAAAGTCAGTTACAGTTCCTGAGCTCCTCCTTTTTAAAGCAACGTCATTTTTAAAAACTGGAGAGACTGCAAAGGAGATTGATTATACAATGAACTGCTGTGGATTGCACTGCAGAGGCAGCCTGAGACGACCATGTTCAAGGCTGCCAATCTGCCTTTCGTGAGACAGCAGAGGAGCGTGACCTCCTCCTCCTCCTCCTCCTCCTCCTCCTCCTCCTCCCGGATATTTGTCCCTTTAAATAAAGAGAGCTGGAGGAGCTCACTGGCCCCACCCCAAACGTATTTCTCTGGAATGCTGCAGCATTCCTGTCAGGACTTACATCATGCATAGAGTCCAGCAGTTTAGTCAGCTGATAAAATCGCTGCCAGTTCTGGCTGGAGTTCCCTTCCCTCTTGACGATGGCCTTGCCCAGCTCCTTGATGTACGTCATGCGGATCTCCTCAAACAGGGACTGGCTCTTCAGGCCTTCCTTGGGAACTGCAACAGGGACAGCAACCTTTAAACCACTGTGACACTGAGCTGCGACGCTGTTTAAGCTCTCTTACATTAGTTACACAGAGGGGGAATCTCCAGCGGGAGCTGCAGCGGCAGGACAAGGAGTGAGAGGGGAAATGCAGGTTAAAATACAGAATTCTTCCCTGGGAGGGTGGGCAGACCCTGGCACAGGGTGCCCAGAGCAGCTGTGGCTGCCCCTGGATCCCTGGCAGTGCCCAGGGCCAGGCTGGAATGAGATGAGCTTTAAGGTCCCTTCCAACCCAAACCATTCTGTGATTCTATGAAAATGAGCAAAAGAAAAAGGACTTGGACTGGCTGAAATGACAGCAGAGAGACAAGGAGAGAGCAGGATGGGACAGTCACCAGCTGAACACAAAACAAACAAAAAAAACCCCTCCAAAAAACAACGGGAAGGGAACTGGACCATGGAGGCAAGAACACCCAGCCCTGGAAGCACCTTGATGGAGAACCACCATGGCTGGAGCTCCTGCGTTCTCCAGGCCTGGGGAAATGTGACATTAGGAAGGTTCCATTAAAATTCTGGGTGTCCAGGGAAGAGCAAGGGCAGGATCACAGGATGGCTTGGCCTGGAAAGGATCTTGAAAGATCATCTGGTTCTGGGCCTCCTGACATGGATCAAGTAACGGGTCCAGGCAAGGCAGTGACAGACTGGACAACAGACTGCTCCAGCCATGGGGAATCTGGGCATGGACACAGCTTGTTTGGGACAGGGATGGGACACTGAGACAGTGCTGGGCAGATGAGGAGCTGGGGACAGAAACCCAAGGCCTGGGGATTCAAACCCTGATGGTGAAGTCCCTGTGCCTATCTCCTCCTATGGGGATGGTCCTTCCCAAGGCCAAGGACCAACCCGGACCAATGGAGCACGTGGACTCCAGGGGTCCTTAAGGGGCTTCCCTTGAGGCCTCTGAGCACCTCGGGGAAGCCAAAGAGCTGAAGACAGAGAAGAGAAAGAGCTGAGACAAAGGTGACCAAAAGCACGAGAGGAGGACAGAGGCCACAGAGCACATTCCCCTCCTCAGGAAAGCCAACCTTCCCTGCACTGTCAGCATCTGAGAGATTCTGGAATGAAGTCTCTTGTCTGTCTTGCCTACACAGGAGATGAAACCTGTCAACTGTTTCAATACTTCACATGGAAAAGGTCTCTGAGCTACGTCTGTGTGTGAGCTACAAGTCTAGACCTGTGTGGGATTCCTGTTTTACTCCTCCCCCTCCTCTTCTCTTGGAAAACTTAACACAGAAACACAATAAACAAATTCAAATTGTCAAGCTGTGGATTGAAGAGCTATAGAAATCTCAGCTGTTCAACTGCAGGAGCTCCCCGACGTACCACTCACGCAGTATATGCACTGAACAAAATGAAGATAAACTCTCTCCCACTGGAAATGGAGAGGAGAGGCCTCTGGGCAGTGGAGCTCCTGCCCAGCCCTGCTGCTGGAGGGGCTGAATCCTGCCAGTGCTGCCTCCTCACCACTGCTGCCATGGAAATTTCTCCGTGGAAATTTCCAGCTCTTGTGAGGAAAGTAGGCCTACACCACACCCGTAACACTTGAGGAATTTTTGGGAGAGATTTCAGAATCAAACAGGAACTGTTTGAAATCTGCAGTTTCAGGGAAGTTTTAAGTTCCTACAAAGCCCACGGTCGTGAGAGGCTGAAAGCTTCCTCTGAAAAGAGCCCTTGTCCCAGTTCTGGGCTTGGCAGCAAGGCAGTGCTGGGCACTGCCAGGCTGGTGGGGCACTGGGGGAACTGGCCATGGCACCTCACACTGCCCTGCCCACACCCATCACCCCCTGCCCTGGGGCTCCCAATCCTCCTGCTCCTATCTGGAAAGAGCCCCAGGTGAACAAATTCTCATTTCTGTACAAGAATCAACGCTGTTATTCACTGGAAGCATTAAAGATAAGGAACATTTACACCCTCAGTGCCATCCCTTCCAAGCCAAAGCACCTGATGAGGATGGTGCAGAAGTACCGGACACGCTGACAAATCTTCACTTGCTCTGCTGCTCGTGCTACCTTTCAAACACGCTGGCACCTCTGCCACTGCTCTGAACCAACCCCCTCGTGCCAGGCAGGAGCAGGAACACGTCAGTGCCTGCCTGAGGCAGCTCCCTCGGGATCCTGAGAGAGTGGGACGGGACGGGATTTCCCCGGACAGAGAGGCTGTGCCGGAGGTGCAGTGCCCGGCTCACACCCACCCCAGCACACTCACACACACTCACACCCACCCCAGCACACTCACACACTCTCACACACACCCCAGCACACTCACACCCACCCCAGCACACTCACACACACTCACACACACCCCAGCACACTCACACACACTCACACACACTCACACACACTCACACACACACTCACACACACTCTCACTCTCTCTCTTTGCTGTGTGAGTCCCTGGATGCAGCCGAGCCCGGGCTCAGCTCAGATCCTCAGGGAGCTCCAGCCCCACGGAGCAGGGCAGAACAAAGTCGCTGGCTACCAGTGACACCAGCAGAGGGGAAAAACAACACTGTAAAAGGTATTCACACATAATCACTTCTATTAGTTACGTTGTCTCAGGTTAGTTTATTTCTGTATATTCTAAAAGGATTATTTTTGACACTGCACTTTGAACTTTCATGCAGTACAGACAGAATTTACTAAGCTGTGACTTGTTTAACTCCAGCATATCCTACCTAAAGATAAAAACCAGCATGCAGCATACTGTATAAATCTATCCCACAATATCTATTGCAAATCCACCACATACTTCTGTAGAAGCAAAAATCTTGGTATTGAGCTGTTCACCTACTTGTAGAGAGGAGAAGCAACGTCTTCATGCAGAGATACTCCTCGTAGGAGACTTGGAGCCGGGACAGCTCTCGGGCCACCATGAGCATGTGTTTGCATTGTTCATACATACATGGGAGATTCATCCTCTGCCTGAGGAATAAAAGCACAGGAGTTAGTGAAATGTCTGGCTATCTGCACGGTCTGGATGTGGTTTTCCCCACTGCAGATGAGGAGCTGTACGTGAGCCAGGGCACAGCAAAGGACGCTCCATCTCCCCGTGCACCCGAGGTGACTGCCTTGGTGACACAGATGAACACTGGCCCTGAGGGCAGGATGAGCCCTGTGACATCCTGGGTGCAGTGCCTTTACAAAGGGAGCCTGTCTGCACCAAGGACTCAGCAGCAAGCTCTGCTATCAGCAGCCACAGCACCAACGTGACACAGAAATCAAGTTCAGTCCGAGCTCCCCGAGCCTGGCGGTCCCAGAGTCTCCCATCCTCCCAGGGAAACATGATGGCCTGCCACACTAGAGCTGGGATTCCACTAATTCCTTCAATACCTTTGAGAAGTGCACCTAATTTAATGCATATTTATGTATTTGGGAGTATCTTCCTGTAACTTCTCAGTTTTCAAAGTGACTTTATACTTGTGCCCATCTATGTTCTTGAAGCAATGACCAGCACTGCAACTGAACTTCATTATCTCTGTACTGTAATAAACTCGTTCCCAACCATAAATGGAAAGTCATGTTGACAAGCAAAGGCAAATCTTGGAATCAGAATAACAAACATTATGTTTTTGTATATTTTTTTTCCTATTTCAATGAAGCCTTGCATCAAGACAGGAACTCCTTTTATCTACTACCTCATCTGACACAGCGATCTTGCTTATGTGTGCTCCTACAGCTGGTTACTGTGAATATTGCAGAATTAGTTTTGAGTGGGAAATTAAGAACAGACTGATTCTGAAGAGTGTAAGACAGATTTAAGCATTTCCACGGGTTTTCTTTTGTAGAGAAAAAGACAAGCAAAATAACTCCATGCAATGAGTACACAATCCCTCTTCAGTGATGCCAGCACCTCATTTTTTGTTAATGACATGTCACCTTTTCCTTGGTATCACCTGTACAGCATTATAATCTACACAGAGACAAAATGGGATCCCTGTGGGAGTTACGAGTAAGATTGGTTATGAAACAACAGTTCCTCCAAAGCTGATCACTTTTCCATTCTCCCTCCCTTAGCCCTTAAGGAGGATTATGTACCCTCACAATCACCCTGGGAAACCCTGAGTGGAAACAGGGACCAGCCCTTTTCTCAAGGTGCAAAAACCAGGGGGAATGCTGATGGCTTGGAAAGACAGAAGCACAAACTACTGAAACTGTATTAAACCAGACCAAGCACAAGTGTAAAACCCCAGCATTTCCAAACACAGCTGCTGGACAATTCCTTCCACGTGGAACTGGGCCGTGTGTGGCACTGCCCCACACCTACAGCTCCAGCTGTGGGCACTCACAGGCACCCAGACACCCTGGCTTCACCTCAGGTGGTGACTCCACCACCAAGGAGCAGCAGCACGAGGTGCCCACGAGGTAAAGCTGCCCGGAACAGCAGTAGGTGCACTGCTGGGCCGTGGGATGTTCCTCAGGGCACTTGACACAAAGCCACCACTTGGCCAGGTGGCAAACGCTGTCCCGGCCCCTCAGGGCTGGACCAAAGGGCATCTCACACATTTCAAATTGAGTAATTTAAACTCACTCTCCACCAGGGCTCAGCAGTTTTCCTCTTGTAAAACTGTGCCCGTTTCTGGGCAGAAGGTTAAAATAAACATTATGAAAGGGGCCAGCCTGTCGTTTGTTTCTGCCCGCTGGGAACGCAACCCCATCCACGGGGCTGAGGTGCAGAGGAGGACACACAGCTTTGGGGCAGGGCCAAGGCTGCCCAAGCTGTAGCTCCCAGAACACGGGAGCAGCCTCAGCCCCTGTGCTCAGCCAGGCTCTGCCCCATGCCCCGTGTCAGAGCACGAGGAGGCTGATTCAGCACCTCGTCCCAGTGCTGGCACAGCTCTGGGAACAGCCCCCAGCCAGGCCCATCCTGCCCAGGGCACATCAGATGATCTCAGCTGGCACAGGGAGCTGTCCTGGGCACACAGGCTGGGACACGGGCAGGGCTCAGGGCTCTGCCTGCTCAGGATCCCAGCTCCCCTCCCTGCACGGGGCATTCACCAGCCCCAGGGATCCACTCACCCACACACAAACCAGTGTAACCCTCCGTGGGGTGCTGCACTCAGCTCATGGAAACAGACACAGCGCTCGGGGAGCACACCACACATCCACCTTCTCAGCTGAACCACCACTGAACAGGCTGGTCCACCCCAACCCCTCCCTGTCCCCTAAATACCCACCCCTGTGCCCCAGCCCAGGCCTGGCAGCGCCCGGGGCACGGGGATGGACACGGGGATGGGGATGGACACGGGGATGGGCATGGGGNCATGGGGATGGGGATGGACACGAGGATGGGCACGGGGATGGACACAGGGATGGACACGGGGATGGACACAGGCACGGGGATGGGCATGGGGACAGGGATGGGGATGGGCACGGGGACGGGCACGGGGACAGGCACGGGGATGGGGATGGACACAGTGATAGGAACAGGGATGGACACGGGGATGGGCACGGGGATGGGCACGGGGACGGGCACGGGGATGGACACAGTGATAGGAACAGGGATGGACACGGGGATGGGGATGGGCACGGGGATGGACACGTGGGCAAGGGTTTGCACTGCTCTGAGTTACCCAGCTCAGCAGAGCTGCACAGCACCAAACCCCAGTAAACAAGATGCTGCTGTTCTGAAAACCGGACACCACCGACCCCACACAAGGAGTTACAGAAGAATGCTGGGGAAAAAATGCAGGGAATAAAGGAACTGACAAAACCTTGCTTACAAAACTGACATCACTTGTTTTGCTGTTCAAAGCCAGCAGCACGGCTACCCTGCATGGCACATGAGATCAGGAGGACAAGCGCGTGACCTCACTCCTCCCAGCAAGGAGCTACAGTGACCAGCATGGAACCAGAGTCAGAATCCTGAGGCCCGGGACTTCCAGGAACTTGTCTCAAGCTGGACAGCAATTAAGTGGCATCTGCTACTCCATGAACACAACTGTGCACTGTCACTGTGCTCGCTGTCGTTTCGGGCACCCTGTGACATACCCAGAGGACGAAAGCTGAGACAGAACCAGCGGGGCATGTTTTCAATCACAAACTGGGGAAACAGTTATACAATACTGCAAAATCACAGGTTTAAACCCTTTCCAAGTACTAAATAATGGAATGGCCTAAAGCCTAAGATTTATTCAGCTGCCAAACTTTTCAGCAGCTTGTATCAAGTTTCATGTGTATGTGTATAAAAACACGTATAATATATATGAAATTGCCAGCTAGTATAGACATACCTCCATAAAAAATAAATAAATTATAGGAGTACAGACATGAAAGTGGAATATTCAATAAATATCAAATTTATAGGAGAAGACTGAGCAAATGACTAATATGCCAGTTTAAGACATAAGAAGAGAATTTAATCCTCTTTCCCACCACAGACTGTGGGCTACTGGATGTTGCTGCTCCATGTAAGCAGCAGTAAATACACAGCAACACACTGGGCAGGGCTGGCACAAGGACAAATGCTTGAAGGACTGATGCTGCTCAGATGCTTGAGCAGATACTTGAGGCTAAAGAAAGTCTAATTCATCCCATAAAGAAACCAATCAATAACTGCAGTTATGTCCAGCTGAAGCACCAAGTCTTGGAGACCCCTCAGAGATGGAGCTTCCCTTCGTGAAGCTGAAGACACTGAACTGTACCGAACATGAGGGTAAGTCCTGAAAGCTCAGAAACAGAATAAACAGAATAAAGGGTAAGGCAACCCCATGTAAACCCCAGAGAGAATTAACCAGGAGCAGCTGCCCTAGCTCAGCACCACTGCCCAGCTCTCACCTCACCTCCCCCACACGGACACAGCTGATCACCCAAACCCCAGGGTATTTATTTTTGTGTGCCTGCCCACAGGGTCTCTCCTGCAGGGCTCTCATGTCTCACTTGGTGTTTGTCAGGTTTTACCCCGAGGTGGCTCTGTTTTATTGAGGGATGGGACATAAAAAGTTACGACCAGAGAGTTTTATGGAGAACCTGTAGCTCACTGGAGGAACTGCAGTGCTCTCAGTCAGCTCAGTGTTTTATTGAAAACAAATGTCACTCTGATCTACGATTCACCAAACTGTAGCTGGAAGGAATTTGGGAATTACTGTTTGCTGTTACAGCATTACCCTTTCATTTCTGGGGGTTTTCAAGGGTTCCAACACCTAGCACTGAAGCTCTGTGGTTTTGACCCACTGATAAAACAGCAGGAGACCTCTGACTTACAGCAAATTAGATGTTATTGCACTTAGTGACAACATCAATTATTTCAATTCCACCGCATAGAGACTATTCTGCTCCAGGGACACATTCTAAGCACTTTAATAAACACAAGGACACAGATGGGCCCTCACCTGCCATCTCATCCTCAGCCTTTTAAAAAAAATATATATATTATAAGGCAATTATTACAGTTTATAAAAGCCTGGATAAATATTTACAATGAAAAAAAAAGCAAGGGAATAAATAATCATGAAATACAAATCGCTGATCCCACAGAAAAGGTAACAATTATTATATTTTTTTAAAACACAGAAAATATTTGGGAGATCTGATTTTGAAGTGAAATAAGACCAAAAATATTAAACTGTGCCAAAGCAGGCTAAAGGTATTGCCTCCATACCAAAACCAGAAAACAGACACACAAATAAGATCCAATCACCTCAACAATCCCAAATTCCCTCTTCCCTTCTACAGCACAGAATTACTGCACAAGGAAAAATACAAGGAAAACTATGTGTGGTGCAAGGAAAAATACATTCAAGCATTCAACCAAATTCAACTTTGCTTGAAAGTTGACAACAGAGTTCCACAAGAAAATATGAATCAGGCAGGTTGTTCCATCTTCAACCTTGTCTTTTCAGCCCCAGTTTCATCAGATCAGACAGAAATGTTTCACTCTGGCAAACTCGTGGGGCCATATTGCCACTTTGATACACTAAACAGACAGAACATTATGCAATTTGCCAAACTTTTCTCTCCATCCCAGGCATATTTTTAGCTCTGACTGTGTTGGCTCTGATAAAATGAATGATTCTAGTGAATGGTGCAGGAACAGTCACAATATGGAATGTTAAAGCACAAACACCTCCCACAAAAACTTCTGGATATAAATACACTTAATATCTCAATTACCTTCCGTCTGACTTAGTGGAAAATGCTAAGCAAGCTGCTGGAGAAAAACAAGTGGGAAGGGGAGGCTGCTGTGGGATGTCTGGGAGGATTCAGCACCCCGGGATCCACCCCCAGGCACAGCCCTGGCAGCTCCTACTCACTCGTTAATGATCAGGTCTGGAGCAAAGCACAGCAGGTTGCCATTGGACTGCTTGTAGGACCTCCAGCCTAAAGCAAAAGCCATCAGGAACATCCAGGAGTACTGCAGAAGGGTCATTTGGTCATCCAGGTGCAAATTTCGGAAACCTAGAGAAATAAAAATTGAGGGGAGACGGTGTCAGCTGCAAAAAAGTGACAAAGGACAAAAAGGTGGCATGGCTTGGAAAAGGAGCAGGGTCATGAGCAGCACAACTGCTGTGCTACCCGTGCATAGGTTCTACAGGGAGTAAAAGAGATGTAATATTAAAAAAAACCAGTACACGTGTGTGGTTATCTGGAACTGATGGTCAGTCAGATACATCACAAAAGGCAACAATTATAGTTCAAATACACTGTAATTCACTGGGCTGCCTTCCAAAAATAACAGGGTTAGCTCCTTTTCATGAGAGCAGTCTGCTAGACAATAAATGATTTAGTATCAAATTTTGTTCTTATTCAACAACAATTGCACACTGAACCTACAAAATAAGTACTGCATTAGTTACCAGCATTAACTGCTTCTTATCTCACATGTAGCACGAACAGAGCCACTGGACAGGGAGGAAATGAGTAAAACCTGACAATTGGTCCCTCAAAGAGTCTGAAAATGCCACCAGCCTTGGATTTGCAGCACCAGCTCCTATCAGATCCAGCCTACGCTACCAAGAAACCATCGTGCCATACGGAGCCATTATTAGAGCCTCAATACAAGCTGATTTTATCTATTTTTATTAAGCACCTGACATCTAAAGAGCTCATAACATCCCAAGAGCTGCTTCCTGAAGCTGTGCCAACAGACAGAGCCAGTGGGTGAACGTGTAACAAACTTGGTGGGTCTAAACACAGCCCCTGGCTTTGGAGCCACCAGGAATGACCAGCTACTGCCTCTAAAATACAAAGAAAGGGTTTCAAAGTCATTCCAGTCTTTCTGGGTCAAACCTTGAAATCTGTGCTCAAACCCTCCCCAGGAAAAGGTTATTTTGAACTCCCAGTTAAAGGGTTTGGCAAGGAATGCTGGCGTGCTGTCAGCATGGCTGATGGGCTACAACCAGGAGCAGGATATACAAATTAAACACTCATGAGGAACCACCTCAGCAAACAAAAGAAATGAGATAAAAATGATAACAAAAGTTGCTATTAATGTAGCTATTAAAGAGAAGATTGGCATTTTCATTGAGAGCATAAGCTCTAACCTGAAGGGTTTGGCTAATTACAAAAACTGCTCAGCAGAGATGATGAACAGAAAAGTGTTTTATACAACGGAATCTAAATCTGGATCTGGGAACACCAGATGGTCTCCCAAAAACCTGTCCCAGAAGGAAGTGTGTGCATGTGAGCCTCTCCTGGAGCAGACTGAGCTAATTCAGCACAAGTGCCCAGTGCAAACAGCCCTGACACAAAATGCCAGAATCACTGAGGTTGGAAAAGTCCCCCAAGATCACTGAGTCCAACTTGACCAACCTGTGCCACTTTGTCAACCAGACCCCACACAAATCTCTCCAGTCACATCTCTGCTGGACACAGATGTAGTTGAGTTTTCCAGCCTTTCTTTCCCACTGTTAATTTATTTCCCCTGCTCAAAGACACACAGTTATGACTCATAAATCTCATTATCAGGCTTTTTTCTTTTTTTTTTTGGCAGACCTGTTATGTGATGTTATTTTTGGGCAACCTATGCGTCATGGAGGTGTTTTTGCCAGGGTTTTTGAGAACAGGTAGTGAACAGCACTGAGAGGGGTGAGAGAGAGATAAACACTGGGCTTTGTTCTGTAGGAACAACCATCTTCAGCTCCCCTTGGCCCTGGCCTCGCCAAGACAGAGGCCACGTGCCACATCCAAGGCTGAGATCTGGCATCACTTCTTCTGTGTCTCACTGAGTTTTTAGGTGGGAGCCAAAATAGCAGCAAACCTCCCTCTTTGCCCAGGTAAGAGACAGCTTGAACAGAGCTGGAGAGAAAATAACACCTGGACTTCCACCCTAGAGCTGGACAGTGAGGGGGAGTCAGGAAAGATCCATCCATGAACGCAGACCCAATGAGCCAGCACAGTGATGCTGAGCTGCAGAAGTCAAGAGAACCTCATTGCTAAAAATATTCAAGAAATAATTGTTTACTGCCCAGAGCAGCTGCGGCTGCCCCTGGATCCCTGGCAGTGCCCAAGGCCAGGCTGGATGGGCCTTGGAGCAGCCTGGGACAGTGGAAGGTGTCCCTGCCATGGCAGGGGTGGCACTGGATGGGCTTTAGGGCCCCTTCCAACCCAAACCATCCTGGCATTCTGTGAATCTGAGGTGGAGACAGAGCTAATACAAACAGTTCTCTGTAATACTTTTACAACAAATACCCATTTAAATAAGAATTTTAATACTCAATGGTTGAAGTGCTCAAGTAAAATGGCCTAATTTGTGGTAAATAAATGTCTGCATCTGCAATTTTTTCTGCTTTTCTGCTCCAGAAGTACCTGGGCCACGAACAAGCCCCGATATTACTGACACATCTGTAGAGCTTTGAGGGAAAGCCAGGGCAGGTTTAGGCTCAAGGGGAAGCCTGCAGGCAGCACTCCCCGTGGCTGTGCATTACCTGGGATTGCCTTTGCCCACTTGACTGCAGCGACCACCTGGCGGCCGCCCAGCATGTTGAGCGTGGAGAGGATCCTCCAGCTGGAGTCGGGCAGGGAGCTGTCGTAGCCCGAGTAGAGCACCTCGGGCTCGATGACCTCGAGCAGGGACACCAGGGTGGGCGTCAGCTGCGGCAGCGAGGCGGGCACGATGCTCTTGCTGCCGGCCGCCTCCGGAGCCTCGCGCGCGCCCGCCGCGCCGCCCTGCTGCAGCCCCTTGATCTTCTTCTTGGTCTTCCGGGCTGCAAAGGGTGGGGAAGCCACAGGTGAGGGCATGGAAATGACCACACAGAGACAAACACAGCAGAGGAAACGCCGCTCTCCGCCCCCCACAGCTGGCAGCAGGGCAGAGAAACCTGCACGGCACTGGTTTGCAAAGTCAGGAATTTCGCGTTCATTCCAAGCAAACCTCCAGTGAAAATAACACTTTATATTTTAGTAAGAGTCACGTTTATGCCAACGCTTCAAAATGTTCAGTAGTGTCTGCAGGTACCTTAAAAGGCTGACCCTAAAATACAAGGCCGACCCTAAAATACAAGGCTCAATCCCACCACTGGAAATATCTGCAGGACTGCACACTTAAAAAGTTCCTTTTAAATAGCGAACACAGAAACTAGGCAAAAAAAAGAAAAAAATATATTTAATGGGTAAGAAGTTACTGGATCTCTCGAGCCAGGGAAAACAGGGCTTTTTTTAAAATGCTGGGCAGGAGGAGCTTTTTCTCTTGCCAGCTCTCTTGCGTATAAATCACTGCTGCGTAATTAAACCATAAAACTCATTCGCCAAATAAATAAAACATCACACAGAGATGTTAGCTGTAAACTACAAAAAGTTGGAGCAACAATTTTATTAGCATCTTGTCCCTAATGGAGTCTCCTGCTTGGCTCTGGCCCTCCTGGATGCAGGGGCCACACGGAACTCGCTGTTCAACAGAGCCCGGGCGAGCCCAGCTCCTTCCCGGGGTGCCTCAGCTAATTAATTGATTTCTGCTCTGGAACTTCCGAGATAAATCCGTAGCCCACAAAAGCATCACTTAAATGTGGTCGTGCATTCCAAGTCCCTCCTGACCTGGTCAGAATCCCTGAGCACCCAAAATGCACCAACCCTGCAGTGCCAGCACACAGAACCCCCTCCTGGACCCGCTTCTCCCTCTGGCTGCAACAGAGCCTTTGGAACACAACTGCCAAAGGCAAGGAATCCTCTACAGACCTTGTCTAAACTGCATTTTCCCAAAGTTTTGTAGACTGGCCACATGTGCCAAGCCTGCCATGAGGGAATAGCAAGAGTTGTTTCCTTGGAGCAAAGAGCTTCTTGTTATTCTCGTCTCAATTTTGAAATGGCTGCTTCAAAATCCTTTCATATTCTGGCATTTTTTTGCCCCATTATCCGTGTTCTGAAGAGCAAATTAACTGCTTTGACTTAAATTTAGAAGCACATGCCTTCAGCTTCCTGCAGACACCTGGATGGAATATTTCCAGCCCAGAAAGCCTGATAAAATTATAATCAAAATAAACAGATCTGATAAGACAAATTATTATGCAAGAATTTCTATTAGGCTGTTACCAGTCCTGACTTAGATATATAGTTGTACCTCACAAAAAAAAAAAAAAAGAAGGTTGAGATAATGTATTTCTTTGCAATTAATTTTCAAATAATAAAAAGACCACTAATTTAAAGCCAGCTCCTTAGGGCACGTTACAGGAGATAACCCCCACAGATAAACTCAGCATGGAGAGAAAAGCATCCAAGATTTTCTGTTCAAAGCAAACAACACCCCCCGAGCCCCAGCCTCCTGCAGTCTGGCATCCAGCAGGCTGCAGAGGCTTCCTCCTCCCTGCCCGGGGGCAGATGGCCCGAGCACCTGAGCCAGGTGGGCGAGGGACCTGCCACCACCCCGGGCAGCCACGGGCACTGCCCTCCTGAACTGGCAGCCAGAGCCAGCCCACTGCAGGCAGAGCAGGGCAAAGAACGAGAAAGAGCTAAAGATTCCTCAAAAAATGGAAATAAATTCCCAGTGAAGACTGCAGAAAAAGCTAATTAATTGCCAAGTTTAACTGTAAAATGTGACATGAAAAGCCAAAAAAATTATGAGACCGTTCTTTTACAGGCATAAAACCTAACAATAAATCTTTTCTTCCAGCACATCACAAAGAGAAAGGGTGCCAAGGAACACCAATTAACGGTGGGAGCGGAAATGAGAACTCAAGGAAATAAAGGCTGGAGTACAAAATATCATCATTGTGCTGTCTAAATCTGTGGTACCTGCAGCTTGATAGTTTGATGTTTTTCCAGTCCCCTACGCCCTAAAAAACATGCAATAGAAAAAATAAAGTTCCAGAAAAGGATGATATGCAGGGCCAAAGGGACGACTGATGGACTTGAGGTCTCTTCCAACCTTATGATTTTATGGTAAAAAAGACTAATAGAAAATTATCAAGTGACTAAAAAGGGCCACTTTTAACTCAGGACAAGAACAGGTCAATTAAAATATTGCACGATAGAACGAGTGAATGCATTAATTTAAAAATAAATTAGTTTTCTACCCAATACCTAACAGTGAAATCCACTGTGGGTACCAGAAACTGAGAGATACCCAAAACGGGGCAGGATCCTTGAAAAAGTCCAGCAGAAGTCAGGTGAGTGCAAGGGGCCCAAGCACTGATGGGCTGGATACTGGGATCTCTTCTGACCATTCACTGGTTTGCTATAACCATTGTTTATGCACTGAGGATGCACCTGGGGACTTTTCAAAAATAAATTACTGTCTAAAAACCATGCAAATTTAATTATCTTTTAAACAACAGTCATTCCTGAACTGTGACCCTAAAATAGACAAGATAAACTGGATTTTAGTCTCTTCTGCACTTTATGCTGCCTCCCAGTTTGCTTTTCTGCATGACCACTTCTCCATCTGTCCAGATCTGTCCCAAAAATCCCCATCCTGAAAAAATGTTTTTCACCCTCTCCCACTACTCTGGGCTCTTCCATTTTGTGCTCCTGAGTTTCTAGATTCCTTTTCCCTCTCAGCCATAAAAGCTTCCCTGTCCCCACCTTCTCCAACAACTTATACAACAAAATCCATCCTCCAGACCCTCACTATTCTGTAGGATTCTCTGTGCCAAAATTCAGACTAACTACACTGGAAGGGCTCCAGCCTCCACGTGGGGAAGTGACAAGAGCCTGACGTGATGCCACTGCACTTTCTGTGCTGCAGCAAGGGCCAGGCTGCCCAGGGCATGGGGTGACCCCAGCTAGGGCAGGGTGGCACTGGACGAGCTCTGAGGACCTTCCCAGCCCAAAGCTTTCCACAATTCCCTGATTCCACATCCTAGAGCCACAGACAGCAATACTGGGGTCCACTGAAAGTGATGCAGGAGGGAAAAGCTTATAATGGGAGTACTAAACCTGACTGTTAGAGAACTATCCCTTACCATGAGAGCACTTTGCCACATAGATAAATACATGAATATCACAGATGTATTTTGAAAACAACGATGAAGGGAAAAAATAGAAATCAACCTTAACCAAAATGCATTCTTTTCCACCTCAAAACCAAACCTGTGGGGTTTGGCATTATTTAAGCTGCCTTTAGGCTCTCCTGTTACGTGTCCTTGCTCCCAGCCACACTGGCAGGGCAGTGACCTGGCCCCACAGCCACCAGGAGTAGGCAAGAGGCCTGTCCTGCTCTGACCTCTGAAGGATGAGGTCCAGCCCACTGGGAGTGTCCAAAACCTAAATCCAGCTCCTGAGACAACTCACTGACCAACCACGGCCTTTAGGGATCTATTTCAGAACCCCCTACGGTGGGTTTTGGCCGTAGCCTCCCCTCCTGCACACAGATCATGACAACGGCTCAACAAAGGGAGCAGCAGCATCCCACCCTCCCCTGAGGAGGGGATGTGCCTGGGAGGGCAGGTCCAGTCCCCTGCAGCCCAGGAGAAGAGGTGCTGTGTCCTCCTGAGGGAGGCTGGGAGCAGAAGAGGAAGGACATGCTAACACAGACACCAGTCTGTGCTTCACTGATCTCTTTAACTTATCACTTACACCTCACCAAGGATATTATCACTGACTGAAATGAAATTCTGTTCATCCTTGGAGCTGGCAAATACATCTTTGACATTTTTATTTTATCTGACAATTTTGGTTACACAAGTACCACCAGGATAACTGCACTAGTAAGTGCTGCGTTAATCTCTGCTGCTCAGGGAAAAATAGCAAACATAAAATGAAGCTGACACTAATAAAAGTGTTTTATGCCATTTTACAACTGCTGCTAAATCTCTGGTTGATGTGGCCTTCAGATTCTCATGAGTCATTCAGGACTCAGCAGAGAACAACGATGTTGCATGTTAAATTTAACCAACGTTTTCTAGAGAAATTTTGACAGATATTTAAGAAGTATCCACAGCATGAACAAAAGTGCTTCAATTTTCTTCAGCTGGCAGATGTAATCCCCACTCCCATCCCTGTCCTCCACGGTCTCAGTGTCAGGTCACTCAGACAGCACACCCTCCTACAGGTGTCACACCTCCCTCCAGGTGTTCTCCGAGAGTTCTGCAGTCCCACATCGCATGGAAAAGCCACGAGCCAGGTGTGCTGAGAGGAAGGAAGAACAGCCCTCGCTCCGTGCTGACCACGCAGCGAGAGCGAGCGAGCGCGCACAGGAGAGGCGCCAGCTCAGCCCTGCTGTCCCCGCTCCAGTGCCCCCCGAGTGCAGCACAGACTGGAGAGCCCCCAGCCCGCTGCCCCCAGCAGCTGCCCCCGGGCAGGGCTGCGTTACCTTCCAGGTTCATGCCCGCCTGCAGACACTTGCGGTAGCGGCACGCGGGGCAGTTCTTCCTGCGGATCTTGTCGATGATGCAGTCGTTCCTGCCGGCACACAGGTAATTGTGCTGCCCTGGGCACAAACACAGACACACAAACATCAGCTCCCCAGGGCAGAGACCCACTCAGCCTCCTTCAGCGACGCCAGGGACCAGAGGAAAGCTTCCCCTGCTGCGCTGCGTGTCTCGCAAAAACATCGTCACCCACCTGACTTCACAGACCCAGACCCATTTCTCATGTTTGGACCCCAAAGCCAGTACATCTAGGTAAAAATATCATTTTCTATTTGTTAACACCAGGCAACTTCTGTTTTTAAAACTATTTCCCCTTGCATTTAAGCAAAGCTGCCTTCTACAGCAGGTTTCCCATTTCTCTAAATAGTTTGACAAGAGACATAAATAATGTGCACAAACACGTTCTGAGACACTTGTAAACATTTCTACAGAGCACGAACACAGCTTCATCAGCTGGACAGTCATGAAACCTTCCTGTAACTTACAGCCTGACCTGCACAAACCAAATTCTCTGACATTTTTATGGATCCACAGATTCAGAGCAAAACTGGCCCTGAAAACATGACAAGTTGAAGTACATAAACTAAAATAATTGTATTTCTTAGCAGTTTAGAGCAACAGAAGTATCTATTCTTAATTATATGAGTTATGTGAATGAATGTCTGAATGTAACTTATTTAGGGAAAGGTATTATCAAAGAATAGAGCCTTCTCCCAGACAGGGGTCAAGGAGCACGTTTTTCCAGAGGGCAGAAAGCTGCAGCCTGGGCTTTTACACTGTACTGCAAAGTACTGACAGTACAATATTGTGAGAAACAAACAGATTTTCCAAATACTGAGTTGTTAACAACAGAGTCCAAGAGTTTTCTCACAGGAAAACAGCCTGGAGAAGGAATTTCTTTACAAGTCAGCTGTGAAAATTATGGGCATGCAGAGTTCATTCCTATGGCTTTGGCCAAACTTCTCCTGTGAAGCATCTCAAGCTGATATTCCAAGGAATGTTTTCCTGAATGACCCTCCCCGCCCTTCTTCCACTCGGGGAAGAGGAGCCTTCCTGACCCTTGTGCCAGCTTTGTGTTTAATTAATTCAGACAACAGACCCTCAACTCCCCATTCTGGTTGCCATTAGCATCCTAACACACAGAAACACACATGGAACGTGAGCAGATGCTTGTGTGCCAGCACTGCAGTGGAGCAGAGACAACAGTCCCATGTCCCTCCACGCAGTTTGGTGAGACCACAGTTTCACACACCAACACAGGCACTTCAGGTGAGGACTCTCCTGAGCTGCTCCATTTTATTCCTGACAAAGAGCTTCCTCTCCACGAATGCTTGGCTTCTTGCATTTACTGCTCACCTATTCCTGCCTTTTCTAGGACCAAGCTACACTATTTCTTTGAATCAGGTTATATCACATGACCATTCTGGGGGAAAATGAAGGGAAGTTGGTGCTCCACGTCCACCTGCTGCCCAGGGATGTGGCAGCAGCCAAAGGAACACGCTTTGGTTCTCTTTGCTGCTCAAACCCAGATACTCCACAAATACTCTGCTAAAAACCAGGAGTGAGGCAATGCAGGTGTTTCCAGGGGGATCTGGGGCACACAGGGGCATTTTTCAGACACTGGCCAATCCCATGGCCATGCCCATGGCCGTGCTGCCCACAGCTCTGACGCACTGTGGCACCAACAGCTCCGTGCCCATGTGAGCACAGCAGCCTCGAAACAGGGTGGGAACTGCAGACAAAGGACTTTGGAAGACGGAATGGAAAGTGCTGATGAACAAGACTGACGTGGAGCAGAGCAGGAGGGAGAGGTGCTGGGGAGCGTGCAGAGGGAGCTGTGAGGAGCTGTGAGTGGAGCAGCCAGGCTGGCACATCGGGGCAAGGGCTGGAGCTGAGCGGGGCTGCGGCTCAGGCTGCACAAACTCAGCCACCAGGGCTCTGCGCTCTGGAACCCCACGGAACCAGAACCACAAAAAGCTACCTCTGGCCAGCCTGGGCTCCTGATGAAAGGCCTGTCTGCCTGAAGAACTGCACAGCAATCAACAGCTGCTGTCCCACCTTCACCCTTCCTCTTCTCCTCTGGTCCTACTCTTGGCTGAAAAAATGCGCTTTATATTGGCTTCCTAGACACTGACACTTCCAGTTTCTGTGACTATTTCTGTCACAGTACACAGGCCTGGAGGCAAAGGTGGAAAAAAGGGCTTTGGCCAAAGGCTGGATAATGAGTGTGCAGAGTCAGCTCCATCTGAACACTAACAGGTGCCTGGCAGCCACTAATAAAAAGGATATTGCAGAAACAAATTCTTTTTACATGTGTTCCTAATAAGAAAAATGCCTATAAAAGACAAAACTAAATTATTTGTTCCTTAAAGTGAAGACTAGGACTAACAGATCCTGGAAGTGGTCCTGCAAACATCCATGTCATCTAATGGAAGGATTTAGGGTGCTCAATCCTTGGTGCCATGGCCCGCCGGTGGTGATCGATCAAAGGCTGGACTTGATGAACTTGGAGGTCTTTTCCAACCTTAATGATTCTGGGACTCTGTGAAAAGTGGGATAATTTGTGGCACAGTCAAAATGGAAGCAGAGGTGAGCCTTGAGAACTGACTGCCACAAGCCTGCTTACATTTTTAATATCAAGACAGTTGATTTATGGAGTGTCAAAACCAGAAGGAATCACTGGGGTGATTCCTTCCTGTATCAATACTTTTGTGATTTATTTAAGCTTGAGAACAGGCAAATCCATGGCTATGGTACATGTCCAGCTGCCTTATAAACCATCTTCTGAGGGATCTCTGGTGACCACGTTTTAATCAAAGGTCCAGATGATTATTTGCTTTGCACTTGAGCTCATACTGCCTTGTTATACTTCAGCTCCCACAGAGCCAACACCCCTTTGTGACCAGCAGAAACCACGACATGAACTTGACTTTCCCGATGCCCCCGAGAGGCTCTGCCCTTCCATGGAGCTCCCCACGGCACCCAGTGAGCCAGGAACTGGGGGAGAGCTGCTTCTGAGCACTGAATGGTGGCTTGTCTTTGTCAAACAGCCTTCCCTCTCCTCCAGTGACCCCAGCTCGCACAAGCGTCAGCAGAAAGAGCCTGGTTCAGCGAGGGCTGCACGAGGAAGGCACAAGACAGGAAACCCTGAGGGCCAGCACTAAGAACCATGTTCTTCAGACCTGAGGAATCACCATCTTCCCAGAAACACTGGGAATATGCTCCAGTTTTTCTGCATGTGATATGGAAGCAGAGTCAGATCTTGAGGTACAACCTAGTCCCTTACAAAATGGCTACTGAGGCACCCAAAAATCACAGAGTCCTTATTCACATTAGTTTTCCATCATCTCTGCTTTCCAGAAGGATTTTCTCTAATCACAACTAGACAGAAATCTCAATGATCCAATCCCACACATATCCCTAGTACCCAGTGTCCCTGCAAAGAACACCCAGGGACATGGATGCAATTCAACCAACATTGTTTACAGGAAGAATTGTAAAACTACAATAACCTCACACGCAACAGATTTACCGAGTTCCATGTAAGTTTTCTACACAAACCAATTAACTTTAAACTGAAAAATCACAAACTTTACAAATCTATTGCACACAGACAAGTATCTTTATAAAAATGGGACAAATAAACAAAAACAACAGTGAAGGAAAATGAAAGAGACAAAAGCCAAGACAACAATAAATTCTTTTACATAGAGTGAATGGGAGCATTTTATCCACGTGAATGGAATCCATGCTTTGGATAATGCACCATTATCAAAGTGATTTACTATGACAAGATCAGTGCTCTAACGGATGGGATTCAGTAGGATTCTAGCAAAACCATGGATGCTGGGTTTGAAAATGGATGATGTGCGTGGGGATTTTATATTTGTAAGCAGCAAACTCATCCAAGCAGGTCCTACCTTCCACTGCCCTTTTGAAGAACACCTTGCAGCTGCCACACGTCAGGACACCGTAGTGGCACCCGGAGGCCTCGTCAGAGCACACCAGGCAGAGCTTGGGAGGTGGTCCCGTAGTTGCTGAGGTTGTGGACGGAGAAGAGCTTACATCTGACCTCATTCCAGGGCTGAAACAAAGCAGAAAAATACCTTTAACTGGGACAGAGGTGAGCACGGGGCTCGTACCTGCCAGGAACAGCTTGTCCCCACCCTCGGTGGGACAGTTCTGCACACAGAGTGCACCAGAAACAGTTAAACAAGGACTTCTGTAAAACCCAAGTAAAGCTGTATGGATTTTTCACGGCCTATTTGGCTGCATCAAGATTCCTTCCCTTACACGTTTCTGAAGCCAAGTTTCTTGCACAATTATCCCAGCCTTTAAAATTGACTCTTAAAACACGTTCTTATTCCATATTGTTTCCATTACTGCCACATTCCCTGCAGTCTGCACAAGGGCTCCCTTCCCAGCCCCACCACGGCCTTTTCTACTGGGATACTGTTATGCAAGAAGCTGTGCAAATTGGGCCATATAGCAACAGCTATTCACAGTAACAAGTGATCATTTCACCCCAGCAGTTTAGGAGAAGAGTGAGAAATATTCCTCATTTCAGGATCTGGATGTAAACACCCAGCCCAGCTACAAATGAAGGGTTGGTTTGTTAAGAAAAAACCAAATCCCTCTTAGAACAACAAACAATCCATCGTAATCACCTTGGAGCTGCTCCCAATCCTCAGTGCTGACCCAGCAGTGCTGGGCCAGAGCTCAGGGGCTGATCTTACAGAGCTGCATGGCACTCTTACAGACCAACCATGATCCTACAGACCAGCCATGATCTTACAGACCAACCATGATCCTACAGACCAACCACGGCACTGCCCCACAGCCCTGGAAAGGCCCAGCTGTTGAGTTCATCCACCTCCACACGAGGAAGAACTTCCTTCCATGGAGGGTGGCAGAGACCAGAACAGCTGCCCAGGAGGTCATGGACTGTCCCTCTCTGGACACATCCCAAAGCCACCCGGACACATTTCTGTGTCCCCTGCTCTGGGTGACAATGCCTTGGCAGGGGGTTGGACTGGATGACCTCCAGAGGTCCCTTCCAATCCCAGCTATTCTGTGATTTCCAGCTAAGTTTGAAACTCCTAGAACACAATTTCTATACTGCCTGCTTCACTTGAAACTGACTTTCACAGAAAATCCTGTTCACCAGGGTTCCAGCCACTCTCCAGATGAAGCTAGAAAAATGACACTTTTATTTAAGGTTTTGGTGCCTCTCCTTGGAAACTCTCCAAACCATCCACGTTCCCTGATGTGGGCTTAGCATTTGTATGTGGGACGGCTTTTGCATGGAAAATTCCTTTTCCTCTCCTCAAGGAAGTCTGACCAGATTTGGTCACACATTTAAAAAAAGCCACAGCTCCAACACGCTCACGCAAACCTTAAAATTCCATCCCAAATTAAGACGTTCCAACACCTGGGAGCTCTGCTTTTGCACAGGTCCATATGTCCCATCCCCAGAGAGCACCTGAGAAACGGTGCTCATCCAGCGATCCAAAGGACTTTGCCATTGTGTTTGCTCTTTCCTATAGGGATTGAGGCAATCAGAAGACAAGGAGCAGGATCCTCCCACTCAAATACAGAGGGATCAAAGTCAAACCACAATAAATGTGTCAATGAAGTTCTCACTTCGACAAAAATGGAACCAGAAGGCAGAGAGAAGTGAAAATTACTTGTGTGAGGGGGGAGAAAAATGAGACAGCACAGGCAGGCAAAGACCTAAGGGATGTTTAGACCTCCTAAAACCAGTGTCTGAGATGGAGAGAGGCTGAGCTGTGTCTCAGAGCAGAGAGGCCTGAGCAGAAGAGGAAACACAAGACAGGAACACAGCAACAGCTTCAGCGTGCTGGAAGAGCAGTGGGAAGAGAGCAGAGCAGGACCAGAACAAGGGTGGTGCAAAGCGCTCAGTAGGAAAGGCTGGCAGCAGGAATGAAGGAGAATGACTCAAACTTGAGGAAAACGAGAAGAAAAAGGCCCCTCTTCTCCCAAAGAATGCTTCTTTCCAGAACTTGGACAAGAACTCAGATCTGTCACATCGCTCCTCTGCGTTCAGCAAGTGTCTGTGGAATGCTGCAACACGTCTCCTCCGTGGCGCTGCCACGAGGCTGCCAGCCCCCACAGCGTGTCTGTCAGCTGGAGCCGTGCTCGCTGATGGACTGCATCCCTGCTCATCAGCCATGGCACGGCTCTTCTGGGCTTTTCCAATCAATCTGCCTTCTTTTAAAGAGCGGCGAGCTTCAGTAAACCCCCCTGGTTGCACAACCCAGCCCTCAGCATGCAAGCCATGGCAGAATGTAATCCAAGCCAGTCCCACCTATTTGATGTCCGTAGGAACACGCATCTTTAGTTACAGGCTCGTCCTGCTTTCTGCCCAGCAGGCCCGTGTTCCTCAAGTGCACAGACCTCTAGGAACAGCTCTGGAGGGATGCAGGGGCATTGTCCCGTCCCCTCTGAGCACGGAGCTGCCCGGCTGCAGCTCGTGGCTGCGGGGCTGCAGGAGCAGAGACCTCATGGTAAGGAAGCTGAGGACTCCCATCTCTTCCTGCTGTGCTGGCTCTGGCCAGGCCTGCTGCTCCATGGAGATTTCAGAAGGAGCCCAGAGACCAGAGGAGAACCTCAGCCTTGAGAGCCCTCCTCGGTGCTTTGCCCTTTCACAGCTTTCCTGTCTAATCATCAGACAAGTAATTTTGACCTCAAAGCTTTGCTTCCTTTCACGTGATACACATACTACTTTCTTGGTTTTTTTTTTTCTTCTCTCCCAGCTTACTGATATATTTGGAAAAAAAAAAAAAGTTTCTCTACTTTTACACTGTCATATGCAAAAAAACCTAAATAAAAACCCCAACACTTACCTCAAAACCAAGCAATACCCCTTCTACAAGCAGCAATCACTGTCTGGCTACTCTAAGATGCCTTATTTTCTCTAAAGGTTTAGGCCCAATAGCTCCTTGTCTAAGACTAAATATCTCAGATTAAACACTGAAGTACAGGCTGGGAGCTATGAGTTTAAATAAGGAATATATAACTTGAGAACTTTGCTTCATCAAAATTATTAAAAAGATGGAAACATCTTTCTATGTATAGTTTTGAAGACAGCTAATTTAGATACAAAAATAAAACTCTTTATACCTCTGAAATTTCTGACAAAAGCATTTTTAAGGAAACATTCATCAGCTGTCAGGGAAACCATGACAGTGCCAAACATATTCCACTGAAACTTTTCAGTCACCTTTAATTTTTCAACAGGGCTCATTTTCTGTACCAGCACCACAGAAAATGTAATATGAGAAAGAAAACAGATGATATGACTTAGAAAACTAAAAATAAATGATTACATTGATTAATAAAGCAGTAGCCAGCAATCTAATCCGGGCTGCAGGCATATCTTCCCAGCCTGGCTGTATCAGATAAGGGCAATATTTACTAACCGTGTGGAGAGCTGCCAGACAGCCCTGCTTGTAAAACACCACCAGCAGGGACTGCAGGAGCCACAGCTAACCAGGCTGACATTTAATATAAATCTCTCACCTATAAAGCTGTACACAGTAAAAGGCAAATGACCACTTCCTAAGGAAGAGGTAAGGCAGGGAAATTACACTCTGAGATAATATAATAATGGAATACCTTTCAGTATGTACAGAAATTGCTTTTAACTCAGCAAAACCCTAATAAACTAAGAGTCTTATCTAGATAAAAGAAAAAAATCAAGCAGCATAGATGAGAGAGGAATAAACCTCCCATTTTTCAGGGTTCCAAATCTGTAAAAACTTTACAAAAATGATTAAATTTCATCTTGGGAGACAAGGTATTGGTATGGGGTACTAAACTTAGTACATTCCCATGTATTTTTCAGAAACTCTTCATATACAATCTGATTTTATTTATTGGTATAGATGTGTTTATCATTTCCAGACAAGGGAACATACGGGGGCAAAATGGGAAACCTTAATGAAGGGCCTGGAACGGGAGATTTTAATGAAGTGGGCAAAATGGAAAGGCTTAAGGAAGATGCTGCCCCAGTAATGAGCTCTGCAGAAATCAAGCTGTTTAACTAAAGCCATTTCAGTGTTAATCATTCACCAGAGACTTCAACCCCGGCTCAAGGGTCACCTGCAGCACGGGCGGGTGTGGTAATGCCTCTGGGGAGGGTTCCTGCCTCGGGGTCCTGCTGGGGGATGGTCACAGCCACAGCCTGGACACGGGGACACGGACAGGGACACAGACAGGGAGCACCCAGCTCCGGCCCTGCCACCAGCCGTGGGCATGGAGCAGGTGCAGGGGAGCAGGGATTCACTCCGTGAAGAAATAAACTCCTCCCAGTGCAGGTGAGCACTGCTGAGGACAGCATTTGCTTCTCTCTCGTCTTCTCCTCTTTACTGTGAAGTACAGAAAACCTCCCCAACACACAGAATGGGCACAGCCCCATGAGCTGAACCTACCAACACTGCAATAAAATGTAAAAATTACACCACCCTCCTGTTAGTTTGCATTATTACATGAAAATCACAAAAGCACTGAACTTTCAAGAGTAGGCTTAGATTAGACGTTGGGAAGAAATCCTTCCCTGGCAGGGTGGGCAGGCCTGGCACAGGTGCCCAGAGCAGCTGGGGCTGCCCCTGGATCCCTGGCAGTGCCCCAGGCCAGGCTGGACACTGGGGCTGGAGCAACCTGGGACAGTGGGAGGTGTCCCTGCCATGGCAGGGGCGGGAATGGATGATCTTTAAGGTCCTTCCAACCCAAACCACTGCATGATTCTCTGATCCTATGAAAAACAACTCTGAGACAATGACAAAGAGAAAACTTTCGGGAACCAAAATTACTGATCCTTTCCAGCCTAGAGCCTGCACCTCTTTTCACCAGTGCGTGAAAGGGATGGTCAGCCTGGATCACACTCTGTCCAAGAGGACGTCACTCCTGACACACCCAGACACCAAAACGTGGCCCACCACACACCCTGGCTCTGCAGCTCAACTGAACCAACTACTGGGAATGGATTCCTAAAAGCAAGTTACTTATTGGTGTAAGTGGTATCACCAAACTAAGAGTAAAGAAACCATTTTCAATGTCATTGCCATCTGGGCCTCCTCCTTATCTTCCAGCAATGAGAACAATGTAAACACTAGGCTGTGGACACTGCCTGATTACATTTTTTGAATTGTTTATTTATTTCTTCATTAACTAGAGAAACTATTAATTATTTTTACATCCTCTTAGGCAGGGAAGTAGTTTTCAGTTCAAGCAGGAAAAAATTTTAATCCAAGGCTGCTGACACTAAACTTGTCATGACTATTAAAACAGAAGTGTGTTTGCCAATTGGAAATAACTCCAGAAAGGCATTTTGCTGAGAACCTGAACCATTGGTTTCTTCTGTCTCTTGAAATGTTTTCACTTCATTTTGAAGAGACTAAAAATTGGTAAAAACCCAGGTTTTCCTCCCAGGCTGTCTGAACTCTGCAGACACAGAGCCAGCCCTGGCTGGCTGGGTGCCACAGAGGGGGCACAAGGCCACTTGCCAGAGGCACAGACCTCAAGGCAAGGTGTCCCGGGTTGTTGACTGCTCATAAAGCCACAAATCCTCCCTCCACAAAAGATCCCTACAGACCTACCTATTCTCCAGTTCTCTTTCCTATTTTCTGTTTAAAATGGAGACCTGGATGGTTCTGGTAGGAGTGCTGGTCTTGATGACAAGCATGTCCTCAATGGTGCCGTAACAAATGAAAAATCTACTCTGGAGTATTTAAGTAATGCCTGTAAATAAAAGCCCCCAGCATTTCTGGTTTCCAGCTGCTCTGAGAACCAGGACGATTAACACGGTTTCCTTTATCGCACACCCAGATAAACACTGTATTAAAAAACCCCTGATAAGCCAGGAAATCAGATTCTGAACTAACGGTCTCGTTTCGTGCAGCATGTCTGTGACACCGCCGAGATAATGGCACCGTGAGGGATGTGTCACTCCAGAAGGCCAAATTTCCTTCACTGCTGGAGCCAGAAACTCGTGGCAGAGGAACTCATGGAGTGCACTCAGAGGGGCAGGAACTGTCCCTCCTCCTGACCCCACCACAGTAAATGTTTCTAGGGCACTGCCAGGGTGCTAACAGAAACAATTAAAATATGAGAGGCACCTCAAGCAGCCAAGTGTCAAGATCGTCGCCCACCTGCAGAACACACCTTTTACCATCCCTCATACACCTAAAGCTGGCTGCAGGATTTGTGCGTTTGCACAGTCAAACAAGTGCTGCTGGCAAATACCACCGGCATGGAGGCAGAGCAGGAATCTGCAGATTCCCAACACAACACACGGAGCAAACCCACTCTGGCAGCGCCGGCTCCCCGCGGCCGGCGGCGCTTCCAGCCCTCTCCGAGCCTGCGCCGCGGCTACTCCCAAACCTTGAGGAGCATCCCGCCGGGGGGACTCTGAGCTTTCTGGAAGCACCGAGGAGCTGCTGGCAGTTGCAGAGGCACCGGCCCCGAGGCCAGCCTGGCCCCGCTGCGAAATGGCGCCCGCTCCCATCTTGGCATCGCTGGCAGCGAGGCCGGAGCGGCCGCGCGCGGAGCGGAGCGGCCGCGCTCCCGCTGGAGCCTCTCCAGAACGTAAAGGCTTCAAGGGCACAGGCAAAGCTTTCTTGGAATGGATAAATGGTAATTGATGTTGCAGCTGCAACCTCAGCCAGAGCTCTTGGGATTTCAAATGTACTACAGACCTAAAGCATTTATGGCCAGAATACGATAATTAAATTATATGTTCTAAACTTTTATATTTATTACAGTGCTCCAGTAAAGCAGCCAAAAAGTCTTACCTTCAAGGCTAGAATTCATTTCTATATGAACCAACTTAGGCATACTTTTCCAAAGCTTTGTGCTGCTTTTTAAATTTCATTGTGCACCCTTCCTTCCCTAAATAAAGAGGCAGCAAAAAAAAGAGACCCAGACAGAAGCCAGTACCTCTATACTTAAATACAGACTTTACATAAAAATATGGAATCAAATTATCCTGGGCCATACGAATTGTTTATGCTTTGCTGGACGACAAGACAGCCATGTGATCTACCTGTATTCACAGCCTGTGGATGATCTCAAAGCTGCCTTTCACAGACTCGCTCTCACACACATCACAGGGACAGGGACAGCTCCACGTGCACAGACCGAGGGGAGCCAGGACCAGGACGGCTGCAAATTAATGCACTCTACAGTAAAGTGCAAAAGGCTGAGCAGAATTAGATTTTTTTTCTCAATTTTCAGTGCATCCCAAGAAATGTCTCAGCCTGGAGCAAAGGAGGCTCAGGGGGGACCTTGTGGCTCTGCACAACTCCCTGCCAGGAGGGGACAGCCGGGGGGGTCGGGCTGTGCTCCAGGGAACAGGGACAGGAGCAGAGGGAACGGCCTCAGGCTGGGCCAGGGCAGGCTCAGGGTGGGCACCAGCAGGAATTTCCCCATGGAAAGGGAGCTCAGGCCTTGGAACTGCCCAGGGAGGTTTGGAGTGCCCATCCCTGGAGTGCCCAAGGAAGGGCTGGAGGTGGCACTCGGTGCTCTGGGCTGGGGACAAGGTGGGGATCAGGCACAGGTTGGACTTGATAATACTAAAAATCTCTTCCAACTTCTGTGGATTCTGGGGTTCTGTTTCAGATCTCAGCAGCTTCAGAGCTGCTTTACCTGTCTTGGAAGCAGGTTTTTAGTTTTCTGAACCTTGCAAACTAACCAAAAGGCAAGATACTGCCCAAAAATGTATTGTCTGAACACTGACCCTTTAACACACCAATTCCGTGGGCCAGCACTTGGAGTTCAACAGCAGCAGAACTGCACTGAGACATTCTGCAGTGATCACAAGAGATTCATGAGCTCAGAGCAGCCACAGCATTTTGGCTCTTCCTCCACAGTCAGCACAGATCGGATCTGACCCCTTATTCCAGCACACATTAATGTACCAGAGGAACTGAACTTAAAATATTAAACAGGACTTGTTCCATTAATGACCTCAGCGTGAGCTGTGTCCAGTGCTTGTGTCAATCACAGGACTGTGTGCAGGACGCCAAAATGATGCTGCTAGGAAAGGAGAGAGACATCTGGAAAGCTGATGCTAACATACATGGAAAAATATACAGAAAGACAGGCAGTAAAAGATTAAACTAAACTGCAGTAGAATCACAGAATCCCAGAATGGCCTGGATTGGAAAGGATCTTATAGACCCCCTGCCATGGCAGGGACACCTCCCACTGTCCCAGGCTGCTCCAGCCCCAATGCCCAGCCTGGCCTGGGACACTGCCAGGGATCCAGGGGCAGCCCCAGCTGCTCTGGGCACCTGTGCCAGGGCTGCCCACCCTCAGTATCCCATCTGACCCTGCTCCCTGGCAGTGGGAAGCCATTCCCCCTTGTCGTGTCACTCCTCATCCCAAGTCCCTCTCCAGCTCTTTTGGAGCCCCTTTAGGCACTGTAAGGGGTTTCAAGGTCCCTTGGAGCCTTCTCTTCTCCAGGCTGAAAAGCCTCAAAGCTGCAGTACAGTCCTTCCACAGTCAAATAACCATCAAGATATAAATAAATTTAGACTTGCAATTAGGAAGTTCATATCTTCTATTCTGAAAAAACACAATAAAATCAAGACTCTCCTGCTGCCAGGAGAACATCTAACAGTGGTCTGGACCTGGAGTTGTATCAATGTGGACACACAGACTTATTCACCAGTTCATGCTTTTAGCTGCACTGCAGAGCTAATTTCTGCTTTACATCAACAGCAAAAATCAAAAGAAATATAAAGAAAGAAACTATAAGTAATGTAACTCAACCTCAAATAACAGAGTAGAAGTAACACCTTAACTCCGGGCAGGAAGAAGAGGAGAAGGGAGAGATGAAGAGAGGGCAAGAGAAGCAGAAAGGAAAGCTTTTCCTTCATTCCTTCTCCAGCCCTTCCAGGAAGCTCTGTTCAGAGGGGAAGTGATACTGAGGCAGCTGAGGCTGCTGAATCCCTCGGAGCACAAACCCTGTTTCCCTGTCCCTCCGGAGGGAGCCCTGCCCCTGAGTCCTCCCCCAGCACGGGCTTTCTCAATGGGAGGCACACATTCACACGTGCAGCACCTCATTATGGAATATTAACCAACGTGTTGCACTCTGGGCTCTGCTTCAGTGCAAATCTATGGAGAAGAGGGACGGGGACCAGTGCCAACTTTAGGTTTTGGCCTTGGTCCATTTGGTGCAGGGCCAGGATGACTTGGTTGACTGTTGAGTCATCGGTTCGTTCAACTGACATTGTTTTACATTTGACTGGTTATTGTTCTTTAAACTTTGAACAGGAGTCCAGAAGCTCAAAAAACACCAGTGGACCAAAAAGAAAGAGGTCAAAACAGAGTTTAAACGAGGCACTTAAGCAAGAAAAATACTCTCCTTAAACGACATTTGCTTTTAGCAGAAATTACTACAAAAATCAAAATCCACCTCATGGTTTAAAACATGTCTGTTATATTCCCAATATCTGTAGGAAGGAAAGCAAATTTTCCCCCCAAAATAAATCAACTGGCGAATGAGAACTGCATTTTTAACAGTAGCATATTCCTGAAATTTTGGATGGTCAATGGGCACACTGGTCCTTTGCTTCAGCCAACGCTCAACCTACAACTGAAAATGAGAAGATCTAACCCCCAGAAGTTACTGCTTCAGTACTGAAGATCCCCTTCTGTCTGGCAGAAGAGATGCCCATACACTGTACTTGGTTTGTTTCCACATGGATGTGACACCAAATGAACTCGTTACACACATACTTTGCATTTACCAACAGGAATCTGTACTGAAGGTTCATTCCTGTTGTTTTCAAACTGCTTACTAAACTCACTGTGTTTCCACTCCAGTTTCAGGTAGGTATTCAGTACGTTTGGAGCCCCTGAGAGGGAAATTCATTGTTATATCCACTTATTTTCATCAGCAGCTAAAGAAATGAGCCGAGGAGGAGCTTGAGCTGGCTTTAATGAGAAGTGCAGTGGGAAGAGACCGGGCTTTGCTACAATAAACCTGCCAGGATGGAATCAGCTTTCGTGACGGCTTCCAAGAGCATGAAAAACAAACAAAAACCAAGAAAAACATCACATCCTGGGTACTTTGCTGGAAGACAGAAATATTTGTGATGCTTTTGAGATCTTAGTCACAAGGATGACGACTGCAAGCCGCTGTCAGCGCCACAGGCCTGAGCTGAGGTGCGGTGCCAACTCGTGTGGATTATGTTCCCCATTTAGTCATGAGCACTAACGTCACTTGAAAGGGTAGAGATTCTTTTTTACCATCTTACAGAGGGAGCAGGAATTCTTGCAGGAAAGGAGCAAATTCAAAATTCCCGGTGACTTAAAAATCAGAGCTGCTGACGGATGAGCACAGTGATGGCTCAGGGCCCTGAGGGAGAGGCTGAGGCCTGTCCCCAAACCCTACAAAAAGCTTTTCTTTCCTGTTTTACATTTAGTTCGTGGTGCATTTTATCTTTCGTATCCAGATCTGTGTGTCTACATAATAGAGCCTAAAATTGAGCAAATCTGTTTAAAAAGCATTTCCCAAACTCTTACAACCACTTTTACCACCCTTCACAACACAATTTCACTTCACTTTAACTGGCCTCTGACACAGTGGATGCAAAGAACAAATACGAAACCACTCTTCCCCGCGTGAACAGGAAGAAAAGCACGTCCTAAGTTTGTTTATTGACACAAAATCAGCCACAGAAACTTGTGTAATATTCTCAGAAGGCCAAGCAAGGAGTAGCACCCCAGACCTGTATGACGTGTATATTGTATGTAATTTCCAAGGCACTTTTAAGTCAACTTTATTGAATTATCCTGCAGAGTGCTGTAATTACTTCTGTCAACACTGTTAAGCAATTACAGATACAATTTCTGCTATAACATGCACACACAGTAGGTTATTACCTGCTTTTATTTCCACTTGGCAACCACGTCACACACTCAAGACTATAAAGATGTTTCCCCACATCCCTCCTGTTGCCCACACCTGGCCCTTACAGCAATTCTCACCTTGGGGGTTTGGGCTCCTTTGTGGTGTGCTTTTTTCCCCCATGATACTTTTAGCTCTCGCCTCCTTTCCCTCTCCTGGGCTTCTGGTATTATTTTATCCACTTTCCTCTGGCCTCTCCCCTCCCTGTCAGCTGAAGGAAGCTCTATTCCTTCCTCGCTGAACCTCGCACTGTTTCCTGGCCACATTGTTCGTCTCTGCCTCTTTGTGTATTTTCTCTTCCTGAGCAGCACTGGGAACCCCTCCCAATTAAACTCCATCTGTAAACTTCATTAATGGGCTGTTTACCTCTCTCACACAACCACCACGACAGGGACAGACTAATACACAGTCTTAAAACCGAATTACAGACTGAATTACTTCAAACACAGAGCCCGAGTCCTCCACACCATCCCTCTTCTCCGAGAGCACCTCCCGTGTCTTTGGGGCTGAACCTACTGCAAGTGTCCAACAGCAGCAATTCCAGCATTCTTTCTTGACAAGTATTAAAAACTTCCCTGCTGGGAAACACTTTTCTTTTCCCGAATTAGAACACCTCACAACAGGTCAGATCAAACATTTTAACTACGGTCATTACTCAGGATTTACTCAATGGAGTATGTATTGCATTCACAGCTGCAACAGGTTTTGAAGTCATCTAAAGACTGGTCCAGTAAGAGAGCTGTAGTATTCCTTATGGAAAAATTACTGGGTGTTTACTACCGAAATATGGGAAAGGCAGAATGCACTGCATGCTGGGTTTGGAAGGTGAGCTCACTCTACCCAGCACCTGAAGAAAACAGGCATTTAATTCAGTTTTAAGACTAGGTATTAGTCCCTAAGTCCTTATCTCCTTACACAAGCATAATTACACAGGAGGTGAGAGAACAGGTATGGCATCAGTTTCCCATATTATTGATGAAATCAAACAACATAAAAATACCAAAAAATGCTTTTTGAGCTGCAGCTAGGAAGGGTTTCAAAGCTATGAGCACCTGAAAAGAGCATATCAGAGACAAAAATCTGACAAAGCTAGATGCAGGATAGGGTAGAAAGAAATGAAAGTTCCTCAGCCAATTCCTTCAACCTGTCAGATGATCAGCCAATCCAACAGTCCCACCTTTTAAAAATAATAACCTAAAGCAACGGAGGGAAAAACAGATCCATTTCAATCAGACATTACTGAGAAGACCTCACTGGGGTACAACTTCATTTACCTCAGTCTCAGGTTTATAATCAGCTTTTTCAGCAGCAAGTACCAGAGAAACAAACCAAAGCAAGCACTGAAACTCCCAGGGTGCAGACCCCATACAGGTGCAATCACACACACAGAACAAGCTTTTAACTCCAAATAACAGGGGATGCTGACATTCACAAAGCCTTTAGTTTTCAAATGAAAAGCACATGGAGGTGCTCTTATCTAAAACACAACATCCTGGTTTCAACAAGCATTTCTGTATTGCTTTAACAGTACAATAACTTCAACTGCTACTGCATCTTTTAGTGACACTGATCCAATGGCTCAGCAAACTCCAATGCTGGGATGAGGTTCCCTCAGACAAAAGCTTTTCTACCCTTGGAAAACTTTTCTCAGATTCGTGGGGCATTAGAGAAATTAACCCTGAAACAAACCACCTTTAGGAAACAGCAAAGTGGTTCATCTTTCCTTATTTTTAACAGTGGTTCAGAGCGAAGCAGCACATGAGACTCCAGACACATCAGCACAACCGGGGCTCCGAAAGCAGAGGCTGGGACCAGCCTGGCTCCCCAGCACAGTGCTCCCACCCGGGCTCTGAACAGCTCCCAGAAGGTGCAGCTACCCCAGGAGTATTTTTAAGGTGCAGTAAATTCACGTATGACCAAAGCCTCGCTGTATTTCCAGGCTAAAATCTGTCCGACAATGTCCTAACTGCTCTTATGTCACTCACATGTTCCGTCCGAGAAACATTAAACAAAGGTCACGCTGACAAACACGTTTGCAGCAGGAACAAACGCAGCTCTGACTGCACACTTAACCCTTTGTGCAGAGGGGGCTCTGCTGGAACGTGCAGATGAAGCCTTCTTTGGGCAGGGACCCACCTGGCTGCAGGTGCAGGGCGGCCAGCGGGACCCAGCGCTGTGTCCGACCCGAACGTGCTGTGCGGGCCCGGGCTGGGAGAGAAGCAGCCCTTGGCTTTATGCAGCCATCCCACTGCTCCCCCAGCAGAACAGGAGCCCTCTGCTTTCATGGAGTCATCCCAGAGCCCCCCCGGGAGAAAAGGAGCTCCCGGTTTTTATGGGGCTCTCCCACCACACAAGGGGCTCTTCCTTTGCACCCTGCCTAGGGAAGCTTCCACTGTCCTTCCTACTCGTGGCAGGGAAATAAAGGATCTGGCTGAGGACAAACCAGGTTAAAAGTTAAGACAATATCTGGATCATGCAGGATGGATACAGTCGTAACACTTCAGTGTCTCAGTGACCAATGTGTAAAGTATAATTGAGACTATCAACAAATAAACCACCACCACAGAAAATGAGAAATAAAAGAACTAACACATCCTAAGAATAAAATATTTTTTAAAAATCTAGGGTCAATTTTTCCCCCAAATTAATTTCACTTCACTTCAAGAACCAAAAGAGGTACTAATTTTAGAAGTATGGCTATAATGAACACTTACCTGGAAATACAGAGAAACACTGAACAGCCAAGAACAATCCAAGCTTGTTTCTCCTCCCCACTCCCTCATGGAGAAAACTGAACTGTGGATAATTATGCTCTTAAATTTGAGTCCTCAGCACATCTGAATTTAGATGAGATTAACCAACGCCTGAATATAAATTATCATCAAATTGACAGGAAGGAATGTCTTAAGTTTTGTATTTTCTTATTCATGATGCTGAACACGCCATCATTATCTACAGCTTTTCCTACCTGTAATATGGATTTTCCTCTTACCCCTATTGTGTCTGTGGAACCTACAGCTGGTTCTGGAAGAAAAACCCAGGAAGGACCAAGAGAAAAATACAGTAAATGGTAACACGACAAGAGCAGACGCACCAGCTTCCATTACTGCTGCTACTTCTCAGCATTTCAGAACCTGTGGTGCTTCAAAAAGCTTGGAGAAGTCACAGCTTAACCCCACTTTCCCCTGCAACAATCCATAAGGAAATACCAGATCCAGGCAAAAGGCTGCAGTTCCTCACCTCAGCTGGAGCCGGTGCTGGAGATAAGCAGGTTGGCCTTTCCAAGGAGACAATGATAAGTGCTTCCCTGGATTGCTTATTCTTGCAACTTTAATCACAAATCCTGCAGCATCTGGCACTTCTCCTTCAGCTTCACTTAAGGGCTGACAATTAAGAGAATCTGTCTTTTCTCAGAAAATCTGTTCTGGGCTGAGAAATGCATGTGCAGAAAAGCTAAAGAACAAAGCAGCACTTCTGATTTCAACCAAGGAGAGAAAATGGGCTTAAACTGCTGCACAAAGACAAGAAAAAGAAAATGTTATTGCTCCCAGCTCCTGGATTCTTCAGCCTGGGATAAGGTAGGGACAGGTTTGGAAGGGGCTGCCAGGGAGGTTTGGAGTTCCCACTCCTGGAGGTGGCACTCAGAGCTCTGAGCTGGGGACAAGGTGGGGACTGGGCACAGATGGGACTCGATGGTGTTGGGGGTCTTTTCCCACCTCAGTGATCCTGGCATTCTGTGATCTGCACAACCTTTTCTCAAAGACCTCAAAATCTTCCTTCCAAATGGCCCAAGCCCCAATATCTGAGAAGCTCTTTCCCTAATTTTAATATTTAGGCCAGGAAAGCAATTTAATTGAAGGAAAAAAGTTTCACTTTTTGTATTTGAAAGGAAATTACCAACTAAATCTCACGATTAGGCTGAACTTCAAACCATGACATGGTAGTGTTTTTAGGCTTTGTAAGAAAAACTTGAAATCTTTTTTGGACTTTGATGAAGCAAGGAACAAATTCCACGGCTCAATGCCAACACCAGGTGACAAATCCCAGCTCCATGACGCAGTCCACTGCTCCCAGGGTGCAGGAGGTTAAGGACCAGCCCTGGGGGGAGCACCTGTGGCTGTGTTCACCTGCACAGCCCTACATGTACGGGCAGGTATTTTCCAGATATTCAGTGTATTATGGGAATGTGACGTGTTCAGATGCCTGAAGCCCTGCAGAGGCTGCACATGGCAGCCTGGCAGAGGACTCATTACAGCCTTAACTGCAGCCAGGAGCTCCCAAGACACAGAATAAACCCACGGTTACTGCTCTCCTGCTCAGTACCAGCCCCCTCCTTCCCCCGGCGAGAGCCACCCGAGAGTGCTGCAAAGCCAGAAATAACCAAATTCATTCCTCCCAGACTCACTTTTTCTGCTCGACATTTTTTAATAACACCACCAAGTAAAAAAACAGTTTTATAAATATCACAGGGACTGTCATTTACAGAAAGCAAGGCCTTGAGAAGATCAGAGAAACCACCAAGTAATCTCAATGTGATCATGGAGACGGGAAATGGACTTGATAGGCTTTAAAGTGCTCAAATGGAAAATTAATAATGAAGAAAACCATTCAAAATACTCAAAACCAGTTTCCACTAAGCATTATTGATTTCAAAACCAGCCTTTAAATTCAGTCCTGAATTACAATATGAAAAGAAAGTTTTCACGCACTTTTTAAAAGCAAACTCCCTCACACCCTTGGTGTGTAAAATAAGCATTTTACTTGACATTTATTGGAGGCAGCTGGAAAAGAGGGTGGCTCCTATGATCACCTTCACTCTCCTGAAACCCTCTGCTATTTTGATTTCCCAAAATACAGAATGCTGGAGCTCTCCTTAGACTCTCTACAGCCTCTCAAGAAGCTCAGAAGACACATCCATAGGTTCCAACCCAGACTTCCCCCCTCAGCTCTGCACCACCAGCAGGGGTGATGCAGCTGTGCAGAGGCAGCTCTGTCACCCCAAGGAGGCAAAACCAGCCCAGAAGTTGCCAGAAATGCAACTGCTATTGCAAAACAGCATTACGTGGACAGAGACAACAGATCAGAGGAAGAGATAAAATTAAGCTGGAAATAGGGTTCTGTAGAATAAGTAAATTAACCCTAAGATCTCCTGTGCTGCTGTTTCAATCCCATTGCCAAGGCCCCCTCTGATTTCTTTTTGACCTCAAACTCGAGCCAAGAAGAGAAATGGTATCTAAGACTGCTGTGTAAGAATTCCTGTGAAGGTCCCTGCAAAAGCAGATTTACTCCAACATCCAAGGATAACTCCTGGGTATATGTAACACTGGAGAAAGGATGCCATCAAAATCACAGGATCATTGAAACTGGAGGAGCCCTCCCAGCCCATGGAGTCCCAGCTGTGCCTGATCCCCCCCTGTCCCCAGCCCAGAGCTCTGAGTGCCACCTCCAAGTGCCACCTGCAGGGATGGGGATCCAAACCCCCCTGGGCAGCCCCTGCCAAGCCTGCTCATACCTCACCCCAGGGTGAAGAAGCCATGAGGTGGAGGGAATAATCCACACATTGTGTTGGTGCCCTTGAAAAAATCCTCCTCTGGTCAAAGAAGGGAGCCACAACCACGAGCCTTGATTCTTGTGCTGAGGCTTTCCCAGCAGAAGGATTTTGTTTTGGAGTTTCTGAGCACATTTTGAGGGGAGAAGGAAAGGGATGCAGGAAAGGAAGCAAATTTCCTGGCAGATCTTTAGAATAATAACCAGCAAAAAGATCAATTACAGGCATTCAGTCCAATTATTCTCCAGCTTACAGCATGGACATTTTTAACTTCACGTGACAGAAATGTGATCACTCAAATATTGGAAGAAAACTAGTCACAGTGGTGCAAAACACCAGGAATGGTCAGGTAAGTCCCAGAGTGCTTCAGGTCACGTTCTGGAGTTCAAAACATGCCAAAAACATCCTTGTGAAAAGGGATTTTCCAAGCAGAGGAAAATCTTAGCCTCAGGGACAAAGCCCGTGGTCAGGGCACTGCCCCTCGAGGGCTCTGTGTGTCCCAACAGCTCCCTGGGGACAGGCCTCAGCCAGGGAGAGAAATTCAGTGTTAAACTCCCCCACAAAGAAAAGGAGAAAAAAAAGATTAATTTCAAGCCCCGTCACTTCCCAGCTCGGCAACTGTTTCTGGAGGACTTCTATGCAGACTCAAAAACTTCCTCCCAAATGGCCCGAGCCCTAATATCTGAGGGGCTCTCCTTAATTTCAATATTTAGGCCAGGAAAGCAATTTAATTGGAGGAAAAAAGTTTTATTTTTTTGTATTTGAAAGGAAAGGAAATGACCAAGCAAACAAGCATTCTTCTGGGGCTGAAAGCAAGCCCCGAGCTGCTGGCTGCCAGGGCCAGCTGGCCAGCAGCCCATGTACAGTACGTGTTTACTTGTTGTCTAACCACCGATAACTCCAGAGTGCAGCCGTGAATCCGAAAAAGAACCAAGTTTTCTGGTCAGAGAGGAAGGAAGAACAAAGCAGACAACAATAAAAATATTCACTGCTGATGGCTACCACACTCACTTCTGAATATACACAGTGATTAAAGAATCCAGCTTCAAATTAAAACTCTTACGTATCAAACTGGCAGGAGCACTTAGATACAAGCAGGAATTATATTATTATAGAGAAATAATGCTGCTGTGTACATGCCCCCCATGGAAAACTCCAGCTTTCAGGATTCCGTGCTCCTCGAGCAAGCACAAGTACAGAGCACATGCAAACCTGAAGCAGAAACACAACACAGATGTTTGCTTCCTTCCAAGAGCTGTCTCATTTAGCACTAAGTTTAACCTCGTGATTCAAGTGAAAAGCCCTGCTGATGGGGGCTGGCAAATATTGCAGAAGCCAAGTCCTACAGTGTACACAGAAGACTGTCACAGCACCTTCACCGCTCATGACATCTGGGAGTCACAGTCCTGGTGTCCAGGTCCCAGCTTCACCAGCCATGTGCCAGGGGGAGCTGGAGCCTTGGCATGGCTTTGGGAAGTGCCTCTGACCCTCACAAACAGGGAGCAGTGGCTTTTCCAAGCAGTTTCTCCTCCCTTTTAGTCATACAAAGCACGAAGCTTCGGGCCTGAGCCCCTCGCTGACCCCGAGCACTGCGGCTGCTGCCAAACCCAGCCCGAGGCTGCTCTGGGAGCAGCAGCCCTGGGAGCTGCATGGGCACCAGGGGCTCTGCCACCAGCACCCCATCCTGGCAGGCTGAGCCAAACATCAGCTTACTGCATAAACCCAGCCCGGGGTCCAGGAGCCACGGCCAGCACACGGATCCTGGTGCTGGCCAGCCTGAAGGGCTCCGGGGCTGTGTGGAGACACCGAGAGGGTGCCCGGCCCCCAGGTACCAAGAGGGTGTCTGAGCCTGGGCAGGGAGAGGGTGCCCGGCCCTGGGCGCCGAGAGGGTGCCCGGCCCTGGGCAGGGAGAGGGTGCCCGGCCCTGGGCGCCGAGAGGGTGCCCGGCCCTGGGCAGGGAGAGGGTGCCCGGCCCTGGGCAGGGAGAGGGTGCCCGGCCCTGGGCAGGGAGAGGGTGCCCGGCCCCGGGCGCCGCTGGGCTGGGCCTGCAGCTGCACGTGCTGCCGCCAGCCCCAGCTAATCCTGCTCCGTGATTCCAGCAGCACAGGCTGCAGCAGAGCTGATAAGGAGCTGGCAGGGGACCGTGGCTCAGCGCTGCCCTGCCTGTACGTGGACAGTTACAAAACCCGTGGTGTGCTAAGGAAAGACTCGTCCTCCACCATCTCTCACAAGCAGACGCTCTAATCTTGTCTCACAGGCTGGGACTGACCAACAGCCTTCCAGCCTGTGACTCAAAGTGGTTCTCTTACATTTGCATGTCTACCCCGAGACAAAACCGGCACGCTACTTCTCTAAAAATACTAAACATCAAACATAGACCTTCTCTATGTGCCTTCTAATCTAAGTAAATACAAGTCCCATAACAGAAAATGTAAAATGGACTTGCATATGGTAAGTGATATAATCACAGCTGGTGATTTAACAGAAAAAGGCATCACTAGGATGAAGAAGCAGTTTTCACTGGCCAAAAGGCTTCACCAAGTGAATTCCAACACGCCTGTCTTGCCAAATGCAAACCCAGACATCGCTTATTTATCAAAGGCAATTGCAAAATCCAGACTGACTGGCCTG
This sequence comes from Promerops cafer, assembly GCA_013398275.1. Classification (NCBI taxonomy): domain Eukaryota; kingdom Metazoa; phylum Chordata; class Aves; order Passeriformes; family Nectariniidae; genus Promerops; species Promerops cafer. The sequence continues at coordinate 572,743 of VZSE01007344.1, forward strand.
AAAACTGAAATTTGACTGGCAAAAGGTTACTTAGAAGAAGAAAAAAGGACTTTCCTTTTTTACACAGGCCTGACTTTCCTTTTTTACACAGGCCTGGGGAAAGGCTTTAAACTGACAGAGGGAAGGGTTAGACGTGATTTTGAATGAGGCCCTGGCACAGGGTGCCCAGAGCAGCTGGGGCTGTGCCTGGATCCCTGGCAGTGCCCAAGGCCAGGCTGGACAGGGCTGGGACAGTGGAAGGTGTCACTGCCCATGGCAGTGGGTGGCACCAGATGGGGTTTAAGGCCCTTTCCAACCCAAACCATTCTATGACCCTGTCTTCACTGTACTGGCAATAGTAAAAAAGAAAATATAGACTTCAGCTCGGGGATCCAAAATAAAAGGTGAATGTGTCAGTGCTGGAGTGCTACAAAATTATAATCTAATATTTGACTCCACTTTCTGAGATGAAGAATAGTAACAGACACAGCCCCTCCCCAAACAGCAGCAGCTTGGTGAGCTTTGCATGATGATGCAAAGGCATTAAATAAAGGCAGGTGACAACTCAGACACCTGCAGAAAGAGGAAAGTAATAACATTCTGCAGTTCTTCCATGAACAGAAAATAACAGCAACAAACCAACAGGTTTGGTTTGAACAGGTCCAAAGAGTCCAGAGCAATTCAAGTGCTCAGAGACAGGCTGTGAGAAGGAGTGTCCCAGGTAGTCCAGGGCAGTGAGAACAGTGAACAGCTCTTCCTTGAGAAATTGCTCCAGTGTGCAGTGACACAGCTCTGCTCTTCCACTGCTGTACACAAACTGGGGCATCCTACAGCAAAGACACCACTGCCCGAAGACTGACTTAAACCAAAAAAATACTGCCTTTGAAGTGATCTGAGAGCCCTGCCTGACTGAGCTGCAGAAATAAGAGCAAAGCAAAGTGCCCTGGAGCAGAGCAGCAGCCATGGATGACGGAGCCATTAGCTGCTCCCAGCCTGGACTCACTTACAGGCACAAAAAGGTCTTCAAAATACAGGCTGGAGAAGCCAATGATTGTCATTTTAGCACAGCGTCTCCCAGGGCAGCGTCTCATCGCCAGCTTGTTTGTATTACTGTTAATTTTCACATGTTGTGCGAGGCTAAGTCCAAGCAATTAATGCTCTGCAGTATCTGCACGATGACTTTCTACTGGAAAGAATTAGAAACCCCCTCAGGGCAGAAATACGCAAAGGATTCCCAACACCATTCCCCGCTCCGGCACCGAGAACAGCTTTATTCACTAAAACTACAATTCTGGGAAAACTGTTCGAGATTCATCATCACCCTGGGAAATGTACAGCAGTAACACAATGTACTGCACACACGGAGAGTGTCTGAGGAGGCATCTGCCCTGGGATCCCCCAGCTCTGCCCCTGCACACCCCAACCTCAGCCGGCTCCAAACACACCCAAAGCAGAGGCAGCTCCTTCCCAGCAGCCCCATTTCTCACCTTGGAAACCTCTCGGATTTAATGCGCCTTCAGAACGAGGAGTCTGAAGTACCACAGCACACTGTTAACACAGCAACATCAAACATAATCACCTTCCCTGGGAAAGAATGATTACAGAGAGGAGAGCACCGAGTTCTATCCTCAGCAGTTGGAAAATAAAGAAAAATAAACTACTGCAATGGCTAGAACATGGTCAAGTTCTCATTTTTCTTGAACAATTGAAGTTCTTTCTTGCTGTGTTTGTAGAAAATACTTTGAAAGATTGTATTTCAGTTACAAATGTGTAATAATTCTATTAAATTGATATTTATTCTATTTACTACAATCTCCCTGCAGTTAAACTAGAGAAAAAAAAAAAGATTTTTGCCAAACTGGGGTCTGGCTGCTTTTGGTGGCACATCCGTGGCAGCAGCAGAGGAGGGAAAAGAACATTCCTCAGTGCTGGTACAGCAATCCAAAGCGTGGGGGGACACGGACAGCCAGGGAAACTACTGACAGTAATATGTGTGACAGGGTAACCCATCTTTATAATAGAAGATTTTAATTTCCTAGATGTCTCTGGAACGATGACTACAGCATGAAAGAAGTGAAGGATGGCTTTCAAGCCCTTAGGAATCTCCCCAGGCAGCATCTGGAAGAGCCTGTTTCCTATAATCACCTTGATGTATTTGTAATTTTAAAGACAAAATTAAGTATGGAATTTAACACATGGGGTATTCATACATGTGAATATCCCAGTATCAAAAATGAGGAAAGGAAAAAGTGTTGTGCAGGAAGACATCACCACAACCACCCTGGATTTGCCACTGGCCCCCCTCCATTTTGGCTGCTTATCTGGTGGCATCTGGGGACAGTTTCTTAAGCAGGGGAGCCAAACCCATGCACAGAAGTGCTCTGGTAGCCAGTCAGGAGCAGGCAGTCGGGAAGGGGCAGTGCTGGCGTGGGAGCACCAGGGCCCACCGAGCACAGCTCCTGCTCCATCCTTCCTGGTGACAAACACCCTCGTCCCCCTGCACACCGAGCTGAGGGGTCCCAAGGTGATCAGTGACAACCCAGGACCCCCTCCCAGCCCCAGCTGCCAGCTCTGAGCTCCATCCTGTGCAAGCAATGCAGGGGTGATGTTCCCGAGGCTCACAGCCTCACACTGCCCAGCTGCAGCTCCCTCTCTGCTCGGCTCTGTGCTCGCAGAGCCTTCCAGCCTGGCACTCAGCACCCGAAACAGCTCAGGGTCAGCTAGCCAGACACCTCTGTGCACGCTCCCTCCCCAGCCCTGCTGGCCCGCAGGGAACCGGGGCGACTCCGCACCTCACCAGGCACCCCCAGATCCTGCCCCACTGCCGAGTCTGCCCAGCTCTCCAGCCCACAAAGAACTGCTCTTCCAGTTCCACCACAGCCTAGGGGGCTTGTTGGGTTCTTTCTTTTGAAATGGCCTCTGGCAAGGAAGCGTGTCAAAGTCCTGAAGGAAAGAGAAAAAGCAATTCCAATCTGTTCAAGTGGACTGGATTTCCAGCTCACCGACAGCCTCAGAGAAGCCCAGGACACTGGATGAGGGGATGTTTTCCTTCCAGGAGCAAGGACAGCTCTTTCGCAAGAGCCTCCACGTGCCCAGTGACCTTACAGGTTTACAGCCTCCCCCTCTGCCAAGGGCCAGAGCTGGGCTCCCAACCCACGGTGCTCGAGGCCCTGGGCAACCCCAGCTCCTCCAGGGCCCCATCATGGTGCTGGTTCGTTGGAGACAACATCTTTGACGGCCGGCAGCTCCTCCAGGTCTGCTGGGCAAAGCCAGCCCGGCCCAGGGGATCACTGGCACTGCACTGGCCCCATGGAGCTCTCCCTGCCCAGGCTGAAGGAGCCCACACCATGTGCCAGCAGCCCCACTGGGCTCCGGCCACCCCTTCCCACCCGCCTCCTTCCACCACCTCCCACCCTGCCCGGGCTTGCAGAGCTGCCTGCCAGGTAAAAATAGGATGGTTTTGATAATATCTGGAATTGCAAGTTTTGCTATTGCCACGAAGTTTAGGGTTTTTCCCTTGTTACCCCCGTTTCGTTTTGAAATTAGGACAGTTTTAAGATGTCCACGCCTTAAAACGCCGCAAGCAGGAAGCCAGTGCTGGTAGCACTTATGAATACTTGGAAAGATTCAGAGAGCTGAATGCTGCATTTCCTTTAAAGCTCTTCCTCGGTTCCGAGGCTGGGGTCAGCCAGGAATAGAAACCCAGTCACTTCCTCCTCCCCACTGGTATGCCGCGCGACTCAGCCGGGCTTTGATCCGCAGCACCGAACAAGCTCAGGCACAAAAATAAGTGGACTTAGAAACCTCCAGATTGTTATTTAGTAAAATATCAGATGTCCCAACCTTTAACGTGTTAAAAGAGTCTTTAAAGATTTATCTTTAAAGTGATAAAATAAGTCCAAGCTCATTTGTCAAACCAGTTGCTCTGGTTGGAAAGTAGCTGTCAAGTATCTCGATGACTCAGGATGTTGTCGTGCAGGCATCCTAATATTAACTGCTCCCCTCAATAAGAGCTGAAAAAGGAATGCTCTGCTACTCATAATACAGAATTCCAAGCACTCAGGTTCTTACAACACTTACATTTTAGATGAGGGAGTTTCAGCACTAGATTTTTTATCAAATCATGCACAGAACTTGCAAATCACCTGGCACTGCATAAGAACAGACTTGTCTTCTCCAGCTATGGAAACCAAGTCAGCAGAGAACTTGTTAGATGGGTTTTGTTAAAAAAGAAGGTGTCAGAGAAGCTTCCTTTTCAGTTCAGAAAATGGCAGATGTGTGGGGCTTAGCAGAAACACGTGTCCAGGAAGGGTAGAATTCATAAAGCAACATGAAAATGAAACCAAGGGAACTCCCACCAGAGCAGGACTCGGACCCCACACCAGAGAACTTCCCTCACAGTCAGGGCAGCCAAGAGCCCTCTCAAAAGCCTGGGCTGGGACAAAGTAGGTGAGAGAAAAAGCCTTTGCTGAAATATGGATTAAAGCAGCAGCACTATTCCAGCTGGAGAGCCTGTCTGTGATCCAGGATCACGGCTACACTTCGTGCTGCTTCAAACAACAGCAGAAATTTAACCTTCAGTTTTCTTTTAAACCTGAAGCTTATCAGGATTGTTTGGTCAAAGCAAATAGCCCCAAAAGCATTACGAGCCTTCCTTGTCCACCAAATGGGATTACATCATTTTTAATCAAAAGGCAAAGATGTAAGATCATTCTCTACATGCTAGTTTTAATTCATGTCTGGAAATCCCAGCAAGGTACTGAAAACAACTTGGACGTGGTGCTCAGTGCTCTGGGCTGGTGACAAGGCAGGGACTGGGCACAGCTTGGACTCGATGGTCCAGGAGGGCTTTTCCAACCAAAATGATTCTGTTTGGAAATGACTTTTTAATAAAAGCCAGGTCTGGGGAACCCCAAAGGCTGCTCCAGTGCCATCGCTGGGGTCACTGCCAAGCCTTACCAACAGGCAGTGCATCCCCCAGTATGCTATTATTTCAAAAAACATGTATTATCATACTAAAATTAAGGTGAAGTGAAATTAAATTCCATACATCTTCAGCATCCAAAAACTATTCTGCATACAAAGTTTAAGATTTCTAATTTTTAAAGCTGCTTTAAAAGTCTGTTTTCAGATATGACTATTTTTCTCATATTGGCTTATGTTCTAATCTAGTCCATGTTTTAAGAAAACCAAGATGCAGAGTCCCTTATTAAAAAAAAGTCTAATTATACCTACATCACCCTCATATGGGGACAGCACAATTGATTTGGGAGCATAGGGAACACAAGATTAACAAAAATTCAACAGGCAAAATAAACCATCAAAGGCCCTGGTAGCAAAAGTAACCCACAGAAAAAAAATACAAGAGAGAAAACAACAGCCGGGTGGTAGGAAACTGAAATCAACTTGCAAACTGAAATCCACATGAAACTATCAAGTCTGTCAGTTCTTTTCTTGATTTAGTTTTGGTTTTTGTTTCTGAAGTTAACAAGCCTGGACTGCATTCTTGCACAACAAATCCACTCATGTGCATGCAGAACGTGCACGTTTTCAGCATGGATTTATTCAAAACCTTTGCTGATGGCTTTAGGAAGTTATTGCTTCAGAAAGGTAACAGAAACTCTTAGGGGGAAAAAATAAGAGGAAAAAATAAATGGGTACACAGCAATGGACAGTGTGCCTGTGGATAGGTGTGCTGGTTTAAAACACATCGTTCTAAATCTGCAGCATCCAACCAACTGAAAAGCGACGGAAATCATAAATAAAATGTAGAGTTCAATACATTACAGCTGCATTCACACCCCCTCTCATTTCTAAGTGATGGGGGAGACCCCCCAGCCCTGTCCTGGCAGCACATCCTGTGGAACATCGCCCTCCTGCACAGGCACACCCCAGCTCTGCTCTGCTCTGCGAGGCGTCGGGGATGAGCGACGAGCTCAGCACAGCAGCAGCTCAGCCCAGCCCAGCCCAGCTCCCCCTGCCCAGCCCAGCACCCCCAGGGGCTCCCCAGCTCCCCCTGCCCACCCCAGCACCCCGAGGGGCTCCCCAGCTCCCTTTGACCAGCCCAGCACCCCGAGGGGCTCTCCTGGCCATGCCCACCCCAGCCCGGTGGCACCGCGGTGCCGGACGTGCTCCAGCAGCACAGCACGGCCCTGGCACAGCTCCCCGGCCACGCCGAGCCCTCCCAGACCCTGTTACTACATCCCTACACACCACCACACCTTGGAGCAGGTTCTCCAAGCCACGACAGCAAAAATAAACCACATCAGCTGCTCGTTTCAGATTGCAGACTCAGGGCAGAGTGGACCTGCTGGAGCTTGGCAATAAAAATCCCTGAGAAGCCCCAAACCTCACAGTGGTGCCCTGAAAGCAGGCTGTGAGGGCAGGGGAAGGCAAGGAGACACCACGCTGGAGAGCTGCCAAGGGGCTGAAGCCCAAAGCAAGGCCAGGTGCACACACACCACAAGCAGCCACGTCCTTCCCAGTGTCAGCTGGGAAGGAAGAGATCCATGGAAGCCCTCCCTGGTCATACCCAACTCACACAGCTGGAAAGGAGCTGTGTAACGGCTGGAGGATTCTCATCTAAGACCAGAACCTCATTTTCTAAAAATTTCAGAGTTTCTAACCCCAGATGTCCTGTTTTCACATCCCTCTCACCAGTGAGACACAGCCAAGCTGCTGCCCACTCGTGAGCAAAGAGGTGACCCACCTTCCAGCCCCTGTTCTCCATGAGAACTGCCAGCAGGAGCAGGGATTCAAACATTCAGGGACAGGAGCACACAGCAAAACCCCCCAAACCACCCCTGCCTGCAAGGGTTCTAATAAGGAAAGACTGAAGTCCCTGCTGCACCCAGAAGTGCACCACAAGGGATCTTCTGGGTAAGGACAAGGACCTTTCCCAGGCTTCTTGGAAAAAAGAAAACCAAGCCAGGGAGCTATGAAATCACTTCCATTATTTGCTTCTCGAATAGAGGACAGACTTCAGTGATACTTCATGATTTGCTCCTCCTTGACTCTACAGCACATTTCTGAGTTTCCCAAGTAGTATTTTCAGGCAAACTACTAATTTGTGCCCTCATTTCTTGACAAAAGTCCCATCCTGAGCAATACTTGCTAACTTTAAACTCAGCTACACAAATAAAAGCAACGAGAAATAAGAAGTATCTGAATAAAGCAACACAAGAGTAAATGGCACCCTGCTGCTCACAAGTTTCATATTAAATCTTGTGTGACCGTGGTGCAGAAATTTGATGATCTCCAGCTGTTTTCTGACACACAGTAACTGTACAAACATATTACAAATAGTATGAAGAATGTATTACTGTAAAATCCAATATGAAACTCGTTTTCTTTACTAAATTACAGTAGCAGTGAACTGAATTCAAGAAAGACGTGATCTTTATTTTAGAATTCCTTCCCCAACAGTACTTTTGCCTTTGCAATCTCACAAAAACCAAGATATTTGATCAAAAAGGGAAAGTTGTGTATGATATTGCATCCCCACAGCAAAGTATCAGCAGTCTGTGGGATATTAATTTCCAAAATACATCAGGATAGTAATTTTCTAGGAAGATTTACCATGGACTTGGAGCTCCACAGGTAGAGCTGGAATCTGAAGCTTTAATGGTGACCATTGGCACTGGCTGGATTAAAAGGGCTGGTACAGAAACATTCTCCACACACAATGTCAAGATAACTTCTGAAGAGCACAATTTCCTCCAGAAATCCAGACAACTGTGGTGATCATTGATTTAAGACCCGGGATTCTAGAACTCTACACGATATCCTGGGTAAGCAACACCACGTCCTGGAGCCTGAACTCGCCTCTCACACACGAGCAGTGAGAAAACCTGACCTCATCTCCATCCCCTGCATTCCAAAGCCCAGCCCCAGGCTTAGGGCTCCCTGAGCCAGAGGAGCTGCAGCTGCTCCTCCTGCTCCTGCCAGACACCGCCGGGACACGGAGGTGACACAGCCGGCGGGACAGGCCACGGGACAGGGAGGAAGATCCTTTGTCAGGGTGTTTTACAGTTCTGTTTTCAGGGTGTTTTATCGTTCTGTTTTCAGGGTGTTTTATTGTTCTGTTTCAAGCAATACAGGCATGGCTTGAGCACAGGGAGACACTGCTTCATCCGGGGATGGAATCCCAGCAGGAAACATCACGGCAGAGGTTTGTGGGAGCTGAGTCAGGCCAGGATGTGGGAGGCACAGGCACAACACCTTTGGAATGAAGGTGAAGTAAGGAGGAAAAGCCCCAGGAGAGACACAGTAACTGTGCTGAACTGTCCTCCCAGCCCAGCCCTGCGCTGCTGGGGACACAGCTACTCCCAGGTGCTGGTTATACACAGGGACAGCCCACACCTCTCCTGCCCACAGGCAGCAGGAGCTGCACGGCCAGAGCCTCCCAGCTGCCCCTCCAGCCTCTGGTACCAAGCGCTCCAAGCCACGGATGGAGCTCGCTCCGTGCAGGTGACCCTCTGCAGGTGACCCTCTGCAGGTGACCAGCAACGCCACGGCCACAGCTGGTCACCCCCTCACATACGGGCAGAGAAACCACCGATTTTGTGTTTTGGTTTTTTCCCACAGATAGCCTGAAAGAGCTGCTCTGGAGTCAGAGCCAAGACAATGAGATGAAATTATTCTTTTTTTGCGTGTGTCATCTATTCCAGCTGTACTGGTTCACTCCTGTCCCAGGGGGACGAGGCCATCCACTGACAGCATCTGACCAGTATTTCCAGAGCCCAGCACTGAGAACAGGATTAACTCCTGCTCTGCGAGGGCCTCGGCCATTTAAGCAAAGGCTGGGTTCTAAAAGGGCATCAATGGATCTCACACTACAGTGGCTGCTACAAATGGTTATCAATGGATCTCGTACTACAGTGAATCAGCCAGAAAATCCCTGGGATGAGAACAATAATCTCTACATGCAACAGTGCCACACATTAATTCTTCAGTAAATAAGATTAAAATCTGTGTATACTTGAGACTCTGGGACACAAAGGCTGGGAAATCAAAGAGAGCTTAACCCAAATTCCCTGGGTCTGGTGCACAGCACTGAGCACATCCAAGTGTTCTGCCCAGAAACCACCTTGTTGCACACACACTTGTTCTGTGCTCCTGAGCTCCAAGCTGATCACTTTACAAAGGCATTTCCAAGTTCATTCCTCTGCACCAGAAGTGACACTTGCAGTTATTTCAATAGCACAAACCCAAGGTAATTGTAACTATGGCTCTACAAAGCTTTTCCCATTGCCTGTAACTTGGATTGAAAACAGGATTTTATTGGGATGATGTTTTCCTCAAGACTGATGCCATGGGGACCATTTGCATAGGTGTCACTACAGCAGCACCTCGGGCTGGCTTCAGCTACCCCAAAAATGAATGCTAGTCCAGGGAGGACTTGGGAACCTTTTAAAGTGCAGAAATAATTCTGGTTTGCAGTTACATATACACACAGAAGATGCACCACTTGTTCATTTCCAGAATGAGCAGCAATAATCAAAGGAGGAAGGGAAATTTGCTTCCCCCGAGATAAATTGCTCCCACTGTAAAAGTAATCTTTAGCATGGTAAATATACAATGTAGGAGTTGGATAATACCTGTACTTCACACTTCTGAGAAGATTCGTGAGTAGGACTCATTCAACCACAGCTCTGCCTTCACTGGCAGCAGAAGAGTACAAGGGGTTTAACCACGGAGATAAATTTAAAAAAAAAATGGTAGGAACAACAAAAATAATTCTGGCTTACAAAACAACCTTAAGTTTAAAACAGAGATCATTGTAGGGAGAAATAAATTTGCAGAAGTTAACCATTTGGACTGGACTTCCAACAACCTCCTTGGCTATGAGCTCGATGGAAGGATCAGCCAAAACTTGGAAAAGTGGATTACATCTTACATGACCTCTCATTTGTCTAGTTACCTTTTCACAGCACCTTAGAGCACGTTCTGCAGGACATTCCTGATTCCCCCCTTTCTGCCAAAACAATGGATCATTTGCCATGTACTTCCAGAGTCAAACCCCCAAGTACAGTATTACATTAAGCTGACAAATCACAACACAGACTACTGGAGCCCCGAGCGCTCCAAATACCACGCCTGGGTTTTATATCAAAATAGAATTATTAAAAAAGCCCCGATTGCGGATGTCCCATACATTATCCACTGCTGAGTCAGGCAGCACTTAAAGCCCTACAGCCAGCCCTGCCAAGCCACTGGCCTTGGCCAGCAGCCGAGGGAAACAAAGCAGCAAGACAAACGGACAGCTGACCTTTACCACTGCTGGAAACAATCCCTTTTTTTCCCTTCCTTCTCATACAGCACCTGAGCGCAAGAAGAATCCCAGTTAAAGAGTTATGGGCAGAAGGGTAAAAGGGCAGAAGGGTAAAAGGGCAGAAGGGTAACTTTTGGAAGCAAGGCTTTGGACTGGGATCGACCAGCAAAACTCTTCCTCCTTCCAGACTCTCCTCCTCTTTAATGGCTTCTCTCAGCTCTTGCCCTTTCTTAAACTTCCTTAATGATCCTTATCCCCCACAAGCTTAAGTACTAGGAATGATTTCAACTGTAATAAGAGAAGCCATAACAGTGCCAGTGGGGCCCAGTTTCTGTGAATTCTGGCTGTAGGAGCAAACCCCGCATTGCTGGGCTGGTTCTCAGCATCCTTCGCTCCCCCCACAACAAGCCACATCTCCAGGAAGTCAGAGCCATAGGAGCTGAGCGAAGGATTTAATGTATATTCCATGCAGGAGCCCCAGGAGCGTGTGTTGCTAAAACCATTTCCTGGAAATGGAACGGTTTTCCCTGGCCTTGTGCAGAGAATCACAGCAACATCCCATCGCAGACGGAGGCCAGCAAGCCCTCCAACTCCTCAGTGAAGCACTGCAGCGCCATTTGCTCCTCCCTCCAGCTGCTGTCTCACTGCCATTAAGGACAGCCGAAGGTAAAATGTCTGTTAGCCCACTTTTTCCTCCCTTTTATCGTGTCCACCTTCTCCCCTCACCGCACTCGCTGGGAGCGGAGACGCCGCAGCGGCCCCAGACAAAGCCCTGCTGCTGCTGCTCCGGATCCGGAGCATCCCGAGCTGGAGGAGGAGTGTTTCAGCACTCACTTGGAGGAGCTCAGTGTTTCAGCAGCTCAGCACAAGCACCAGCTGGCTCTTCCACCAACAACAGCTTATTGATTATTGCCAATTCATTCCCATTCATCAAATTCCTGAAGTTTGCATGCAGTTGTTAACTTCTGGATCTCTCCCGCAGTTCACTGCAATTGATTGGTGGTCTTGGGCCTGATTATCACTTGTCTCATCAAAGCCAGCATGCTGGGCTACCTGGAGGAGCAAAACCACTCAGAGATGGCGTGACATCAATTCCAGCCTGAGTGGATAGAAGGGGACATTCCAGGCTTCCCATTAAACAGGCAGATTAAATACAACCTGAACACCAGGGCTGAACTGCAGCTTTTCTTCCCCTATGTTCAGTCTACAATTAATATGTTATTAGTAGACAAATAATTCTACAAACACCAAAAAGTATTTCCTCCTGGAAACTGAAGCTTCTCAAAATCCCAGCCTTCACCTCTCACATTTAGTACCTAAAAAAAACCAGACCACGGGAACCTGGCAAGAGAGTCCTTCCTTTGTTTCTAAAACAAATGCCAATTTTGTTAAGTCTTCTGCAAGAAAAACAAACAAATCCACAATACATCACCTTAAACTAACCCAGTTTAGACCAAATATTTCTGGCAAGGTTCAAGAAGAAAGAAAATGAACCCTGGGTTTGAAGCAGGAATTAATACCTCAAACACTGTAAAAGGAAGATGGAATTGCCTGAATGTTATAGAATAAAAATAATAAAGCAAACCCAAACAATGCTGTTTTTAGAACTGGACTTTGTAGTTGAAGTGTATAAAAATCCTTGGGAAGTAAAACAGCTCCCACAAAGCTGTGAATAATGCATTTTTTTGCAAAGCTCAACTAGGAGCCACCTCGAAATTCTTTACACATTCCATAAAGAAAAAAAAAAATCCATTATCTTACGGCAAAAAGGAAGCAATAAAATATAGGACGACCTTGCAGGAAGCAAGAACATCAGTGCTGGAGCCCAGCGTGGATGACCCCGGGCAGAGGAGGAGGCAGCTGGTGCCGGGATGCCCCGGGACGGTCCCTGCGCCGTCGCGGGCACTGCCAGCCCTGCCAGCCCTGCCACCGCTGCCCCAGGCTGCTTCAGACAGCCCCAGAGCATCTCCCCCTGCTCGCCCGCTCCCTCCAGGAGCGGCTGTGCCACGTTCAGAGCCCAGAGGGGCTCCCCATCCCTCGGGATCGCACACCGGACACGGCGCCGGTGCGTGAACTCCCCGGAGCCGGGCACACATCTCCGTGTTACCCACCCCGAGAGCGGGGGGCTCTGCCTGCACAGCCCAGGCAGCACCCCCTCGGAATTCCCCTCTAAAGTGACATTTCCACTATCTCGGGGGAATCTGCTTATTTAAACTGTCCCTGAAATCCTCCTCCCCGATGCAGAAATATTTCTTGCTTTGACACGAAGTTTATGATTATCATTAGAGATACAGAGAGAGCAGAGGAAATAAACTCCCCAAAAAAGTCCCCAAGAAACAAACTGAACACAGCACGGAATTGGACTAATAATGCAAAAAGGTTAGCACAAAGCACTTCTACTCTGTCGAAATAAATGGTAAGACACACTCAACATTCACATATCAAGGTGGAATCTAGCCACAGATTTTGATTTTCTTTTCTGGATCTCTTACACTACAAATTGCTTTAAACATTTCGAAGAAAAAAAACCAAAACATTTACAACAGAAATCAAAATCTATGAAAGAAATTGAGAATGAAAGCAAGCTAAAAGTTGTCTTCCTGAAACAAAAAAGAAATCCTCACACACTTCATTCCAACCATGGGAAAAAGGAACAAATATTGTCCAGGGAGAGCCCCGGGACTCGCAGGAACACCCTGGGGATCCAACTGCCAGCAGAGCAATAAAACTCAGAATGCTAAACCAGATCCTTCATCAAAAGCCTACAAATACCGGGTTTCTGTACAGGCTCTTGCAGGGCCTTTTTCCAACAGACTCCACAAAACCCCCTCCTCACCGGAGGCCACAGGTAGGAGCCAGCCCCCCACAGCCCCCTCCCAGCAGCGCTCCTGCCGTTCTGCTTGGAGTTAAATTCCAGGTATGTGTACGTCTCACTGCAAATACTCTTATCTCTCTAAAGGCAGTTATTGAACAAGCTGCTGAGTATTTCCCACTCGGCATCTTCTTGTCCATGTAAGGTAAATGTGATACCGAGCACAGCGAAAACTCCAGTTCAGCTTAAATGTAATTCTAGAAATTTACCCAGCAACCAAGTTATTTTTGTGCATAACATTTAAGTAATGCTAGGAAGGAAAAAAAGCCCACAATGATTGATCCTCTAACCCCTGGGAACGAAGGAGCTTTTGTATACACTTAAATACTTCCTTCCATACTGCCTGTGTATGGATCCTGCTACCACACACTCAATTTTCCCTCTAGGCTGTATCTTGGAATTTTTATTTATTTACTTTTTAGAGCATGCCAGCTCCCCTCCACTTTTCTTCCCTTTAATACCAATAATTGAGTAGTTGCTTAAAGCTGATGTTGTACTGTGGGATAAACACTCCCCAGTGATGTCTGATCAGCCACACACATCAAATGTAAAAGGGAAAAAAAAAAAAAGGAAAAAAAGCCCAAGCAACAAATCAGCATGCATGGAGCTGTGCTAAACACAACATAGCATTTTAATAAAGAGCAACACAAACCAATTACCTTGAATAGCCATTAGAGAAAGCAGGTCTGCCAGAGAGGTTGAGCGTTCCCAGCGGAGCCAACGCCTCGTCCCCCGATCCCTGGCACCTATTCCAATTTTCTGACCCGGCAGGAAGAGACGGAATGATATTAAAAATTGGTTTCTGATCCTGCTGCTGAGAGAGCGACGCCGTATTTAAATCATAGTGGTACATCTGTCCCCCAGAGGTGCTGACACCGTGGATGGAGATGGCCGAGACCTTCGTACCCAGCAGGTTCGACCCGGAGAAGCTGGCCTGGCAGTAAAGTGGGCCCATGTTTTCCTGCTTGATGCCGGGAGTACACAGTTCAATGAAGTCTTCCTTTTCTGTTTTCACTTGAGGCATTGGCATTTTGGAACTGGGTAAAAGGTCACCACGGTCATTAATTTTAGGTTTAGTGTCAGATAAAAGAGGAGGCTTGCAGTCTTCGCCGAGACTTCCTTCCAGGAGAAAGGCGTCGTCCGCGGATATGGGGGAGAGCAAGCCACCGTCATCGAGCAAGGGGTCCAGCCGCCACGGGCTCCCGTTGGGCTCCTTGCCCGGCGACACCGGCGGCAATTCCAAATCCTGGAGGATATCCAGGGTGCTTTGGTCTTCAGAGAACAACTTCAAGCTGCCACCATTTGAGCCCACCTGGCTTTGGACTGCAGCTCCCGACTCGGCGGGGACGCCGCGCCCGGCCATGCCTGGGAAATCCGGCTCGAGCGGCGCCTCAGAAGACGCGGTTCCCTTCGCGTCCTCGGCCAGGCTCGAGGACTTGTTCAAGCTCGCAATGCTTTCCTCCAGGAGCCTGAAGTCCGTTTCTCCAGAAGAGATGCCGATTTGGCCCTGGTGCGAAAATCCAAGGTCGTTTCCCATCACTTTTGCGTCTGTTTCACCCATGTACAGTCCCATCGAGAGCGACACTGCCTTGGAAAGGTCTGGCTGAGGCACATTGTTTCCTAATCCTTTTGGAAAGTCAGCCAAAACAGGTTGCTGACTGGAATCCGACTGAGAAGATGCAGGGAGAGGAGATGTAGACACAGGGGCTTGGACAGTAGCTCCACCCCTGAAGGGTGGATGGAAGTCCATCACGATCCCTCCTTTGGTACTGATGAGTGCATTTTTCCTGGTTTCGTCTTGATCCAACGGGTTAAGCAATTCTTTGGAATCCATTACTTTACCATTAACTATAAAAAGATGAGAAGCAGTCAAAGTCAGCACAGCATGGACACATTAATAACAGCTTTAAAATAAAAAGTCTAAATCCTTCGCCTGGCGAACCTGGCTCAGCTGCTCTGAGAGCAAAGGCACGGCACACCAGCTCCGGGCTGACACGTGCCACGTCTCTCAGACACACTGCACTTGTTTTCAGGGGGGTTTAGTTTTTGGTCCCTGTCTAGTGAGGAGGAACTATGTATTTTAAAGCTTTGCTAAACCTAAATGACGGGATAAGTCTGCCTGCACACAACTCGGACTCAAGCTACAGCAGGTGACATCTCTGCACGCACTCTCCAGCTGTCACACATCCCCGCACTAAGGAAGTGTAAGAATTGTTAAAGGACCTAGTTTACAAATTTTGCCCGGTAAATTTCCTTGGTATTTAACTACACCTTGAGCAGGGGAAAAGGACATTTGCCACCTTTCCCAGTCAGCTCTCCCCTTGCAGAGCAGGTCCAGAGAGGCAGCACCTCCGTGGTTTGGCATTCCCCAGGACTCGACCTCCCCACCACAAAACGCAGCGTTTGCCACCTTTGCACGGGTTCGGTCTTAAAATGCAACCCACCCATCTCGCAGTAAACCCTGCATAATTCTTTAAATACATCTCAAATTTATAAAAAAAAACTAGCTAAAAATAAAGCAGGATTTTTATTAGCTTGCAGCACTCTACCCGTTCACGGCTACTCTCCAAACACACCCGACACTGAAAACAAACCTCGTAAGTTTCAGATGTTTGTATTTGCTACATGGGGTTTTTTTTTTTTTTTTTCGGCGGACAGCATAAATATTTGGAGAAACACTGTAAATTCTTCGGCAAACTTCTGACACGGTGTCCGGCCTTCCCCCGGCAGCGCCCAGCTCCCACTGCTGCAGTCCGGGCGGGCCGGGGGCAGTGCCCCACTGCCAGCCTGTCCCCTCGCCGCCGGGCACAGGGACAGCGCCACAGCCCCGCAGCCGGGCTCTCACAGCCCCGGCCCCGCCGCTGCTCCCGAGCGCAAAGTTAAGGCTGCGAGCGACAAAAAGGCCCCACGTGTAAAGCCTTAAGGTGGTCCGGGCGAGCTCGTCCCGGGCGGGAGCGGCTCAGCGCCAGGAGCCTCCGGTAGTCCCCGGCGGGGCTCCGGGGGTCCTGTCCGCGCTGCCCGGGGGAACGGAGCCCCAGGGCCGCGGCCAGGGACCCGCAGCCCGGCCAGCCCGGAGCACGGCCCGGAACGGGAGCGGGGCACCCCCGGACTGCTGCGCTGCTTAAGGTGGACACCCAACAGCGGCCGGAAAAAATACAGAGAACACAAAAATACCTCCAGCGCTGCCTTCTTCCTTTTAGACATGAAGGGGAGGGAAAAGGTAGTTATTTCATTTGACAATTTCCCCAGCGCCCAAAAAAAAAAAGGCACAGAATCATCCAGCGTAGGAAACGTGTCAAAAATCAGCTGCGAGAGACTGCCCGAGGGCGGAAAACGCTGCAAATACTTAAAACCGCCGGATCGCAATAAAATCGCCTCTGCAAAGTAGTTTTCAGAGAAATGTGTCGGGACCTGTTGAGCCGTCTCCCGGCACACCCACTTGTGCAGAACCAGCCGCGCTCCCCGCCCGCGCCCCCCGCTCCCCCGGGACACGGACGCCGGGGCCC
>VZSE01007345.1:0-85746 GCA_013398275.1 Promerops cafer
TGGAGAGCCGCGGAGGGAGAGCTGTGCCTGCCGACGGCGACCCTCCCCAGCACCCGGCCCGAGAGGGGTGAGAGCCCTCCCGAAATTTCTCGGCTCGGATTTGGAAAAGAAGCACACAAACCTGGTGAAAACATGCCTGTTGGTCTCAGGTTTTATTAAAAAAAAAAAAAAAAAAANAAAAAAAAAAAAGTAAAAAAGAAAAGTTATGTAAACAAGGATTATCCCCTGCTTATCTTGTCTTGCTAGGGGGATTGGAAAATTCCAACATCTGGATTTGCAGAGTTCCTTTCATTTGTTTCATTTTTTAGTCACTCTTTTTTTTTTTTTTTTTTTTCTTTTTCCCCAGGGAGATGTTTTCCACATTTGGTTGGATACAAAGCCCTGTGGATCGCTGGTGTTCAGCCAAAGGCTTGTGTCTGTGGAGCCCCACAGAAGTAGCTCATCAGGGCATAGGTGACTTCTGCACCAACATCTGGCTATAGGAGTCATCCTATTCCTACCTTGTTCCTGCCTTCTTCCGCCTGCCCTCTGCCTCTGCTTCCTCCTGACTGTGTGACACACCAGGGCTTAACATGTGAGCTGGTACCCAAGGCGACAATACACCCGTGTATCAGAAACCCCAGCAAAATCGTGGGTCACAAGCATTGAGCGGAGGGAAATTAAGTCAGAAAAAGCAGTTCTTGTCCCTGACCCTACAGCTGTCCTTTTTGAAGCCTTCATTTCTTCAAAAATACTTCAGGTTTACTGCAGACAGGAATAAGAAATGCCAATGTTACGGATCTGGGATACACACAGCGACCTTAACCTGATCTATTTCTGTATCATCACTCATAGGGATAGCAGTGTGAACAAGGACTAGGTAACATTGACAAGAGCTGTTTAAATGATAAGACAAAGTATTTTTTAAATAGTCTGGCAGATATATTTGTCAGATAGCAGTGCATGTGCAATAAAACTCAGATGAGGAATCAGAGGAATTTGGAACCCAAGGCAGCAGCATTTTCTCAGGATTTCATGTATTCTAAGTGCATCATTTTGTCAGTAAAGAGGAGGTGTTTTACATAGTTTATGAAAATATATTTACACATTTCAATATGGTGTCACTATTGTGCTCACGCGCAAGATGAAGCTGAGTTTCAGTAACTGCAACAATAAAGAGATACATCAAATGACTGAACAGATGAGCTGCTGTTATGGTAGGTTTTCTGTTCTTCTCTTTGCCTCATTTTAGAAAAAAATTGCAACACCACGTTTTTAATAGTGTTGGTTCAGTCCCTCTCCATCTGCTGTGCCTTTCCCCCTCTTAAAAAATTACAGAGGGCCAATTTGATCACAGGCCTGAAACAGATTTTGAAAGACTTAGGTACCATATTAAAACCAAGCAAAACATTTTCCACCTTATGGGGCTTCGTGAAATGCTAACCACTTTTCACACCTTTTTCTTTCACTGGGCCATTTTGTTATCTCTCTCTACTGGAGTGTTCATTTGGCAACATATTACCTATTTTATAAGGAATAAAGTAAAATAAAAGAAACTTTCAGAATTGCCAAGTTCCTAAAACTGAGGCTGAAGTTATTAGTGCCAGTACACAGCATTTCTTAAAAGCTAATTATTCAGCAGATGCTCATTGCAATAAGTTGCTGAGGGTGGTTTTGACCAAGAGCCTCCTAAGAATTGCCCTGTGAGTTTTCTGCTGCAGGCTGCTTTGCTAGCACTAGTGCACTAGTGTGCAGGAGGGGAGAACATTTCTGAAAGTACATTAAATGTTTTATCTGCTGCTATTCAAACACAAGTAACACAGAGTATTTCAGATTTCACTCTCTCTCTCTGCCAGGATACATATTTAAATGCTTGATACTCAAAATATTTTCTATTTACTTCAAGTTACATTATTTGGTCTAGTAAGTGATATTATCTCTGCCCACAAACCTCCTACAGTTATATGCCCTCCGTGAACTTTATATGAAGTAGAGTATGTATTTGGAAGCAGAAATGAATTCCTAGGATTTCCTAATGACGGGGAAAGACACCAAGCCTCTGCATGCATCTGCTTTGTACAGAAACTAAGTAGTTCTATTTTAGGTTCCTTATAGGATTATAAGCATTATATAGTTGTATTTTGGGTTCCTTATCAGAAGGTTGCACTAAGGGTAGTGTGTGATCCAAGAAGGAGATGGAGGGCAAGGTTCAAATACAGGTATGGGGATGAACACAAAGTCTTTCTAAGTAGCAGGCAGAAAAAAATTAGTGACCATCACAGTGAAAATTTTAGGGAAAAGGTCTGAAGACCAGTAAAACCTTAACCAGATGCTATGAACGGGTGCCTATCAATGGAGTGGTCAGGACAGGTTGGTTTTGCTCATCATGTCTGACAGGACACAACACTGTATACCAGAAAAGTGGAGAATTCGAGAAAACATGAGGTGCTGAGGTGTTAACCTTCTTCACAGACCATTATTTACAAGAAAAACCTGAATTTTCTTAGGTGAATGTAAGCGAGCAAAGCTGCTGCTGGATGGAGCCAATGAAGCCTGCAGTTTTGAGCAGCAGCTTCTCTGCTCTTGAGGGTGGACACAGGATGTGTGTCCCTGCTCCTAGACTGCAAGTAGGGAGCATCAGTTCCCATCATTCCCATCAGTTGTCCCATTCCCATCAGTTGTCACAGTGGAAATTGTTGTAGCTAAAACATAGGCTTGAAGCCTGTGCTCAGTGCTGTTCCTAAAAACTACCTTCTCTCTTCTTAAATCCCTCATCATACACTGTCTCAGCACTGTCTGGTGGGATTCTTTCAGTGGCCAGGAAGCACCACAGGCCTTGTGCTTCCTCCTGTCCTCTCTCCGGTTTAATCAGGGCAAATGTAACCATTGAAAGTATTTGCGGCAGCAGCGTGTTTGCTTTGGGATGCATGGTCAGCCAGCGTGGTGCATTATTGCAGCTGTGCCCTGGGATGGTAGGGGAGGGTGACAACTGGTCGGTCACAAGTCACCTTGTGACTTTGCCCTGTAAGGAAAAGAGCAACCTCTGACAAGCCTCTTGCCCCGCCCCTGGCTCCGCAGAGAGGGACCTGCTGCAGGGCAGCCCGCCATCCCACAGCCACACTTCTTGGTCTCCGTCTGAGCTGTCGCCTTTTGAGACCTTGCCTGACATTTTAATTAAGCACTTTACATGAAAGATGCCAATGCACAGATAATCACAGATTTTTACAAGGAGCTGTTTAAATTGTTGATGCTTTACTTGGAGGTGCTTAGTTTCAATTCACAGTTTCTGTATTGAAGCAGAACAGTAGTTATTTACCACGACAGATAAAGCCCCGCTGAGTGCTGAGGAGAGGCTGCAGTACTGGGAGCTTGTAGCTAGGTGTAGCTGAAGCCCTGCCTTTCTTATTGATTAAAGTATTTAAAAGAGCAGCATTTTAATTTGATTCATCGTACACATTTTAACTGAATGAATGTAGTCAGAAGGAATAGTGATGGATGCTTATGGAGTAGAGCCTTTACCTAATGCAAGAATTGCTTCTTGGCAATTTCACAATGCCTTCACAGAAATTAGATTAATACACACAGCAACTCTACTAGACTGATTCCTTTAGCCCAAACCTCTTAGTCCAGGGGTCTTTTTGATATGGTTTGTTTTACATGTAAATATTGCAAGCAATGAAGTGCTTTATTAGAGGACTGTGTTGTTTTCCCCCAAGCTCAGTTACCAAGGTCTGTGTTTAAAGCGCAAGATTGTTTCCACAGGAATCAGTGAAGCAGAGCACTTCTAAATTCCAAAGCCGAGCTCTCAGTATTTTGGCCTAAGGAAGGAAAGGCGACTACTTTTCTTCCTTGCCTCTCCTTCAGATCTCTCCAGTTCTTACTGTACGTAACAGCTTTGCCCTGAATAGCATTCTCATAACTGTGATTGAAGATAAGGCAAAGTTCAGGAAGTACATTCTATTCTCCCTCTTTTTTTTTGGTTTTGTTGGCGTTTTGTTTTGTTTTGTTTGTTTGGGCATTTTTTTGTTTGCTCGTGGTTGGTTTTGGTTTTGGGTTTTTGGGGTTTTATGGTTAGCTTTCAAAAGACAGTAGTCTTGAATTATAAAAGTTAACAGGACTTAACTTTATTATTCACCTGTGATTTTTTTCCAGATATGCTTTATAACCAAAATCTAGATCAGTGATCTAGTGGTCCAGTTCTGACCTAGGTAACTGCTTGGTCAGTGAAGTCGAAGTCAAAAATCAAAGCCTGACTGATGGCTTATCCAGTATAGCCATAGCCTTAAGGTCCTGTTTTGGAAAGCAGTCAGTACTTTCTGCCAAAACTACATAGAATATTTTGAGTCTAATACAGTTACTTCAGCTCCCCCGAAGTCACACCACCAGAATCAGTGGGCCTAAAAGTGCTCAGAACACATTATTCATTTTAGGAGGACTATATGTTGCTTGGTCAGGTTATACCAAAGTGTTGTAAATCAGTCTTGGGTCTTTTAAGTCATTCTTGAGAGTCTGGAGTGGTGTTGCTGCAGACACTGCTGGATCAAGTCAAAGTGTCGCATGAGCACAGCACTGCAGATGCAGACATGAACTATCCTCTCTAACTCCAACACCTCGTGTAACAGTGGTCATTTCAGATTCAATTACATCAGAATTTGCAATCACTATGATGACTGAGAGTCTATCTGATGTTCTCATTAACTTAATTCAAGTATAGTGTCACATACTTGAATATAATCCTAAAATTTTGTTTGGGTCAAGAATGGATTAGAGTACGTTCTGATCCATATTTTGCTCTGACATTAACTTATTGGGGTTTATTACTGTTAAAATAATTCTGATAAAGAACTACAGTGACCTTCTGATTACCTTTTTTCCTCAGCCTAAAGTGAAATAACTTGAAAATGTCTTCTTTCTTAGTTTTGTGGGATTTGTATCACCCTGATAGGAGGTGGCCTTTAACTACTGAGAAGGAAAGGAAAATAGATGGAAATGTGATTGACTAACATTTTCCAAATTGTTTTTTTCCTCCCCCACAAAAATGAGCAGCTCCAAAGTGCTTGTCAGTGGCTTTGGTCAGCCTCTTTCATTGTGAGGAAATTGCATGTTGCTTTTTAAGGAAGCTTAAGTATATTCATGAATCACTTTCACGTATGTCACATCTACAGTGTATAGACACTTTTGTTTTCTGGTTGTTCTCCTAAAATAGTAAAGACATAGGTGTATATAATATTTAACATCCAAACCAATTCACACTGCTAGTAAAGCATCCATTGTTATCAGGGGGATTTTGTAGTTTCCTTTAGAAAGGCAAGTTGCCAACTTACACCTGCTTGTGCCAAGAGTTACCAGATTCATGACTCCTCAGTGTTTGTTGCCTGGGGTAGGCGATCATGCTGAAATGCTGCATGACTTTCTTCTTCCACTTTGTTGATGAAGGTTATGTGGAAGATTGATGACCTGTGGGTATCCTTGACACCTGACAGTCGATGAAGGAACTGGGTCATGGAACAGGACTTTGAAATTGATAGAGCCTCACAAGGACCCAGCTAGTCAAACATTAGCTGGTGACATAAAAGGAAAGAGAATACAGAGAAAACCAGACTCAAAAGAACCGTATTTTCTCCTTGCTTGCTGTTGGCTGGCACATAGGAGGTTTCTGGGGGCCTTACTGACTGGTGTGCCCTCCAAAACTTTTCCTCTTTGTGACTGGCAAATAAGTGAGAAAGGATAGGACTAAAGACTGGTTTTACACTTTTTTTTCTATTTTGTTGTTGGTAAAACAGTCCACAGTCTTATGAATTGTGACTATCCTTTTTGCCTGCTCTGCTAGCTGATCTCCTAGAGAGAAAAGATTATGGCACAGAAGCCAACACTGAGAAGCCTGGAGGTGCAACCAGACAGTAGGAGCCTGGTACACCAGGAAAGTACAATAATGGAACAGAATGGTGGCTCTGGGTGAGTTGCTCACTGTCTAACTTACAAGACAGGGAAGACAGATGAGAGATCAAATGATGGCGGGGGGGGGGAAGGAAAGCAAGGTGAGAAAACATAATATTTATTAGTCATTAGAATGAAGATATTACAGTCCTGTGATTTTATTTGCATTCTCCTGTGTGGGTTGTCATAGTCACAACCTCTGAAATTTCTGAGAGATCTCACAGATGTTTTCTGAATTTAATGAAAATCAGATTTACATATTTCCGTGGTCATGTGGACTACAGTTCCTTTGTACAAGAATAAATTAATTTGGTTAACATTTAGGCCCTCCAGTCCTATACTTACTTAACTTAGCCCTCCTTTGTTAAAAGCAGTGTGGGTTTTAGACCATCTTTGCTCAAGCTGACTAGGCAGGTCACATGAATTTGTCAACCCATGTAAACCCGTTGCAGAAAGTGAAGGCACACAAAGACACAGAACATTTTTGTGAGGTGGACTTCCATTTCACTTTAAGTATGCAACTCTGGTCCTCCTGTATTAAGCAAGCATGCCACAATTAAAGTAGAAAAGAATCTGAGCACATCTTGTTCCCATCTGCATGACCTTGGGTAAGTCCTTATTTATTGTGCATTAACATGTAACACTTTATGTCTCAGTTTACCCTTTCATATAATGAGTACAATGTGCTTTTTGCAGTTCACTGCTGCTTGATGTTGAAGTTACTTAATAGGTTATATTACAATCTTGCATGCAAGCTACTACACAACTGGAAAACACTGGAAGCCACAGAAGCAAACAGTAACTAGCGATGTGTCTTGCAATGCTATAGAAACACAAACAGTATTACAGATTGCCTGATGATGAGTTTCCAAGTGAACTAGAATTGTCCTCTCTGATTCCAAGTGGGGGGCTAAATAGTTAATTTTCCTTCCCTTAGTTCAGCAGTTCCCCATACTCCAAATAGTTTGAGAGTCTCAAATTACATAACTGCTCTGAGGCTATTGAAAAGCAGAGACCTGACCCATCCCCTCCTTTAGAATGCTGTTAGAGGAAAAACACTCTTTAAATTCACAGTAGTAGAGTTTTGGAGACACCTCTGACGATACGTAAATACTATGTGTGTATCTGTCTGCATGCTCCTGTTCAAGTCCAGGATCTAAATTAGAGACCAAATTGCCTTTCTCAATAAATATGACTTGCATAGGCTTTTTATGTACACAGAACAAAGATTTACTATATTCTACAAAGTTGGGGACATTGGTGCCACCTCTTGTATTTGTCTTTCAGCTTAGTAAAATATGAAGCTCACTCTCACCTGATCTTTTCTTTATTCATCCTTTCATCTCTTGGGTTCTCTTTTCTTCTTTATTAATTTGGTCCCACAAATGCTATGTTTAATAAGGTGCTTCTGCATAGCTAGAAAACCCTTATAAAAATTCAATTGACACCGTTTCACAGTTCTGACCTGCCAGTGCCAATATACCTCTTGCATCCTTTTGCATTTTCCATGTAGTGATTCTCCTTCCATGCACACTTTAAAATAGGTCATTGGTGTTTACATCAGCAGCAGTTTTAGACATCACAGAGTAGTGCTGCCAGTTCTGCTGATCACAGGATCATTCCTTCTGAACTAACAGTTCATTGTCCACCCTGTCATTATCCTATAAAATAAGATCCTCATTAGGACTTATTTCACCATCACTGTATCGTATTTTCCTGCTTCTTTTTACAGATCTTTATCTTTCACCACAAATGTTTCCCTGATTTCCAAGCATCATTTATCTCAATCTTTGTCATTTTCATTGTGTCAGCCCCTAATCTTTCTTCCAGTATTCCTAGACAGGTTAGTCATAACCTCAGTGTTGTTCAGCCCCCTGCCCCCCTCAGCTTCCTTATGATTATCAGCAGAATTTGGACCTTTCCAGCGAAAGATGCTTGGCTCCAATTATGAGATGCTTTCCTGCCCGTGTACAGCCCATACAGCTGGGAGAGTCAAGCCTTCAATTTCTAATTTGCTTTATTCTCTCTGCTGCGCACAAGCAGGTGCTGCTTGGGAAATCAATGACAGCTCCACACACGAAGCAGCTGCAGGACTGAGCCTTTAATGAGTCTTTTCCATTTCTAATTTTTATAAGCCAGTTCTAGCAGCAAACTAAAATAAATGATACATATTAATAATGAAACTGATGCAAGTGAATGTTACTAGCAAATGGAAGGACTTAGAAAAGGGAGGAAAAGACAAAGACAAGTACCTTTTACAAAGCAATTCAGTCTACATTATCATGCTGGAATAGTTAATTTCTTTGCTATAACTCACCCTTGACCGACATACCACTGGCATTTAAAAGACTTCCCAATTACATTTGATATGTGATTTACAGCATTATCACATCTGATTTGGGCCCAGAAATTTCCCCTGGCAGGTTCAGAAAATGTCTGGACTTGATGGTTGACTTGTCCCAGTTCTGTTCCCCCCTGTGTGTTGATAGAAGATCATGTCAAGCTAGAGGAGTATAATTTGAAGATGAAATTACATGACAAAAATAGATTGTTTCAGGATTCAGTACCTTTTTGAAGTTTCATGCTAAATTTGTGTTTGCTTATAATGGTGTAAATCAGCAGTAATTTCACTGCAGTACCAGAATAACTAGAAACAGCTAATATTGCTCTTTCCCTTCCCAATAAATTACCTTTATATATTGGAGAAGAGTTCTTTTCAAACTGCTGATATGCATTCAGGTGTGACTGCATGCCTCACCTGAGGGT
This sequence comes from Promerops cafer, assembly GCA_013398275.1. Classification (NCBI taxonomy): domain Eukaryota; kingdom Metazoa; phylum Chordata; class Aves; order Passeriformes; family Nectariniidae; genus Promerops; species Promerops cafer. The sequence continues at coordinate 8,683 of VZSE01007345.1, forward strand.
TTTCTTTACCTTTTGTGTGATTTTTCAAGTGGAGCTATTCTTAACTCTGCCAAATTCTCCAAGTAGCACATAGCATAATGTATTTATGTAGAGTCTGTCTCTTGGGCAAGCTGAAGCGGTGGAAATTGCCCGGAGAAAATTGAAACCCTGATAATTGATTTTGCTAGCTCTTAAGGTTTCAAAAGACTTGAATCTTTCCAAGAATAAATCAAAAACTGTTCAGTAGCAGACCATGGGGATTCCCTCCAGATTCTTGGAGTGGTTTCCTTGCTACACTGCAGAAATTATATTCTTAGTGATGTAGATTAAGAATTAAATTATTTGCTTAAAATAGTTAAGTCTGTTGCCTATTGGGGTTTTCTGTGTCAGCTAATTTGGCTGCATTATTAAGTGCCATTGGTAGCCAGGATCTTTGAGCTCTGGAAGAAAAAAACGTGGCAAACATTAGGTATATGACAAACCCTTCAGGCCATAAAATCTTATTAGAAGGCAAATCACAACCTTCCAGCCCTTTTGAGATTGATGTGGAGCTAGGAAATCTGTAGAAAATTGATACAGTGTGGAATGCAAATATATTACTCCCCCTCCCCTCCTTTTTTTCACATTAACACAGGACTAAACAGGAGAGAAATTATTCCCAAGAGACCACCATGGAAAATGCACTATTGGTCCTGGTGTTTACAACATTTCTATCAAAGTAAATTAGACCCAGTGGAGATTGGTTTTGACAAACTTTTCATTGGAAAATCATAGGACTCTCCCAACACTGGTTTAGTTGTAGGTTCCAATGGCAGAAAAATGCTGCCAGATTCAGCAGCCTTCTGACTTCTAGACCACCCTTCACATGTCACTATGCTTCTGTGTCTCAAGACCCATTATGAGGGCTCTTTCTAAATTCAAATTATGTGTTTTATGTTAATAGTTCTTAATCAACACTATACTTTCACTATATATTTTACATACCTGCTTGTTATTGTATATTATCATGTTATAAATATACTATATTATTATGTAATGACATAAGTATACTATGGTTATATTTAAACAGAACGGATCAGTGTTATTTCATAGAATCACAGAATCATAGAATAATAGAATGGCTCAGGTTGGAAGGGACCATCTAGTTCCAACCTCCCTCCCACAGGCAGAGACATCTTCCACTAGACTAAGTTGCTGAAAACCCCATCCAGACTGGCCTTGAAGGCTTCCAGGAATGGGGCATTTACAACTTCTCGGGGCAACCTGTTCCAGTGCCTCACCAACCTCATAGTAAAGAATTTCTTCCTCATATCTTATCTAAATCTACCATCTCTCAGTTTGAAGCAATTGCCCCTTGTCCTATCACTATTTGTCCATTTAAAAACTCGCTCTTTCTCATTTTTAAAAGTTCCCTTTAAGTACTGGGAAGTTGCTATGAGGTTTCCCCAGATCTTCCCTTCTCCAAGCTGAACAACCCCAACTCTCAGTATTTTTTCATAGGAGAGGTCCTCCCACATTTTTGTGGCCCTGCTCTGGACTTGCTCCAACAGTCTCAATACAGTCCTCTGATTTTCACTTTTTTTTTGTGCTGAGCTGGGCAGGGGGGGTCTCACAAGGGCAGAATAGAAGAAGAGAATCACCATCCTTGACCTGTTGTCCATGCTGCTTTTGATGCAGCCCAGGATGTGTTTGGCCTTCCAATGATGTTTATAACATAATTGATGGAAAACGCGGTATTACAGCAAGTGGTTCTGTCCCTGCACACTATAATTGAAAAACCTGTATCTGTCAAAAAATAAACCAAAGGAGGAAAGCCATGAAAAACTCATTCAGATTCTTAGAGAAGTTTCTGCATAAGAAGAAAAAAATGGTGCTCTCACTGATACAGATGTGGAACTGAAGGAGCAGACCATGGCAGTCCACTGAAGTCTGCATTCCTGTGTGTGACAGGACTTGGGAATGCTAGTCTCCAGATTTCCTTCTGCTGCTGGCTAGCAGGGTCATGGAGCAGAGCAGCTACAAATTGCAGAGGGGTGCAGACAGCCCTTTCCTTGCCAGTGGAGAAGGCAGGAGAAGCCCTGCAGCCTCTTTGCCTTCTGTCAAAAGACTGGCCTGCAGGACAAATCAGTCTGTATGGCTTCCAGGGGATATTAGGGCTTCTGCAGAAATTAAGTGTTCATTTAGGTGGAAGAAGAACTAAGGATTGCCATTGCTTTTGGTGAAAAAGAAACCTTCAAAACTTTTTCAAGTGGTTTTAACCAACACAGTACTGCCTTCAATGTCAGCATTTTTTAAAGCCCTTGAGCATTTGAGAGAGAGACTCTAAACATGAACCATCAGTCTTTCATCCAAACTATCCCATGGGACACAGAAAGAACACACAAAACTCCCAAAAGCAGCATTAGTGCTGGAGGGAGTGAGGAGAGCAGGGAGCATCAGCAGGTGAGAGCTGAATGTTGCAGCTGTGGAAAATGGCCTAGGCAAAGAAGGGAAAAGGTATTTCAGAGGAAGATAGGAAGGAAACCCAAAAGCTTTAATAGCATTGACTTAATGATGAACTTGTCCTTCCATTTGGTAAGGCTGAACACATTCAATATTATATAGAGCAAATTACAAATACAGGTAGGAAGTTTTTCCTCCCCTGGGAAGTCTATCCTTCAATAGATTTATGCTGATGATGATTACGTTTAATCCAGAAATAGACTGTTTGTTTGTGATATTCTCTATGACCTCTGTGGAAATGCCACTGTGCAACAAAGAGAGCATAGGGTTATTGATATGCAATCCAGCTCATAGCTGAACACACCTGTAAAATAAACTCAGTTTTGTTCCTGCAAATTCTCAAGGAGTCATCTAGCTTTAATGTGAGGAAGGCACATCTCCTCTTTCTCATGTATTAGGGAATGATTTCTTTCTCTTGCCCAAAACAGGGACATGAAATGCCTAAAACATTGCAAAAGCTGTAACCTCAGACACTATGCAGGCTTCACAGAAAGTGCTTTCAGTCCATTCTCTCCTGAGCTGGCCAGATGTAACCATCCCAGCATGCAGAGTCCAAGTGCCAGTCAGTTGGTTGTCCTCAGCACGTAAATTGCCTGCATGGCAGTTTCAATACAGTCCTCTAAATTTCTCTGTCTGAGTTTCCCTTTCAATTCCTAAGACAGTTATTTCAATTCACAGCCCAAAATCCAGCAGATCCCTTTTAATCTTCTGAAGCTACACCCACATACTCCCCACAAACTTAGTAATACTGATTTTATCTGTGCCTTTCTATTTCCTGACTCTACCACAGACTGTTTTATTTACTTGCATATTTAGGAATAACTCAGAATGTGTAGCTTTGTACTACTTGTAGCGGATTTTTATAATGATGACCCCAACTAATTTCCTGTTATCAGTACACTCTGATGTGGGACATGGGACATGACCAAGTTCCCAGTGCCCAGTGAATCCCATCATGTCATTTGAGCTGTGATAAGGGTTCCCATACGTGCTGTCACGCTGTTGCAAAAACCAGCTGACACATAATAGCTTTAACCCCAGTGAAAGAGAGTAAAGCTGAACCTGTCTTGCCTTGTGCTTGCCAAGGTGAGAGAGAATATGCCAGAGTAAGTTTCTGCAGCTCAGCTGTTACTTAGCTCCTTGGTAGCTCAGTTGTGCATTTTGATCTCAGAGCTGATTTTATTTCAAAAGAAAAATGAACAGGGACTGAAACAGGAGAATTCTTCAGTCAAATCAGGACGAGCACAAAGAGCCCATACAAACACTCTTATCTTCACTGGTATTCTGATCTCTTACACTGCCCTGTCACAAACATCCCCAGAGTGTTATCTTCTCTCAAAACACATCCAGCCAGTTTCCAACCCTCTCCAAAAGATTTTCTACAGAAGCCTCTGACCTTGCAAACTCACTCCTTTTCATTACCCCTAAATCAGTGACTTCCCTAGGAATACTACCAAGCCACTACCAGTCTGAAGAAAATTGGAAGAACTGATTTTCCCTGAAGCCACAATGCCCATGTATCCCCAGATTATAGGACCTGCCTTTTCCAAGTAGAGAAATAAGATTAATGAGAAACCACCTCAAGCATGAACTTTTTGCCCCACTGTCTCAACAAATATAGCAAGACCTTTAGTCCTCTCCAGTAAAAGTCTGAGATGCTGCTAACAGACAGACTATTTCTGAGCTGGTACTTCTTGATACTGAGCTGCCCAGTACTGCTTTCTCTGACATCCCTTGTAAGTCAGGCACAAAGCATTTCTGGTTCTTCTGTTGCCATGGATCGGTTTGAAGGCTTACTCCAAATCATTATAGTATACATTGGTTTTGCCACCTTTTGTTCTGTGCCTCTTTGTTTTCCACTGGAGACCAGATCCCATTTCTCTTCTCATAGCCCTGGCTGCCACTACCAGCCTATCATTTCTGCACTGTTTGCATATCTGTGCATTAAACTGACCTACATCTCCTTCTGGGGAGTGGGTAGCAGATGGTGCTTAGGTGACATGGCATCTCAAGATGGTGCTTGAGTGGCTTGTGGGTCACAGAAGTGGGAAATGCTGCTTGCTGCATAAGCAGCGTGCAGCTGAGCTCCCTGGGGAGCGCTCTGCTTGTTTGTATCCACAACTTTGGGCCAACATGAGCCGGCATAGTCACATGGAGAAAGTAGGTCAGGCAGGTTATCTTGGCTGCAATATTTGTTTGGGAGCTGCTGGGATCAGGGGGGCAGCTATACCACTCAGGTCTTTTAGCATCTCTGCCTTAATGGAAAAATTGGTCAATTCAACAAGAGGAGCACCATGGTGGCTGGAGCACTTGTCCTGTGAGGAGAAGTTGGATATTCAGCCTGGAAAAGGGACAGCTTTGGAGGAGAATATCAAGAAGATAGAGACAGGGTCTTTATAGGAGTGTAAAGCAGGAAGACAAGAGGCAATAGGCACAAGCTGGAACAGGGGAAGTTAAGGCTAGGTAGAAAGAGAAACTTTTTCAGTGCCATGGCAGTCAAGCCAGATAACAGGCTTCCCAGGGAGGTCGTGCAGTCTCCATCCACGGAGGTTTTAAAGACTAATTTAAAGCCCTGAGAGACCTAGTATGAGATCACAGCTGAGCTTCCTTCAAGCAAGAGCTTGAACTAAAGACATCCTGTGGTCTCTTCCAGCCAGTGAGTCTGTGGTTAAGAATCAGTCTTTTTAACAAATCCTGCCCAAATCCCAGGCTGCAAAGGGCAGTCACAGCTGGGAGTTCACATTAGGGAAATCCATCCCAGTCTTTGCAGTAGACACAGAAAAAGTCAACCAAGTTTGACCAATCCATAGTCAATACAGACAAATTTCACACAGCACAATGTCTCAAGTCATTGAGGGATTAAGACTTAAATTTGAAGGGTAGCAGCTGTGTAAGTATCCTTCCTTTATGTTCTCTTTCTGAGGGCCCAAGTCTCTAATCTCTCGTGCTATCTCTGTCAGAGCAGGGAATAGCCAACATAGCTGGCTCATGCTGCCAGCCAGCAGGCAGCTTCCCCTGCGCCTATCAGAGACAGTCCCTGCACAGTGCACACTCAGTCCCTGCACTGTTTGCTCCTCCTGTGTCATTCTGTCCTTCCTTCCTCACTTGGTCTTCCCGTCCCTCTTCCCTCAGTGGCAGGATTATAGAACCAGGGTCCTGTTGCTGGCGTGCCCTTGTCTTGTGCCCTTGCTTGACTTTTTTCCTCTGCTCAGATCTTCTCTTTATTCCGGTAAGTCTGATGAACAGTTTCCTAGTCACTGCTTGGTGACATGGCACAAGGGCTTTAATGTAAGTATTTCCCTTTGGGAGCGTCAACCCGCATTTTCTAGGAGCAGCCCTGGGAAAGTCTGGGCACCCTGTGACATCTGAGGAAAACAGAGAGGTTGTTGGTGACAGTAAGAAATTCTTCTCTTGAGAATGATCAGAGAAATTTAAGATTACTTTGGTAGCGCTTGTGCTGAATTGAGACTGGGGGCTGTGTGTGGTCTGCTGCAACAGTCAGTGGTCAAGATTCAGGTGCCACATGAGAGGTGCAGCAGGAGGCTTCAGAAAGTCTCCAAGTCTGGTTCTGAGCCTGTATGGAAAACTGCCACGAAACCTCCAAACTTTTGTTCAGTTTTGTACTAGAAAATTGTGCTTAAATCATAAAGCTATTCAAATGAAGTGGGTAGATGATACTGGTTTTATCTCCGCTTTTTAAAGTAACACATAGGGCAGTGTCTATCTAGACTGTAAGAAGGTACTTGTGTTTTTCTGGAGGGTGATCGGAGCTACAGTAGCAGGGGCAATTCCAGAGTTTAATGTTTGCTGCTTTGAGGTGTCACTGCAGACCAATCTGGTGCTATATAAAGATAAAAAATCAGATTTTATCAGCATGTGTTGGCTGGTGTAAATATATGTAAAGCTTTGTTTTAGAGAAATGTGTGTGTAGGTGAACTTTGAGCATAAAGTGCTAAATACCATCACCCATTTTAGAAGAGCTTAAAATAGCTCCTGGCTGCAGAGCAGGTGCCATGTGTCCTTCTGCTGAATACATGGGGATGCAAAAGCTAAATATAGACCAGTGTGTAAACTCTCTAGAAGTTCAAGCTGAAAGAAGGAAATCAGGAAGCAAATCCCATGAGAAGGAAGGGGAAGTACACTGTTTTTAAAAAAGATAAACAAAACTCTGTGACAGTCTTCAAGGCAGCCAGCAAGACAAGCTAAGAAGAAGACATTTATGTTTTGGTCATGCCAGGAGGGTGCCTGGGCAGCAGTGTCAGCTCCCAGCAGTGCGAGAGGTGGGCTGACACACCCCAGCACAGGAACAGTTTTCCCAGCAGCAGTGGGATAGCTATTGCAGCTCTGCTAAATCAGTCATTGGCCCTTGCCTATTGACCTTTTACTTTGGAAATACTGTCTGTTTTCAAAGCACAGTGAAGGCAAATTGTGCTGTAAATGTGAAATATTAAGGGATATAATTGCAGACAAACAAACTCAGCATGTAACCACACTGATCTGAGGCACACACCTTTGCTGTTGCCTCTGGGTGCAGCTGTGGCTATGCTGTGTGCTCAGCTATGCTGAAAGCTCCATTTCAGCCCTGAGTTATCCCAAGTTCTTAACAGAGGAAAAAGGAGAATGAGAAGAGGCTTTCTCACAGTGGGGAGCCAGCAGCTCCCTCTGGCTCCTGGGGGTGTTTCCCACTAAAGGAGAAGAGGACCACAGTGACTATTTGTAGGCAGCAACCACAAGTGTCAAGTTTCCATCCAGAACACTAGGGCCCAGAAAGGTGCTGATCTCACAGCTGTGGAACAGGTCCAGGATTTGGGAATGCAGGAGGAAAAGAGTAAACAAGGTGCAATGCTCAGACTCAGTCAGACTGGTCAGTCCTTCTCCTTGACGTAAAACAGGATAACACTGTGCTGGAAATTCAGGTGCCTGGAGACAACAGTAATGGTAATAGGAGTTGCAACACTGAAGAAGTGGCTAGTCTAAAATTGGGCAAGTCTGAAAAACCAAGGAGTTCTTCTTCTAGACTCAGTCACCTAATTTTTAGGTATTACTGTGTTTAAGATAGAGTATAATGTAAACACTTTGGGTCTTGCTGAAATTGGCACCAGAAGTCTTTTATGGCCTGATAAGGGAGAGCTCCTTGTGTACATCAAGGTTAAGCAGGCTAGAGTACAAGGGTAAACTGAGGCCAACTGCAGTAAAACCTCCCAGCATCAAAGGCTGTAAGCAGGCAACTCTCAGATGCTGTGACTGCCTCAAGATAAACTGCAGCACTGTGGAAGCTGCTGTGCAAAACAAGGTACAGAAATCTTCACAGGCATTGTGTTTGCGCTGGAAAGCAGTTAGCAGACTTCTTGGTTTAGCCTGAGGAAGAACAAAACAAAACATTAGGATATTTATTTGTGTGTGTATATACAACCCCTAGTATGACCCAGCAGGTGGGCCCCTTTGGGTTAGAAGTTCATTGCTGTGTATTTCTGGGGTTCCTGCCTGCTCAACATTCTGGGCTGGTGTATGGAAACTCAGCAGATGGGAATTGCCGTGGTTTCAGACTGATTATAACTAATCCCTTTCTAGCCAGGAATGTATACTAGGGAAGATTTCCTGCAAGGCCAGCTTGTAAACATCTTGTGTCCTTGATTCTAATCATCCAGTTTCTCTTTCATTCACCCTTGGTTTTCCCTTGTTACTGAGACACATCATGCACAGATCAATTGCCACTGTGGATTTAAAGCCTTCAGTATTTGGAGACATGCTCTATGATTCACATAAGAGGAAACCTTTGGCCAGACAGTGCTACCACATGAATGATGAAGCTGGGAGGCAGCCAAGGGAGAGAGTTGGGGCAAAGACACAGCATAGTCTTGAGCCTTCTTACAAAGAGGGGGAGATAGCCAGAAAAGAAATTAATATTTGGAAATGGAGCATTTTGCAGTCCTTCTCTCCCTGTGTGATGAACATATTACAAAAATAGCTATTTTAAATTGGGATATACTTTCTGAGAGTTTTATTCTGCCTAAACAAGAGCTGGTAGTCCTGGGTTTTCTAGCTGATTGATTGCCAACTGCCAATTAGCTCAAATTAATGATTGCAACAGTAAACACTAGCCTGAACATGTCAGAGATAAACACATATTTTGTGGAGTGTCTAGCTCAGCCTTTACAATACTCTTACTGACCTTGAATTAGTTGGCAGTCAATTAACTCTAGTTAAAAAAGATCACAAACAGGAGGCTAACATTTGTGCTATCTGGAATTATTTACTTAAATTGCACATATAGGGTCTAATTTTTCAATGAAAATGAAACTCGATATGACATCAAGTCAGATTGATATAATTTTACAATCATTTTGTAGTGATATAATGACTATGCCACAAGGAGTGAGGAAAGAATGGGATGTGATTGTGTGACAAGTCTGTGAGACCAGGTCCAGATGCATTCCTGAGCCATTTCTGCTGGCAAGTTGCATCTATGGGTGGACTGCAGGGGCATGGATTTATAGCTAATAGTTTTCAAGCACTTCCTGAGCCCACTCAAAGCTTTCAATTATTTGCTCGAGAGATGATAACTCTCTTTTGATTATCTTATCTGCAGGCCTGGTTATATAGATAGAAGATCAAATCTTCAAAAATGTTGCCTTAGTGATGGCCATCACTGCACTTCCAAACATCACTTTGACTGGGGGGAGTTTAAGAACACTGAGTCATTCATTACAGTAAATGACACCTCTCTTATCATATAATGCCTTTGGTCATGTTAGTTTACAATTTTGAAAGCTGTAGAAATTTAGACACTATAGAAGTGTTACAGCCTATTTGAACAGGGAACAAAATGCTTCCCACTTAGCTCCATGTTTTCGAAGTCTTTTAAATAATAAGAAAGCAACCACTTCAGGTGTTGGAAAGAACCAACCAAGTAAGCTTCTTCCCGTCTTCCTTCCCCACTGGCACCATTGTAAATCATATTATTAAGGAGAGGAACAAAAATCAGTCTGGAAATGAGAGAAAAAGGACGCATGGCTGGAAAGAGTGCAGTCTGCAGTCAAGCAGCAGTGGGGGTTAGTTTCAGACCAAGGTCCAGGTGTGCACCCCACCTCTGCACTACTTCATGAGGACAACACAGAGATGCCAGCAGCTTCTTCCTCTGTGAGGGAAGGGGCCTTCACTACTCTGAGTTTTCCTGGTGCCCAGAATGGTCTTGCTGACAACCTCATTACGAGGTCCTGGGTAAGCCAGAGCAGGAACACAGATGTGTTGGGGGCTCTGTATTTTCCTGGCTGAGTGCAGCTGCTCAAAAACACAAGAAAACAAAAGCTTCCCTTTGCAAACTGGGAATAAATTAGCTGAAATTTGCCCCACAAAACACCATGGACTATCAAACTATGTTATGTGTGGTTGGGTTTGTTTCACTGTGGTTTATTCTGTAGTTTGTACTTTGTCAAAGAAGCTGTCAGCAAGTACAAGAGAAGGGTGGTTTAGAGCTGTTTATCTTATTCTTTGCTGCTATTGTGACGGTACCAAATTACATCTCTTGTAGATCAAGTGCCATGCTGGGCTTTCAAAGGGCACAGTGCAAATTTCAGTGCATCAGTTTCATATAAAGTATTTTTCATGATTGTTGACTTAAGATGTGCCAACAGGAGAGAAACAGGAAATGAAACTAATACAGCTCTGAAGTGAAGCTGCCCATATCAGTAGCAAGTGTTGCAGGTAAACAGATCAAGAAAAGTAAACATGTGGCAATAATTTTATTCAAGGAGGAAAATTATGTAAGTGACTGGGGTGTCATTTCACGTGTCATTGCTGGCAGTGGAAATAAGAGGTTTTCATTTTTAAATGTTAGATTTGGGTAGGTTTTTCTCTTGGAAAGTATATAATTTGCTTTTCTCCTTGCAGGCAAATCACCTTGGTTATTTGTCTAAGTGTGACATATTTGTCAAGCCAGAGCCAACGGATAAGCTGCCACCCCAAATTTCACACAAAATCACTTACATGCTGGCCAAGCTTTGGGAACTGTTTGATGGCTAATTCTTTATATGGCTAATTCTATGGCTTTAAATTAACCCTCCATTTGTTTTTCTGTCAGGTGCTGCACCAAGCATGGAGAATGACCAGTCTTCCACCTCACCTGGGCAGGACATCCAGGGGCAGAGTGGGGACAAACCTGCCCCTGGCCTGCTGTCCCCTGCTCCAGCCCCCACAGAGCAGCCAAGTACCTGGCCTGAAGCAGCCGTGTGTGACATCTCAGAGGAGCTGAGCCGGCAGCTGGAGGACATCATCAAAACCTACGGGTCTGCCACGAGCCTGATGGAGAAGGAAAGCACTGCTACAGGAAACGACAGACCTGAGAAGGGAGAGCCAGGCAGCTTGGAGGATGCAGAGTATGAAGATGGAAATGAAGAGAGTGAGAAAGAGAAGCTGGCTCCTGGGGATGCTTCCAAAGTGAAGGAGCCCAGCAGCAACAAGGAGCAGAAGCTGGAGAAGAAAATCCTGAAGGGACTAGGCAAGTATTTAGTATTTATTTACATACTCACACAGCCCTTCTGCAAACACAAGTGAGAACTCCCTGGTCGTTGCTCTTTACCATGTTAAGCTTCTGGTAAGAATGACAGGGACCTCCCGCTACCACTGAAAATTACAGTGACCATTACAACTTTTCTATAACTGATAATTATTTTTGGCACTACCCAACATGTAGGCTATATCAGATATTAGCTCTTTAAAAAAAAAAATTGTATCACACAACACTGATTTACTACTGGGCCACCCACATTGCTTAGCCAAAGCTGTCAGTCCAATGACACACGTCACAAAGTCACTTAGATGAAGGAAAACCTAGCCTCACGTATGTACCTTAGTGAATGTTTTCTTCTCCTGTCTGCTCACATATGACTACTCACTGGTCACAAAGGTAATAATGGTGCTACTATGTGGCATGGGGACCTGCAGAATAAATTTACTGTCATGCCCATGTTATTTTTCATTTTGTAAACCCCTGGACTAATCATATAATATATATGAAATAAGCCAATATATTTGTTCTCTAATACCTCAGCCCTGGCAGGGCTGTCAGCTGAGCTAGAAAGAAGTCTCAGCAAGTTTCTGTATTCGTGTACTTTCTGCCGGGCAGCCACTAGAGAGCAATGTAGTTACATTCCAGTCTAATATAAATGTAAATTATTTCCCTTCCTACATTTAACTCCAGCCAATCTTCAAGCCTCCCCTTTTGCATGAGAACCCAAACCCAAGTAATACAGTCAGACTAAGCCTGTAAAGAAATCACTACAGGACATTCTTACAGACAAGGGACTAAGCATAGGACACAGAATGGATTTTTTTCCTCAAAAATTCTTTGAATGTCCACAAGAAAATTCCTCAGTTTCTACTGCCTTGGCTGTGGTGCTGTTACTGGTACCTCAGCAAGCTCAGTGAAAACCCTACCAACACACAGTGCTCCATCTGCCCTTGTGACAGTTCACACCAGGATTTTATTTTAGCTCACTTCCACTTATTTATGCTGATGCTGTACAGGGAACTTAGTGTGAAATAAAGGATTTTCTCCAGAGACAGTACTCCTGGACTGCACTAGACTTGAAGTAGAAAACATCCAGCCCAGAGCAGAAAGCAAATCTTGTCTCACAGCCTCAGGAAAGAGGAGCATTTGGAAAAGCGCGTCCAAGCCTCTGGGACCACAGGCAACCTTATCTCCAGGGATGACAGGGGTACTTTGTGTTTGATGAGCAAGCAGTGTTCAAGCTCCAGCTCATACCTGGGGCTGAAATGAAAACCAAGAGGTATCAGAGGAGAAGCAATACCTAAATGGGTGTGCAGTGATTTAGCTCTGCACACCCAAGGAGTTATTAAACTATCTCTGGTATACAAGCTTTCTTCTCCAAGTCAGGGAACTGATTTACATGAGTATCACATAGCCCAGACCTGGCTGGCAGCACCTACCACTCTCTGATTGTTTACTTCCCCACCATAGTCTCTATATCTGACTTAATATTCATGATGTCTTGTGTGGGTTGATCAGCAAAGGAGCTGAGTACACCAGATTTGATCCACTTTCACTTGCAAAGAGATCTGTTCCTGAACCTTCAAGGTCCTCACCCTTTCTGTCCTGTTTCAGTCAAATGTGCCATGTGTCTGACCTAATCATGTTGCAAAAACATTGTATGAAAATCAGATTACACAGGAAAAAAGCATTTCACAAATGCTTTTGTTAGAAAAAAAGCGCATTACTGAGGTCTGAAATGGAGGAAAGGCCTAGCATCTTTGTTCTTATGGGGCAAAGAAAAACCCAGAAATTTATAGCAGAAATTATTCCTTTCCTTCCAAAATGCCTCATTTCACCCTGTGTTTTTACAGGCCCATGCATCAAACAACCAATTTCATAACAGTACATCAACTACAAACTACCTCTAGCATCAAATCTCTGCTTCCTCTTTTTCTAAGGAAAAGAAGCCACCCTACTGATGCAAAGTTTGAATAAGCTAAATACTCCAGAAGAGAAGCTGGACCTGTTGTTTAAGAAGTATGCTGAGCTGGTGAGTACAATGTTGGCTCTTTTCTGTACAAACTGCCAACACAAGAAGGTATAAAAAACACATGACATGCAGCATGGTCAAACCTCACATACCAGTAGTGTCTGCCCTGATAAGTGAATCCCAATACAATTGTCATGGTCAGGTAATTATGGGTTAAAAAGAGGGAAAAAAATTAAAAAGTGAGGGAAACAAGATTGTACTTAAAGGAAAATCTACCAAAGTGACCCAGACTGGAGACTGGTGTCTAGGCTCCTGCCTTTGCCTTCTGCAAGGAGTTTTTGCATGCTTCTGTTGTAGGTATTGCTTTAAATTATGCATTGGTGATTTCATCAAAATGAAAATAATACAGGACTTAGTATAAAACTTCCTATATTAGGAAGCAGATAATAGACAACCGAGACTAATCATAAGAGAAGCCACAGCACGATGAAATGAAGAGTCAAAGGCCCTGCCACCATAATGTCACCCCTGTAACAATGCCACTTACCTGACTGTTCTTTCCACACTTAAGATGGGTTATTTTCAGATGAAGGGATTTTTTTTCTTTGTAGTCAAAGGACTGTATGGCCATAAGCTGTGGAAATCTTAAAAATGACAAGGCTGCAGCATTTTACACTTTGTGGAGTGCTGAAAATGTGCCAAGCAGAACATTGACTTTGTAATTGGTTTTATGCACAGATGTGTCCATGTCTCATCATAACGTGAAGAGAAATTTAGCTTTCCCTTTTTTCATGTAAAATCCTCTGATTTCATAAATTGGGCTCAGGCTGTTCATAGTTTATCTCATGCTTAAAGGGACTTCATGCTCACGGATTAACTGAAATAGGTCTTCTTCCTCTATAAAGTACTCTCCACTGCATTCAAGTGGCATTGCAGCACTGTATAAAACAGGGGCCGTATTGCCAGTAGCCCATGCAGGAGAAAGGTGCTAAAACAAAAATACTGAACACTTGTTTCTGACATACTGCGCAATGTCGCTAAAACAAATCATTCAGTAAATAACTACAAAAACCTCGTTGGAGACAGCCCTACCCTGCTCACTCAGAACGGCTGAGGGGCGTAAGGTGATTAATGGCTTGTCAGCAGTTGGCTGTAGCTGTGACTGCTCTCCCTGCTCTCTCTTGTCCATCCCCATCACACACTTCAGATCAGGTCTTGCTTTTGCTGAGTTGTTTTCCAGCCAGACCAGCTCCCTGGCCTGGTGAGCCGTGTGGTGACACAAACACTTGTTGCAGCACAGCTCAGGGGAAGGTGTAGCCATGTGACAGGTGGAGCTGGGTGCTGGCAGTGTCTTCCTCTGCTCCAAGTAGTGTTGGGGCTGGCTGTAGCTGTAGAGGCCACCCAGCAATGTTATTTCCCTGCCAGCCCATGCCCTGGCACAGTTTGTACGACTGTGGGTGCACAGCAGGCTGGAGCATGGGCTGGTGAAGGTAGAAGCCATGCCAGCAGGGATGGGGAAGCAGCACAGCACAGCCATTTGGGCATAAACTCTGCCATGCTACTCACCAACAGAGAACATTTCATTCACTAAATCCATTGTGTTGGGTTAGTAAAGCAGACTGTGGTTTACGACACCTTTTGCTTACAAACAGCTGTTACAGAATTGTTTATAACTGGATTATTTTCAGAGGTCCTGCAACTCTCACAAGTGCTGGGTGCACGAACAATATGCTAATAAATAAATATGAGCTCTGTCATTGTCTGCAGTGGTATAAAGATAAAACTATTTTCCTAAATTGACTTTTTATTTCTCTAGGTCAGTTTTCAAAAATCAAAATTCCTTCTCTTTGCACTTAATTTTAGCTTCTATTTCATTAATTATTCTTAAAAATTTATCATTGGGGACCCTTTTTGCATTCATATTTACCAGTGAATTGCCTTTTTCATTGCAAAAGTAACACCGTGTCTTAGATATTCCTGAGAACTTTTAGATAGAAGTTTCTAGGCAAGTAATATTAATGGGGGAAAAAGGGGGCAAAAAAAATGCTTGGAAGACTTCTCATATCATGATTAAGTCCGACTTTATTCTGAGCCCCCTATCTCAACCACAGTTTGAGTAAATCATGAAATTTGGATAAATCATTATCCACTGAGCACAGGCTGTACATGCAAACTGTGAAGCAAAAAGAACACTTTTTTTGTTTTTCAGCAGAAAGGGGAAGGGGACAAAAACAAGGTTATGAAGGAAAAAAACCTCAGCCTTAATTACAGAAAATAAATTTCTTTTCCCACAATACTAGAAAAAATATTTCAGCTAGTGCAGCTTGATTAGTTGCAAAAGCCCATATTGTGATCTACAGGAGCAAAGATAGACAATGCACGTGTTAAAAGTTGGACATAAACTGTAAATATACTCCAAGCTGGTGAGAGCATTGTTTTGCAGTGCACTTAGCTGTGATTTGATTAATAATACATAGAGCTCTCTACTGTAAGCATAAATTACAGAACATCTGCAGAAAACAGATGAAAGTGTAAAATATGATGCTGTTGACTGTCTTGTTTGAGCTGCACATCATTCCCCAGTGCTCACAGACATACCCAGTCATACGGGGGTTAATTAGTAGAAGTGGTACCATATTATTAGATAATGTAGTCTCAACAGCAACTGTTATTATTAAGGTTCGCATGTTTAAGCTCATGTGCTTCTGTTTTACACTCAGAAAACATCTGGACTTCAGAAACACCTTGCAATGTATGCACACCTGATACAGTGAGGAGGGTTATTGTGTGTTGGAACAGGAGATGAAATCATTAAAAGCTTCAGAGGTGAAAGACTTCTTCGACCTCACTGTTAGGGTGTTAATTTACAGTACAGGAATTTTTTTCCAAACATCCAGTGATAGACATTTCAAAAGAAATTACCAGCCTGTGCAGGGGTTACTGTTAGCAATTTTGTTGCTGGTCCTCTTTGCCCTCTCCAAATAGAGCCGGCTCCCTACCAGCCTTCTAGGGAAGGCAGGAGCCATGCACCCACAGAACAGCAGACTCCCAAGGGAACATCAGGGACTGTCCGTGTTTCCTCCAGGAATTATACGGAGACAAAGAGCCCAAAAGAGGTTTGATTCACCATGTCCTACCCCCACTGATGACAGGACCTCCAGAAACACAACAGACAGGTGCTCTCACGTGGTCCTGTGAACCAGAGGAGCCTGGCAAGAGGAGGTGCCACGTGTCATTTTGGGAAACTTCTCTGAAGAGAATTCTCCTCCATCAGCAACAAAATCCCCACATGAACAGCATTCCTGGTCTCCAGTACCTCGTCTGTTGTTTTGTCCAGTAGGTTCCTGGATATTTGGGAAACTACTTATTTTTCAGGAAACTGTAAAATAGAATGAGGAACTACTGTATCACCTCATGATCTGGAGAAATCTCACTACATAAAGCACTACTGATTGCTCTAGTTCCAAATGTTGTAACAAAAATTAAAACCTCACAGATGTCCTTCAAAGAAATTCAAACCAAAGAAGGAAGAGCTAAAATGGTGTGACAAGAATTAAAAATTAGGTTCACCCACCCACAGTACAGCACACTTGGGACTGTTGCAGGAAGCAAGCTTGGGAATTTCCAGGTTCCCCTCTCCTATCACATTAGTGATGGTAAATACAAAAGATTTCCTAAGAGGTTAAGAAAGTGTGAAGACTTTCCCCAAACCGAAAGAGCTCATTTTCTTTTCTTTCCTATCCCTCTTTGTTTCATTTTAATCAGTGTTTCCGTTTTAATCCCCATTTTGCCCAGCTTGAAGAACATCGAGCCGAGCAGAAGAAGCTGAAGTATCTACAGAAGAGACAGGCCCAGATCACCAAGGAGAAGGACCAGCTGCAGAGTGAGCACAGCCGAGCCATCCTTGCCCGCAGCAAGCTCGAGAGCCTGTGCCGAGAGCTCCAGAGGCACAACAAGAACCTCAAGGTGAGTGGGAGCCTTATCACAGTACCCAGCAGTGAGGGGAAAGATGATGTTGACACCTTCCCAGCTCCCTCTAGTACCAAATCAAAGGACTTTTGCATCTGCACATGCAATATATAATAATTATTTATACGCTCTGACCTTGAGGTCCATTTTACACCAAGACCCCTTTATTTCTCATTTGGAAATACCCCAGCAGTTTTGGACACTGGTTTGCCCACACTAGCTCTAAGCCCTCCTCGCATTATTGGGGAGCTCAGTGCAGGGAAGAGCAGTGGGGCTAACAGACCATGTCCCTCAGAGTGCAGATGCAAATGCACTTGTATGGAGAGAACCACAGGAACACCAGCTTTGCTCCAGTGGACTCACAGGAGGCTGGTGGGTGTTTTCATGTAATTCAAGCACTTGGACTTTTTCAAGTGATTTGTGAGGGTCAGTCAATCAGGACATTTGCCTAAAGACACCAAACCTCAAGACAGGAAGAATGCCAACAGTATTTGTGGAAGTTGTTTGGATTACAAGAATCAGTTAAAAGAGAAAATTTTTCAGGAGTGTAAAAATGCTGGGATCCCTGCACCGTGTCTGCCAGTTGCTTGGTGCATCACACCATTTAAATGTGAAATTTATAATATGATTATGCTCCTTGAAAAAAAAAGTATGTTCAAGAAGAATATTTCTGTTGTGATCATCCTTTTTTTTCCAGAGTGCATGTTAGTGAAGGTGTTGGTATTAGTACACAAAAGGCCTCTGCTTTGATCTATTCAAACCCTTTCTTTATGGGGATATAGTTATGTATAGAATTACACATAGGAATTGTCAGCAGCAAGAATTCCACCTGATACAACCTCTATTACTGGTAATGCATTTTCATTCATTTCCACTGGCTCAGGAGTGGGCCTTCAGGGTCGTGCTCTGACTTTCATTGTGTGCTGGTAAGAATTCAGCTGGGAGAGGGAATAGTCACACATACACTCAAACTGTGCCCTCATAGAAGGATAAAAGCAGTTTAACATATAGGGAAGCTGGAAACAAATCTCTCTGTGCTCAGTTATAGTTGCACAGAACTGGAAGTGAAAATTAAATTTGTGCCTGTCATTTGTATTAGACCTGAGCTATTCCTCAATATTGATCCACAGTGATTTACCAGGCCACCTGTGGGTAAAATCTTTCAAAAGAAATACAAGTTTTAAAGTGAATAAAGGATACAGTGTACAGTGCTTTGCATAGCCTTAACTGACATTCCTAAGCAAATCATATCAGTGGAAGAAATCAGTGAAGACTGGGGCATTTAGAGAAACTAATTCTATTTGGAAAACATATCTGGGACAAATTTTGTTGAATTCCTCACACAGTTTCCCAGTTACTTTATGCTTATTAATCTTACTACTAGAAAGCATGATTTTTTCCATTCTCTTTGTATATAAGTACTTCCTTACACATTTCATCTTTACAACTAGAAAAGTCTCTTTTCAACATCTTTTCACCTGTTGGACTGCTTTACTTTGTGACTAGGTTCTCTAAATAAACCTATAAATTTCAGGCTCAGTTCTTATTTTTATCCTGTATCTTTGCCAGGTGAGCCAGGGAAGATACCTGAGGTGATCTGGTATTAGGAAGAAGTGTTCAAATTTTCATCACTTCTTTCTAAGAATTTGGAGACCTTTTAAGAAACCCAGAATACTACCTTTCCTCTGGTTCCCATCTATCAGTGTAGAAAAAAAAACCCAAATTAAGTAAGACAGTAAGACAACATACACTTACAGAATGTATGAGAAATAAAATAATAAACAAAGGCATTCATTATCTTTATCCAGTTTTGTGACTCTAAGAATTTTAGCACAGTTCTTGGAATATTTGCCTTTATGCTTTAGCTCCTGGAAATCTGTGGATGTCCAGAAACTCATGTTCTATTTATTTAAATGAGTGCAATTTTCTTTCACTTATGACTGTACTTGGAGGGCCTAAAAACAGAAAATCCATCAAATGTTATTTTTAAAATCTTATGCTTAAATATTTTTATTTTGGTTTGGCAGGACAGAAATTCATAATTTTTTAGTGCTTAGGATTAGCAGTTTGATTATGTTTCAAAACATGGAAAATAGAATCTAGGAGATTGTGTCATTTCAATAGCAAAGGAGGAACCTGGCCTGCCCAGATCAGAAACCCCCTCTGACTTACCATGTGGTACATTACATGCACATCATGTAAATGTCATCTTCACTCATCTGGTGTGTGGAATTCCCATTAACTGCAGATCTGTGCAGCCAAGTGGTGATGAATATGCAATGCAGAGCTGCATTGAAAATCCACAGGGCAGATCAGAGAAGAAAAATTTCTGGTTAGTATTGGATACCAGCCTCAAATTCTCACTTACATACAGTCCAGCTATTCGGATTATTTCCTTGAAGTTACAGAGATGTTTAATTCTCCCTCCAAGAAAAGCGGAATAAAGGTTCGTGAAATAGCAGAATGTGTTCCCACTGCAATAGAGAGCAGAAAAGTCTCTTGCTAAGAGCAACAGCAACTCATTTCTCTGCATGGTGTTCATGTTCTGCCAATTATCTGACAGTTTGGTAGCTACTTAGCATCTTGTAGTGACATGAACATCTCAGGTCCCTCGTCTGTCCTGCCACCAGGCATTAAGCGATGACTTTCATACAAATGTCACAAAAGTCAACAGCTTCAGTTATGGGCTCAGCTCCAAATTGGCTCAGACCATGGTGCCTGGGAATGAAGAGCACAGTGCATTGAAAAAAGGATTCCTTGCTCATATCATCTTGGCTGATACAGCTTTAGCAGACCAATAGTCTTCTGGAACTGCCCCAGTGAGACACGAGAATAATTCCAGTATCAATCACACTCTTCTGTTCACAAATGATCTCACATTCCTGTGCTAAATCCCAAACTGCAAAATATCCTATCTTAATTTTAACAAGGTTTTACTCAATGCATTCTTACATTCTTGGCAGCAAAACATGAGAGCAAAAGTAATATTGCACTAGGACAAGAACATATGTTTGCAAGGGTAAACATGAAGTGCAAGGGTTCAGAAAGGGCAGAGAAAAGAGAACAATAGTTTATGGCTGGTCTCTGCTCAGTGCTGTAGCTACAATGTTGTCCTTCTGCTCAGCCATTTCCCCTTGCTCCTACCCACCCTTAATCTGTGACTGGGATCTCAAGGATTTAACAAAGGAGGGCCTCTGAGGAGCTCCTCAGGACACATACCAGCCCCCATCCCCAAGAAAATATCCTTCTCAAGTATATTTTTCTCCAAAGCAGAACAGATACAGAGAAATCCTGCATGCTGCAAATAAATGCTTGCTGGCTCAGTGTCTTTAACCATGAATTTTTGTATTGTCTCTGTGCTCTGTATTTTATCATTTTTCTACCTCAGAAGAGCAAGAAATAAGATCTTCTGAGTAACACATATGCAGAGGATTGGGGTTTTTACATTTGCATGATTGGTAGTCTCAGGATGTCTTGTTTCACCTTGTACCAGACCTGTTTGGTGTGACACATGCACAATCCACCTTTTTTTTGTTTTATATTCATATGGACTTACTACTCTGGAGAGCTTTAAATCACAGTAGTGGCATGTTATAACACTACCTGCATTATAACAATAAAATGTTTTTGAGAAAGGATGTTTTGAAGCCATAGAAAGGGGACTTCAGACATGCAAGTTCAATTTCTCACTCTGACTTCTGTAAGTGAAGCACCTGGTCCCTCTTCTGCCTGCTCGGGGCTGCACCTATGTAATGGGGAACTAAGAGGCATGAGGAATTTTTTAAACAGTGTATTAAAGATAAAATGGAATTCTGACTTAATCGAAACTACCTAGGAATTCAAGTCAAATTCGGAAGAAGTTTCAAATAAAAATAAAAAGGATGACATTGTTTGTAAATATGCCCTTTCAAAAGAAAATTAATGTTTCCTTTTGGGAATGCTAAAGCAGTAGATTTAAAACACCTTCTGAGCAGCATTTTTAACTCTACTTTGGAAGAGCATCCTTCTGCTAAAAGGATTTAAACAAAAAATACCTACAAACAGCTCAATTGCTGGTCAAGCAAAATGTTTCAAAATCATTCTTACCAACTGAGAAAAAAAGAATTGGAGAGCTTCTCTTTCATCTTGCTGCAAATTTTCTGTGTGTCCAATTTCCAAGCCAGGTAGTGAACCAGGACCCAAGCCCCAAGCCATTTGCCCAGCTCTACATGAAATTCTTCCCTCCTCTTAGGAAGGAGAGTCCTTCTGGGTTCACACTTTGTATTACTCTATTTATGAATACACACAGGTTCTTGTGTGAACTGCAGAGCACAGCAGGGCTCCGTGGTGATTTCTGTGCACCAGGGTTTTATTAATGGCTCCATTGCTTTCCTCCCATCACCCAAGGTGTTGTCAACCCTATCGCTCCCCGGAGAGCAAAAGGACAAACATGCCCTACCTTGAACAGCAGCTGCCCTGGATCAGGCTCGTGTTGTGCATGCTAAGCAGAAATTGGGTCATTTGGTATTCACCTTACTTTATGAGCAGGGCCTGAATCAACACCTGCTCTGTCACATTCATGATACAAATTATACCTTATTAGAGTCAGCTAAGGCTTTATTCAAATATATTTATAGAAAATATCCATATGCAGTGTTACCAGAGATTTTTATGCAAATTACTATGCTAGTTGAAACCTTATTAGAGTATGCCATTTGCATGCTGTGGAGTGAGATTTTAACATGGTCCTGGCATGATTTCTAACTACAGCAGATATGGTCTAGCCATTCTGTATCAGGATTACATTCCCCAGAAGGGCAAACTGCCCTGGAAGAAAATGAGGAAGAAGTAAAAATAGTCTGTATTACTGGATCCAAAGCAATGAATCCAGATTCTTTCTGCATTGTCTTTTATATATACAAATGTAAAACAGAACTTCAATAATAGGAAAAAAAATAAATCTGAATGTCTGTTTTGATTCTGTAGGAAACAACTTAAAAGCTTTCCGTGAATTCACTAGCTAGTATATTAGTGCAAATGTTCATGTCAGTTAAAAAGGGAAGTAAAATTGAGGAATTGGAAGGGATTCTTCAGCAAGTGATGGATTTCTCTTAAAAATTTAAATCCCAAAGGCCATGAATTTGATATGAAGATTCCTTGTTAAAATGAGGCATTGTAAAGGGTGAATTTTTAATTCAGTCAAAGAGAATTTGATAAAAGAGCTTTTAACTTCTTCCACTAAATATCTTTTTCCGAAGAAAAAGCTGTGACGCAGTATCATGAATCAAGACATGCATGTATGTCCTCTCCTTCAGGCTTTCTTTGACCTGAAGCTCTGCTCTACATCCACATTTATAAATGCAAATCCTTAGTTCCCTAATTTTTTCAAGGCCACGGTGTAATTTGCTCTGTAAATTTAGAATCATGCCTCATGCTGGAGCATATGGAAGCAAGAAAATCTCCAAAGGGGAAGGCAAACACGTATAATCCTTCAGAGGGAAGCCTTATGCTACTCCAAAACAGTATTTTTCTGGAACTGCTTATTATGCCTCTCACTGACAGTGTTCTCTCCCATTTAACAACAGGAGGAAACAATCCAGCGGGCACGGGAGGAAGATGAGAAAAGGAAAGAAATAACTAATCACTTCCAGGGCACACTGAGTGAAATCCAGGCTCAGATCGAGCAGCAAAGTGAGAGGAACATGAAGCTCTGCCAGGAGAACACGGAGCTGGCAGAGAAGCTGAAGAGCATCATTGACCAGTACGAGCTGCGGGAAGAGGTGAGCAGCGCCCGGGCCGCTGGCTGCGACGGGCGGCACACCCGGCTGTCCCAGGGGAAGCAGGGAGCACTGCCAGCAGCCTGGCCACCATTCGGCGGTCTCACAGGGTAACAAAGGCAGCCCCCGCCGTGCTTTGCCCTCTGAGCAGCGCTGTGCCTGCAGCAAGCCCTCCGGTCTCTGCGGGTATGGAACTGTGCGGGACAGCGCCCTGCCCGCGGCAGCCGCGGCAGCCCTGCCGCTGTGGGGAGAGGGGCTGAGGCACCCAGGCAGCGAGACATGCCGGCTGTCTGCTAAGCTCCCCCAAATCCCTGGGGACCTCCCCCAGCATCCCTTTCCTCCTTCCCACTAAGCTCCCACTGAGTACATCCCAGCTCCCATTTCTTTAGACAGCCTGTTCTGCAGGTGACAACAAATATATTTTGTTCCCTCCTGAAGCAGGTTGCTGAGAAAGGCTCTGATGTAAACTATTTCACCCTTTCCCAAAAGCAGAAAACTAGGATGATAAATAAAGGAGACCCTTGAACTGAAATAGATTTGTTGTTTTTTTTAATTTTGACACCAGAAAAAATCCTCCAGTAAAATCCCAAACTACCATTTTTTTATTTTATGACAAACAACAACAAATATCACCATGGGTCTTTTAATAGTTTCTAAACACATTTACTGTGAGCCTCAGTGCAATCAGACATTATCATACTGAATAAAACATTAGTTATCTCTCTTTACAACCTGGAATGACTGATACAATACCTGCTTTTCCAAATCTGTTGAATCATGTATGAATTCCTACACTGAATGAAGGGAATGTACACTTCTCTCTTGCGGTGTCTATGAGAAGAAACTGTAAACCAGAGGGACACATGCAGAATAACTGCTCCTATTAATTTAATCTAAGTGAATTAAGAGTGAAGTAGGTTATCAGCAACATTCATCTCCTGAAAGTCACCGTGGAGGCAGACATTTTACAGGCTAGAAGAGGCCTCTGGTTTGTTTGGTCTTATCTCCAGATCCCCACTCATGTCCTCTCACCCCGGCCCTCTATTGTGCAGGTGTGGCCAGACCAAAGGGGATGTATTGGGCTTGTATTGAGGATGTCATGGGCTGTGCACCTGCTCCCACATACTGCAGGTGCAGTGTGGCCACACCATCATCCACACCATGGCTTAGATCCACTGGCCATTTAACAGTTTAAAAAAGTGTGTCCCCAGCATGTTTATTATTGATGAGCAATTATTTGATCTTCAGTCATACTAGATTGTACTGATGACTTCATATGTAGACCATAGAACTGGTAAAGATGCTAAGGTGGTTTTTTTTTTCTCACAATAAATCAAAATTGATAATATACACCAGTTTCCCTTCCCATGCTAATTCTGGCACAGTTTGTTCTTATCAGAGCTGTAACATTTTAGTAATTGCAATAGGTTGGGTGTCTTCTTGTTTTGCAATGATTTTGTCTTTTAAGTGTTCCAGTAAATAGCTGTACATGTATGAGCATGAAGGTCTATGTAGATAATTAAACCTGCACATTCAGCAGAATTTATTTTTTTTACAGCACCTTGACAAAATATTTAAGCACAGAGAGCTTCAACAGAAACTGGTGGATGCCAAGTTGGAAC
Source organism: Promerops cafer (assembly GCA_013398275.1). Taxonomy (NCBI): domain Eukaryota; kingdom Metazoa; phylum Chordata; class Aves; order Passeriformes; family Nectariniidae; genus Promerops; species Promerops cafer. The sequence goes on from VZSE01007345.1 coordinate 32,992, forward strand.
AGTCTCAGGAAATGATGAAGGAAGCCGAGGAGCGACATCAGAAAGAAAAGGAATATGTACCTATCTTTCTAATTTGTCTGCCTTTTATCTAGCGTTAGGCCAAAACAAGCCCTGCATGCTATTTCACTAATACATTCAGGTCCAATCTGGGGTACAGTAGCAGAGAAGTTTTTTTAGCTACCATCAATGCTCATGCAGAGGAACAGCCTCTGAAAGGCTGCTTTCATTGGCATTTACAGTTTTAGAAGCACGCTGCAGAGCAGTGGGTTAGAGCCCAGACTGCTTCAGCTAACTCACTGTTACTGTGCAGTTGGTGCATTGTGATGCTGGGTCAGTGATGCCATCAGTTTTCAATTGTCTCTGGTATTTGATCCTCCATCTCCCCACACAATGAATGCACACATCTGAACCATCAGAGAGGAGACCAAGAATGTGGGGTTGAAGTGAAATGGCTGAAGGCTGCTATTCCCTCAGGTTCCAAGGCTCCCCAGGCATCCTGCCATGGATCCACTTTTGCCAATCCACAGGAGCCACTTGCTCTTACAAAGCCTCCATTTCTCTGTTTCCCTGCCTATACTGGTTTGCCAGTGCCTCTTTCAGGCAGGCAGGGTCTGGGTTTGTTTAGCAGCTTTGTCTGCTCTTCCTCCCTTTCTGGAGGAGGGGACATCTCTAGCAGGGGGACAGGGAAAAGCAGGTCCAGGAGGGATGTCCTCTGCAGGCACAGCTGGGATGGGAGGAGGCCACTCCTCCATCTGTAGTCTCACACATTTTGTGACTCAATCAGACTAAAATTAATTTTCTCAGACTGCCTGGTATTTTCACAGCAATCCTCACATCTACAAAGGATCGGAGTTCAACACAGGCACATGGTCCCTCTTCTCAGAGGAGGCAGCAGCTCTCAGAGAGAGAGACAGGCTCTCACCAGCTGGAAGAAAGCTTTAGTTTTCACCAGTCCTCCAGCTAACTCAGGAGCAGCATGAGAGATTTCTATAAAGAGAGGACATTTATCCCTTCCCTATATCTGGAAACATATATTAGCACAAGCATGGTTCTAACGGGTATCTTAAAATATTCAAAATAGATGAAAACATGGGGCTCTAAGGCTTGTGGTTAGAGCACAAGGGAAACACAGCATACACCTCTTACCAAAAACAGCCCATAAGAGCATTTATCCTCTTTCTCTGCACTGATCTTGCAGCTGGAACACCCACTCCTGCTCAGCTTTACTCCCAGCTGAAGAGTGAGGGTGAAAAGGAGCTGTGGCTTCTCTGTGCAGATCTGATATCACTGCATGACAATTTGTAGTCCAGCTGACTTCTTCTCCTTCACTCTGAAACCTACATAAAGCTAAACCCTAAAATTTCATTCATGACCATTGATTCTTGGCAGATTTAAACTCCAGAAAACTCAAGACGTCCAAGAAATCACTTACAATGGCAAAGCAAATATGGGCTTACTTTACTGATGTCACTGGGAGTTCTGCTAATGAGTACCAGATTTCAAATACTGAGGGGAAAAAAAGACTCAAAACAGAAGATGTAAAAGACCAGGCATTGGCTCTGTGGAAAACTGGCATATACAGCCTTATGTCAATGACCTTTCATGCTGCACTTCTCAGAGCATGAGTTTTGGGGCTGCTTGTCACCTGTGTCTGTCCCTGTTCTAGACAAAATTTCTTTGTGTGTATTATCCAGAACTGGTATGCACAGTTTTGGTATTTTCATTTCTTTTAAAGCACTGAAAGTCATCACTGTCTACAATTGGGAGTGGAAGATTTTCTTTTGGGCTTTGCTGTGTGTATGAAATAACAGGTTTGAAAACAAGCTACAAAATCTTTACACAGTGGGTGTATAATGGTATGCACAGTGTACAAAGAATATTTTTCCCATCGTCCAAATGAATGCTTAAAAATCCTGTCCTTGAGGTGGGCTGGTGATGTATGGCTAACATCACCTCCAAGCAAGGTAGATTTAGCTGCAGAAGTTAAGGCCAAAAGCCATGCAATGAGTCAAGGCATAATTAGGCATGTCATGATTCATCACAGGTAGCCCAGCACCCAGAGAGCTGGCCTACACTTGGCTCCCACCTCCATCCTATTGATGTGCTCTTAGTCCCACCCACCCAGCTATTGTGCCAGTGTCTGTGGGAGTAATGTATATACATGTATGTATGAAATCAAGGTGCTTTTGATGGAGTTCTCTCACTTAGCTGTAACTCTCTCCAGCTCAGTAATGTGCAAAATTAGAACAGCTTCCAGAACCTTTCTCTCCATAGAATTTTCTCATCCCTGTGTATGACCTTTGCTGCAGGATTTTGCAAGTGTTCTTAAATGAAAATGATTGTATGCTTTTATCTATTTGATTACTCTTTGAAGGCTCAGTTTGATGCCTTCCCATGCACTTCTTCCATGTGGGAATCTTTGCCCCCATGCAAAACTTTTTTCCTCAGACAGTGAGAGATGTTCCCTCTTGTAGAGCCTGTACACCTCAAAAGGAGGTCATCTCATTGCTTGCACAGTTCAGTCTACACATGCACCAAAGAATGCAATTCCCTATTGAAGCAGCAATGGTTCATAATGTGTGGCTTCCACAGAGGGACAACTTGATCTAAGGATGCAATTTTACCCCCATCCCACAACTGGTCACTTGTACTTCCTCTCCCCCATACCAAACATTTTTAGCACTTGTAATACGAACTTTGATGTGCAATTAATTGCAGTTTAAAGTGTCTGTAGCTTTCAAGTATATGACTTCAAGGTATTGGTCAGATTTCTACATAATTGGAATTTACAGAGTCTGACAGCAAAAACAGAAGCTTAATTTTCACTAAGCCAACCCCTGTGCCGGTCTGGGCCTCCAGCAGCTATCATAGCTCTAATAATAGAATGTAGCATCACCACCCTTCACTAAACTGCTGCTTTGTAAACACCACATGTAATATTTATTCATTTCTTGATACTTCAGCCTCCTCGTTACCACTTCATAGTCTATTAATAAATGTATCAGTTCTGATTCATTTTCTCCCAGCTTGGTGTTTGCAGATGACCTGAGGCTGCGTAAGAACGTGTGCTAATTTGAGAAAGCCTCTCTGCCTCTCTCTCAAACTTCCATTACAGAAGAGTTTATTAACTCTTGGATTTTTACTGACTGCAGAAGTTATGTGGGTCAATAAGAGAGAGGGATTTCATTAAGAGGCAAAAGAAGCAACTTTTCTTATCTCCTCTGTCCATCTGTTGCACTGTGGCCGAAGACATGGTGCAGGAGGTGGGATCTTTTCATTATTCCAGTCACACTGGGTATGGAGGTAACCTTAGCTGAGATTAAAGCAATACAGATAAAAGTCCAGTTCTTAGAAGTAATGACTGGCCTAGGGACTGGGTAGCTCTGAAGGCTTTCAAAGCACTTTTCATTAAATCATTCAAACCGTATAAATTCTAAGAAACACTCTAAAAAAGTAGATATCAAAGAAAGATGAAACTTAAAAATCCAGATTTCATCCAAACTTTTAAAAAATTGATTTTTTTTTTTTTTTTGCACATGTAAAGCGTACCCTCTTCTGAGAAAATAAATGCACCAATTGATGCTCATTTAACCCATACCAATTCTTGTTACTGGCCATGGCACAACCTATTTGAAATTTTAATCAATAGGACCTGAATTCAAGAACTTGATTTAACTCCATGGAATCAAACATCAAATTAAATTCTCAAAATAAATATTAAGAGGCAGGTATAAAACAAATACAACGCGGGATTTCTTCATAATTGAGCTGTAAAACATTCTTCTCTAGGAAACTCCAGATAGCAAAATTTCAATGGGTCCAAATCAGAAGGCCAAATCGATGAAAGAAATATTTCTCTAGAGCTAATATATATATATGTTTACATATGCAGCAAGTCTAATTCAGATAGTCTCTGTGACACAAAGAGCTGGAGGCAGTCAGCATTTTAGGGCTTGTCCTCAGCTCTTTTACTAGGTGGTATTTTGCATAATTTACATGTGTTATTTCCAATAAAATGGTTAGAATAAAAGTTTTTACTGGGGATCAAATGCATTTTCTGCATGTGCTTCTACTTGCCTTTCACTTCCAGTATAAGATCCACTGATGTACACAGTCCTTTTAATCATCAATATATTTTCAGAGCCCAGCTGTGCCATTTTAAATACAATTTACAGTACAATTTAAGTACAATTTAATCTTACAGAGCAAAATCCTGTGGTAAAATAACTTCTTTATGTCTCATTTCTCAAGCTATCATTAGCATTCTTTTTCTAAAATATATTTGGCCTGACTAATAAAACACTTTATAAATGTTTGGTAGATGACAGGGGCATATTTTTAACACTCTGGTAAATGTTTCCTGCTTTCAGATTAAACCAATTGCTAAAATATTAGTGTGTACTTTGGAAGTGCTGACTCAGAACTGTAGCTAGGACGGGTCTCTGCACACCCCATTCCTACAATTCATTCAGCCTTGACCAATCATCCACCTGTTTTATCTGCAGCCTGCACACCAGAATGTGATATTGCCTAACACCTTGGAGTAGGGAAGCATACCTTCCCAGGAGAAGCCAGGAAAGAAACTGCTGACTGGAAAGAAACAGTCAAGCTCCTCCTGGCCTGCCTACTTAACCTGAGACATTTATCACCCTGAGCTGGAATTCTCCACTTGTCAGTGCAAACAGAGCCCAAAGATAACAGACAGCAGTAAATGTATGACATTTACTATGCACTGGCTTTCTGAAAACTCACAGATTTTTTTGATGCAGGTCTGACTGTGACCATACCCACATGTTAACTCACAGTCATTAATGCAAAAGGAAGTTTTCCATTTGCTGGAGAGCAGGAATTTGGCTGGAGCTGTGCTGAAATGAATGTGCCAGAAGGTATCATAACCATTCTCTAGAAGTCTGGTGAAGATGTGGTTAAATACCCATTTTTTATAGCCCACTGTACTGCACACTTAATTCCAAGTTGGTTTTGAACTCCTATTCAAATATGCCTTGGGAATGCAAATAGCCTGTCCTATGTCTTAGGATAACACTAAATAGTTTGCCTTGCCTAACTACTCTAACTATATTCACCTGAAAGTTAGATCACTCCTTATCACAGCAACATGAGTAGCTGGAGGATGAGGATTTCCAGCTGATAATCTAGGGACCTAACAATTTTCTCTCTGTTGCCCAAAACACAGCTCCTGAACCAAGCTGCAGAATGGAAGCTCCAGGCCAAAATGTTAAAGGAGCAAGAGACTGTCCTACAGGCACAGGTGACGTAGGAGAGGTGATTGCATGGTGTGCCTTTGTTTGCCAGTTTTTAACCCGTGAGGCACATCCCAGGTAAAGTATCCAAACTACTTTCTGTGTATTCCTTCCAGCCTCATTCTACATCCCTTAGACTCTTGCAAAGGAAGCAGGTTAATTTCAAGCCAACTGTAAGGTAATGCCCATACTGCAAATCATACTCTGACATGGGTTGTTTAGTCTAAAGAAGAGAAGAGGAGGCCATTTTTGCATATTTTTGGTGTTTAAAAGAGGTTTATAAAGGTGGAGAGACATTTTTTGCCAGGGCATGCGATAGGACAAAGGGTAACAGTTTTATAGTGAAAGAGGAGGGACTTTTACATATGAGGAAGAAATGCTTTGCTGTGAGGATGGTGAGACATAGGAAAAGGTTGCCCAGAGAAGTTGTGGATGCCCCATCCCTGGGAGTGTTCAAGAGTGGCTGCATGGGGTTTGAAGCAACCTGGTCAATGGAAAGGAGGCAAGAGATTTGGACTACATGATCTTTAAAGGTCCCTTCAGACCCTAATCATTCTACAGTGCTGATTTATGAGTTTTTTCAGTGCTCAACCACAGGACAACATGTGTGCCTTGATTATTCACCATAACTACCCTTCAGGCAGGTTTCTTATACAGCAAAGCACTGAAATACATACACACCAGGAAACAAGTTTACCAAACTGGAGCTGCTGTGCCCATATGCTTTTCTGGACTAGGGTGCAAAGGCAGCATTTTCATTAACTTTAACAGGAATTCTGTCTACTAAGGGCTTATAGAGAGGGGTCTCTAGGATTTCAGTGCTTAACTGTAATTTGAAACTTTCAATAAAATAAAATTACTCACCAGAGTTACACCAGGAGTCAGGCTGGAGTGAAAGGCAGTAAACCAAGACATAGGCAGAATATACGACACTTTGGGCACAATGCAATAATCACCTTCAATAGTCAAGTGAGACCCTGAATCAATGAGTGAGAACCCTAGATGACATCAAAAAGAGAGAGTATCAGTAGATTTTTCTAGATTTAAGAAACAATTATGTAGATTCATTGACCTGTCTCTGAGAAAGTTTCCCCCCAAGCAGAACCTTGAGGGGGGTGGTGTCAGTCTGTCAGCCCCTCTTGCAGCTGCCAATCTCTTTACCCATCAGGAAGCGCCCTCCTAGCCCTTGCTCACAGTTAATCATAGAGGCAAGTTGTCCCAGCTTTTTCCTTGCAGACAGTCTAATTGCTACTTGTTGAGCCATCAAGAAATGCCAGTGTTAAACTGATAACCTGGAAACATGCTAAGAGGGGTTTTGTTTTTCATGTGTTTTTTCAGAGGCTGAGATAAGCCAGTAGCACACTGAAGAACATCTGCAAACCTGCTCCCAATTTTCTCAGAGTGGTTTTAATTAAACTTTTATGTTCAACCAGAAGAAAAAATATTTTGCGGGCAGACCTCCATAGCCACTTTAATGAAACTGGAGGTATTGATAAAAACTAGAACGATTGAAATAGAAAAGGTGTTTTTAGAAAACACCAGTCAAACAAGTCTGTAAAGGCATTGAGAATACATGTGCCCCTTGTAGACTTCTGCAGACAAAAATTAGGTGATTCACTTCCTGAAATGAAACATGCAGTCAAGTGTGTTGCTCAAGTGTGAGAGCTCTGTCACTTACATATCAGCCTTCATCTGGAATTATTGGGAATAATAACATTATTGATAATATTTTTTTTACTTTTTATTATTTCCAGTATGGTAGCACCAAAGGACCTCCCTCATGGACCAGATGCTATCATGCAAGGTGTTGTGCAAGTGCAGAACAGAAAGAGCATAAAGAGCTCCTTGATACAAACAACACAAAGTAATAAATAGATATTATGCCCCATCCCTGGAAGTGTTCCAGGACAGGTTGGATGGGACTTAAAAACAACTTGGTGTAGTGGAAGGTGTCCCTGCCCATGGCAGGGATGGTCTTTGGGGTCCCTTCTAACACAAGTCTTTCTATGATTCTATGATTAACAGAGGAACAGCTGCATGGAAATTTATGAGAAGATGCTGGGTCAGTGAGACAGGGAGAAGCCATGATATAAGCTTCACAGTGAGATATCACTGTTTCAGAGAAGGTGATGAACACCCACTTCTTCCTTGAGCTGGAAGGAACTGGGGACATCATATTCATGCCAGCCCATCTCTGGAGGGCACAATGTGCCAGAGACAGCCAAATCCAGCTCTCCAAATTGTGACAGGGATCTGGCACCAGCTGAGGAGGTACACCCAAACTGTGGTGGTGCTTCCCAGGATGCTGCATGGTCTCCCCAGGCATGATGCTTAGGCAGACTATTTTAGCTTCACGCCTTGAAACAAAATATAAAGATAGAAGCCAGCCGAGACCTTTAAATTTTGGTAGCCAACTGAGTGCAACCACTAAGCCACGGCAACCAAGAAGAACATAAGGCCAAAGGGGTGTCCTCATCATAGCACCCTCTCAGCGTGGCAATGAGCCCCCACTTCCCAAGGCCTTGCACTCACAGCAGTGCTGCCTCCTCCCTCCCTGCCCACACAGTCCTGCTGGATGCAGTAAGGGGGTCCTTGTCTCCCTGACCTCGGAGCACAAGCGCATGCTCTCAGTGAGTGACATCTCTCACAGCCTGTGCCCAGCCACTGTGAAAACATTCATTTATTATTCAGTTTAAATTGCAGAAGCTATTCTTAGTGCTGTGGTGCTGCTTAGGGCCCCAGCTGAGGTCAGACCTTGCCCTGTTCAAACATGAAAAGTTTTTGACCTAATTAAACAATACGCAAAAATTGGAAGGGAAAGCACAGACTGAATTGAGGTGAGCTTTTTTAAAACAGATCTGGGCTAGGAGCCTCAGTTCTCTGACTCCCACCCCTGCTCCGTCACCAGGCTTTGGGATGCTCAGGCATTTCTCCTTAGAGCTGCGACATCTCTTCCAAATGTCAACGTTCCACTGCAACACTCGGTATCAGCATCCCACCTAGGCTGCGGAACTTGGGCTGCTAAAACAAATCCCTCTGAGTCTTTGTTTGTGTCTAGGTCACAGCTCTGGCTACATCCTTGTATAAATACAGACATGCAAGCTTCATGCCAGCTAGCTCTGATATTGGCACCATGGAGTGCTCTGTATGGGTTAACCTCCCATGTCTTCACACAGCTCCATGGGGAGGGGCTGCAGCCTGTACCCTCCTCTCAGGCCCCGAGGCCCTCACAGCCCAGGCTGTACTTGGCTGGAGCCCTGCATTCGTGGCTCTGGCAAGGGGCACCATAACTAGCTTGAACAAGCATGATACATAATATAACTGTACCTGATTTCAAAATCAGAATGAAACCCACCCCACTACTAGCAACATTTTCTAAATCTTCTTTTCCTCTGTAACTTCACAGTAGTATCAGGGGAGGGGGTGAGTTGGCTGGCACCACACTAAAGAAAAGGTCCTAGATAATCCTTTATCCAGCTCCCTTCTGGTGTGGAGAGAGAGGGCAACCAGCTTCCACCCACACACTGGAATACTGCAGGCTGCTCTTGAACCTCTCAGTGCTCTGCGCCCACCCTGCCTCAGCCACCACATGTGACACCATCACTTTTCCTAAGAGCTGCCAGGTGGACAGATGAAATGTCTGATGACCAGACACTAAACGCTGCTGGGGATGTTCTGGCACCAGAAGGAACAGAACAAGCTGGAGCTGGTCTTCTTTTTCAAAGGGAAAAAGCCCAACAAACAAACAAAACAACCAAATAAAACAACAACAACAAAAACCAAACCATTCAGAAAAAGCCGAAAACAAGAAAATCTTACAGAAAATCTAACCTCAGATCTTTAGAATATTTGTTCCCCCAAAACCATCTGATGATTTTAGATACAAAAAGAATTGTAATAATGACAAAATACAGCCACAGATAAACTTTGACGTGGCTGCCAGGTATAAAGTGATAGCAAAATATGGAGCCCTGGTAGTCTGAAATGCTGGCACATTGCAACAGAACTTTCTTCCGCTCTGCTTCACAGAGTGAGGTGAAACTGGCAGAAGAGGCTGGCTAGGGATGGCTAGCTCTGTCTTTGTTGGCCTTGCCTACAGCTGCAGTCCAAAATAGAGCTGACTAGGTGCCCTCTCAGCTTGCTCAAGCTGTGGTGCAGGGATGCATCTTGAAGGAATCCAGTGCAGAGTCACGGCGGTGTGAAAGTGAAGGGTGGGCTTTGTTTACATGCCAGGTACCATAGAAAGTGAGCAGTGACACTCCTCTTCAACAGGGGAGTCCAGTGAAGCACATCAAGCTGCCTGTGCAGCTTCTGGCCACAGCCTGAGCCACCAGGTGGAAAGATGGAAAAGAGGAAACCGTGACTGCATCATGGTGTGGGGATGCCTCTCCCCCAGCTCACTTGGACATCCAAAGCATCATAGCCAGGGTAGCACCCAGGTCCCAGCCAAGTAATCCACAAGGCAGGTGAACAGCCAGGCAGCCAGGCAGTATTGACCTCCTCCGTGAGGGCTGAAACCCCCAGGTTAAAGCTGGGGTTTGATGACATCTGCACGGTGAAGCAAGGCTTAGAGCTCAGGCACAGCTCTGCTCACGCTGGCTCTCACCTTGAGTTCATCACACTGAATGGTCCTGCACAGCATCAGTGGTTGGACCAGTTCAGGTGAGTCCTTGCCCATGGAGATGGGCCAGGAATCAAACCAAGGGAAATGTTTTCAGAAGTCTTGATATCTACAGAATTACTTTTCTTCTGGACACCCTGTATAAGGATACCACAGCTGCAACATTCAGGAGAATAGGGCATCCATAACTCCCAGGTCTTTTTAAAATTACTTGCCTGGCTCTTGCTATTCTTACTCAGTTTATCCCTCTGCAGTGGAAGAATCATAATAGTTTGCAACCATAAAAAGTTGCAAAGAGTTTCTGTGCCCTGATGTTTGTGCTTCATGGTCTCCAAACAGAAGCTAATTTCCATGTCCAAACACAATACTTATTTTATTATCTTCTACCAAAGTAGAAGTTCATCATCCTGGATGTTCTGAAATTATTGAGGTTTTTTTTTTTCCTCTGTTAATACAGATCACTCTCTACTCTGAAAGATTTGAAGAATTTCAGAAAACATTGGCCAAAAGCAATGAAGTGTTTGCCACATTCAAACAGGAGATGGAAAAAGTGAGTAGGAGCTCATGCCTGAACTCTGTAATTGATACTTTCCTTTAGATTTTGGTATTTCTCACTCTAATAATTCTACATGAGATGGGACCATCTCTGCACTTTTTGAAGAATAATTTCATCAACATTCAAATAAGATTTAGGACACACTCAGCCACAACTGACAGCAGGTTAGATTTCAGCTCTGCAAGCTGAACAGAAGAAAGGAGATTAGAAAGCTCTCAATTACAGCTAAGACTGAAAATGCCTGGAAGAATAAATATTTTACCTAAAATCTAATGTGGTGGTTGGGTACAGATCCCTAAGACATACCAGAGGGGCAGTCTGGAGCCACATTTATCAGACCACATTCCCAGGAGTGCGTGACTGATGCTGGTGCAGAGAGTTTGACATAAGCTACAGATCTTTGTACTAGAGTGTGTAGGCAGAGCTGAAGCCCACCAACCCCTTTACACCGTGTGGAAACAGTCCAAGAGACTGTTTCCTTGCAGCTGAGGTTCTGATTTCCTGTAATGAATGGGAGTTAAAAACCAAACACATCTACATATTGTACCTGCTTTCATAATAGAGTGCTCTGCTCTGCCACCAAGGCTCAAAACCCTCATGCTCTGATCCAGGCAGCATCTGATAATTCTTCACAGAGAGTCCTGCCTGCAGAAACTCAACAGGAAAAATGGTGCTATTTAGCTAGTGCTGTGTGCTGGAGGTATTATAGAAGGGTGACTAGTCCAGGGGGAACTTCCCTGGCCTTGAGGGCTCAGAAGAGCCCATCTTTAACTTCCCAGTAGTCTAACACTGTAGTCTGGTAAAGAACCAAACAGATTCCACCAATTCTTTGCTTTTGTTTTTGTGGTAGTTTGTATGCTGGAAGTTGGCTATAATCAACTGGTCCTACTTTTGGGACTACAGACTAGAGGGTGAAAGTGATATAGCAGCTACTTCAAATGAAATACATCCCTTAACATAAATTATTACTTAGCACAGACACTACAGCTGCTGGTAGCAGAGTCATGAGTAGGGCCAAAGACTTGAATAAAGGGGCTGCCCTAATTTCATCTTCAGCATGGAATTTCTGTTGTGATTCAGCTTTTCTTCCTGATTCTATAGATGACAAAGAAAATGAAGAAGTTGGAAAAGGACACTGCTACATGGAAATCCAGATTTGAGAACTGTAACAGAGCATTACTGGACATGATTGAAGAGGTGAGCAGTCTTTCCCATCACAAGATGCATTCTTTTGCCCCCATAAAGCTTTAACTAGATATAAGATAACCTGAAAATCCCAGAAGTCAGTGAAAAATTTCTTCTTGAATCTTAGGGTCTTTCATTCAAGCTACCTTGATAATTGTATGCCTTTAGAGAAAAAGACAATCCCAGCTGGTAGGACTTTTAGACTGTGCAGGCACCCACTACATCCATGAGAAACTGAATTATGCAACTCTGAATTTTAAGTGCTCTAAAAATGGTGATTCTTAATGCTCTCCCATGGAAGCGAATTGGCACTAGTTCACCTTTCTGCATAAGAGCATCCACACAGGGAATTAATGTGTTCTAGCTAATGAACTTTAAAATCACGCCTTTCATTAACTTCCTGTGTAGTCCGACTCTAAGAGTCAAAAGCAAGTACTGTGTCTCACCATACTTTTAAATGTGCTGTCCCAGGGGCATTGCAAAGGAAGTTCATAAGCACATTGGAACTCATTCAAAGATAAGAGGCTGCCTGAAGTTTCACCCCAAACATATGCTGAACTTGGACCAGGTCTTTCTGGTCAGCTTTGTAGCTCTGTGCTATTGCTATTTTTATTTTTATGGATTTCTGTATCTCTTGTTTCCTCATTGGGTGTAGAAAATGTTCCAATTCAGGATGCTCTCACAGAACCCAGAAGCAAGATAACCAAAAAAATATAAAGCAGCTTGTTTTCCTCCAAATTCACACCCACACCAACCAAAAGTCCAAGTAGGCTTTTGGTTGCTTGTCTGTGTGGACATCTACTATGCTTTTCCATCTCTCCAGATCATCAGCAGGTATTCCTGCAAATATATTTGAGTGAAATTGATCTGCATATGTATCCAGAATGTTAATACACTGTAGTTACAGGGATGAATTTCCTCTTGAAGCTTTGGTCCAAAAGACCATAGTTATTGAAGAGCAGTTGGTGAAAGCCAGCTGCTCGGCAGCATGTTTCTGAGGGCTGCTTAGATCTCAAATCTTTTCCTAATTGTCAGTTCCACTAATGAATGGCATGCACCCAAACTGAGCCTGTACCTTTGCCTGATGTCTTTGACCACAGAAAGCCATGAGGTCCAAGGAATATGAGTGCTTCATGCTGAAAATCCAGAGACTAGAGAACCTCTGCCGTGCTCTGCAGGAAGAGAGGAATGAATTGTACAAAAAAATAAAGCAAGCACAGTTCCCGGAAGAGGTGAATGGAAATGGCATCTTAGAAGAAGAAGAAGAAGACGAAGAAGATGACACTGAAACGACCCCTTCCTCTTCTGAGCAGGCGAACATTGAGCTGCATGAGAGTGACAAGAGGATGCTGAAGCAGCTGGCTGAAGCTTTCAGGGTGTCCCACAAGGCAGAGGAGTCCGTCCCAAGCAACAGCAGCAATCCAGAGAGCTGTGACACCCAAACACATAATGCCATCCTGGTGCCAGAACCCCCTGCTCCTCTCATTCCACATTCAGAGGTTGGGAATCACTGTGAGCAGCCCAGCACAAGCACACCAACGCCCACCGAACACACACCAGCACCCACTGAAAGTATGACAGCACCCACTGAGAATGTGTCAAAGCCCACCAAAAGCACACCCTCACTTCCAGACAGGGTGCCAACACTCACAGAAAGTGTGCCAATGCCTCCTGAGAGTGTGCTTGTACCCACTGGGAATATGCCAATATCCACTGAAAGCATGCCACCAACCCCCGAAAACGTGCCAACACCCACACAAAACACACCCACTTCCCTTGGGAATATGCCAGTACCTATTCAGTGTCCACCAAAAGCTGCAGAATGTGCAGATGACCCAGCAGATAGATCTGTCCAGGGTCAGTCTGCAGAGCAAACAGGGGACACAGACATGGAAGCAGTGGATTGAAGACACCGTGCGCCCAGGCTTGTCTTCTGCAAACCAGAGCTCTGCTTTGTCCTCTAAATGGATACCTTTTTTTTATTTTTAAGAAACAAAAGTTGGTTCCCAAAACACACTCATGTATTTGTATGCAAATGTAATGCACTTCTCTTTGCTACCACTATCCAGTAATAATGGGTCTGCAAATTTTGCAGTCCTTCATCTGCTTGAAGTATAATCTTTTCTTAATGACATGAAAATACAATGAAATCCCAAGATCTTTTTTTCCCAGGCATGATGAGTCATCTCATTCAGGAAAATAATTTTAGTGTTGCACTTCCATGTTTCAAAAATCATTGCAGTTCTCATAGATATATTTAAAGACTCATAATTAATTCTATCTGTTTATTTTGACATTGCATAGAAGATGGCCTACTTGGACACACAGTGATTTTAATAAATGAGGTGAAAGGAATCTGTAATTACAAAGTAAAATAGTGAAACCATAAATGTGGTCAACCATATCCAAGGAGCGGTGCAAAAACCAGAGGTGAATTTTTGGGCAAGGAAATGACCAATCAGCAGTGTAGCCTAAACACCCACAGGCTTTCAGCCTTACCTTCCATTGGTCTTTTCTGCTTGGTGTTCTAGAATAGATTTTGTTTTCAACAGACTTACAGGGAAAGGGAAAAGATCATTTCTAGATTCACATAAAATAACTGAAAACAACAGCAATTTCCAAATTGATGGCAATTCCCAAGGTAGGGGTCACAACTCTCTTTCTACATCCAACAGAAAACTGCTACATTGTCATACTATTTGGAATCACACCGCCGACACTGGGGATCACACCTGTTTCCAGCTCACAAATGAGGTTAGAAGTTCAGAAGTTGGTTGCAGATCCCAGTTTCTAGGCAAGGCAGAAAGCAGAGTGGAAGGCAGCAGGATGTATTCCAGAAGAATACAGAAGAATAATCGTGAGATCATTCTTCTGGATGGTGCAGTCCCTCCCAGTTACAGCCACATGAACCACAGCTTCCTCCTGGCACTGCTGCATGTGCTAACGCTCCCAGGAGAAGGATGAGGACTCGCATGTCACCCCATTCTGGAAGCAGAGCACAAGCCAATAAGCCAGAAGCAAAGAAGAACCAGGAAAGCAAGAATCCCTCTCACAGACATCTCCAGGAGCTGGCTACATTCCCATCCCCTTTCTTGTCTAACCGGCTCTTCCCATCTGCCTGCCAACAGCTATTGCTTTATAATGTAGCCACCTTGTCAGAAACTGGTTTATTCTGCTGCCAAGAACAGAGATGAAGAAGGAAGGAGGCAAGAGAGGGTACCTACCCGGACAGCTCTACAGTCACAAGCAAGGAGAGAAAGCAGGCTTTTTGAAAGAAGGTTAAAAAAATCCTGTGGGCACATTCCTTGTTTCTCATCTCCTTCCTCTGAATTCCATCCAGGCCTTTCAGAGTCTGAGCTGGACAGCTTAAGAATTTGAAAAGGGCAGTTAAACAAGATGTTTAGAGGCTGGAAAGGGAATCAAAGAAACCCATGTTTATAGACAAATCCCAAGAAGACTCTGAAGACAAAGCGAGTCATTCAAGACAAAGTTGAAATACAGGTGAACCCAGAGGAAAGATGTCATGACACACTGTGGGAAACAGTGGCTACAGAGTCCTTCCAGCACGCCACCCTCCAAAAATGGGGTTTGAATCTTTGCTTACTGCCTACATGGTCCATACCCTGGTTAAATATGTCTGTGCACTGCTTGGTCCAGCCTTTGCCAGAGCTAACCCTGGGAGTATACAGAGCATAAACTGCAAAAGTGTGTTTGGATATGGCCTGTAGCTATTATGACTACAGTTTTAAAATGTGAATGCCTTATGTTAGATAACAAGACCTACAGGATTTATCTCATGTCTTTAATCATGTGAAAGTAGATAATTTGAGTCTTAGTCATCTTAAGCTCCTTTTATAAGCAGTGGAGAAGGAAAAGCATCTTTTGAGGACAAGTTATCCCATGATAAGACTGGCATCCAAGTCAGAAGGAATTACTTTCTCTCTGAAGATGATCTTTCTCTTCCGATTCTAGAGACAGCCTAAGACAACTAATTTAAATTTAATATGTCTATTGTTAGGTATCTAAATTAGGCAACATGAATCCCATCAAATATTCAGATTCAAAGCCCTAAGTGAATGGCCTTCTCTGAAAACCAAGCCAGTTATGTGCCTGTGAAAACATTAATCTATAACAAATCTGTATCCTAAGATAAAAAGTTATACTCACCTGATACACTTTTTTTTAGTTTCCATTGACTTAAGTTGGTAGAAATATAGTTTCCATTACAAGTTTTGTTTGTTATTAGGGTGAATTTTAAAATTAATGCAATTTATATACTTGTTAATGTTTTGGGGGTTTTAATTCTTGATCTTGTTTGATTCTGTTGCCATTTTAGTAACCACTTGCATGAAACCAACTTCTTTTTCTTTAAATACCCCCTTCTTTTTCTTCAAATACCCTTCAGTTGTTGATGTTTTCTTATACATTCAAATATTCAATGCAATAATAATGGCCTTGCAACCTTAGGTTGGTTCCATTTTGCATAATCATTATGGTCACATCTTTAATTATGTAATTGATGTCTCATACCTTCCAACTTCAGCAAGCAGGGAGACAAGGATCCTGCAGATAAAAACTTCCTACATAGTTATGATTTATTCTTACAGCATCATTCCTCATGAATAAATACACAGCCTTCTGGGAAAATTACTCCCACTCTATTCCACCTTCCTCAATTTTGCCCTTGAAATTCTAACACTGCACTCACATACTTGCAGCTCCTATTACTTTGAGTTTCTCTCACATACCTGTTGCTTCTCTTCTTTTCTCTTCCCATGTACCAACTGAACTTTATCCCAGCAGTTTCCTCCTCATTTTCAGTATGTGTGCACACATACAACACTGAAAGTTCAGGAGAGTGACCTCCATAGCTTTTAGTTTCAGGATTTTGCTTCATGTGTCTATAAGAGATGAGAATTGTAGGGAAAATTCTGGCTGATCCCAGGCTGCATAGAGCATTTACAGTCAAACTATGGAGATGGTTTATGTGTATTCTCATGGCCTGTAGAGCTGTGGAAAGCTGGAGTACCCTCAGTAGAAGAGCAAAATCTGTAAAATTTAACCAAGCATCTCCTCATCATCCACTGCATCAGACTGGAAGATTAAATCACCATCACCACCACAGATTTCTGTGTGCTAACCTACATTCTCTCATTCTTCTTCAACATTAATTCCTGGCATCCCTTGCTCTTTTCTTCCACCGGTACCCAATATAAAACTGACTATGCACAGTATCCTTGTGAAAATCCTTTGGGATGGCAGTCTGCACAACAGCTCTGCTGCACTTCCCTCGGGTGCCTCTACACTCGAGGCACAGAAACCCACATTTCTGTGGGTTTCAACACTCATTTGGAGGCAGTAACTGGCAGTGAGACATGCCTCCCTGGTGTTCATTGTTATCATCATTATTCTACTAATCTGGCAGTCTCATCAGTCCTGGTATGTTCTGTGGTTGCCTC
This sequence comes from Promerops cafer, assembly GCA_013398275.1. NCBI lineage: Eukaryota > Metazoa > Chordata > Aves > Passeriformes > Nectariniidae > Promerops > Promerops cafer. Next base: position 50,074 of record VZSE01007345.1, read on the forward strand.
CTTCAGTCTTGCTTTTATTTCACACAGTTGTTCCCTTACCATCAGGCACAGATTTGGGGGTGAGGAAAGGTGGTGATGGTAGCTATTTCTTCCTTACTAAGAAGTAATAACTTTTTTTAAAATCAGCATCTGCTGAAAGCTTCAGCCTGCCCACTGCCAGCTAGTTCAGGTTCTGAAAAACAAAGTTGCAAGCTGAACACAACTCCAGTGTCACAGCCAATCCTACACAGAAAAGAGCCTTAAGTCCCAAGGATCGAGTGCTGCTAGTCATCATGCTATCTCTTCCCATGTGTTTCCCACCAGTTTCCAGAGAAATAAAAATAAAATGCCATCTCTGGCAGAAACATGAGTTACAGCTGGTCCCCCCGTGCCCCCATTCAAGGCATCACTCCCACTCAGATGCTGCACCCGCTGCCCTCACCAGTGTGCCGCTGCATGGCTGCATTTGAATTGGGTCACTCAAACAATTCAGGTTAAAAATACACCACCACAATCACCAAGAAGAGCTAATTTTAACTCAGATCATTGCAGTGATCCTGTTGGGTTTTTGTTCTGACAGTATCTAGGGAAACATGACCTCAATTCTCGTCACCGTAACTGCTAATTGAACTCCACCCATCCTTTGCTCATAAAGGAATCCACACATTTGGATATTAACTCTGGAGTATAATGCTGTTCTCAGAGTTAATGGTAGCCTTTCCATTGATTATTTTAAGAGACATCTCCTGGACCGAATACAGAATTTGGAAAGTTGTATTTTAAATCTCAGTCTGACCCCCAACACAAAAGGGAAGGGAAGACACAATATCCAACACACATTGATGATGACCAGCTGCAGCCTTTGGAACTGTGTGTTACATCTTCTGCACACAAAGAAAGCTCTCACACTTCCATACAGACACCCTGGGATCTCATACAGGAGAACAGGTCAAGTGCCAGCAGCAGGGTGATCACTCAAACTTCAAGGATCACATCTCTGGTCCCAGTCACTGTGGTAGAGGCTAATTGGCAAAACGACTCAGCAATATGCATGTACTGAGTTTCTGTTTTTCTTTTCTTTTCTTTTCTTTTCTTTTCTTTTCTTTTCTTTTCTTTTTTTTTCTTTTCTTTTCTTTTCTTTTCTTTTCTTTCCTTTCCTTTCCTTTCCTTTCCTTTTTTCTTTTTTTTATTTTCTCTTTTCTTCTTTTTTCTTCTCTTTTTTTCTTTTCTTTTCTCTTTTCTTTTTTCTTTTTTCTCTTTTTTCTTTTCTCTTCTCTTTTATTTTCTTATTACAAAATGTTATTAAATCAAAGTTTATAGACCACAGCATCTAGAACACAAGACTCTGCTTCTGTTACACTGGAGGCTGAATGTAATGTCAAAAAAATGAGGCACGTTTTTCACAGAAAGAAGAAAACCAGTGAAATCCGTGTCATTTTTACTAGAATCAGCCTTTATTTGTGGGTTGGTAATGCAGTGTTACCTCCTGAAATCCAGGGTCACATTTGAATTACATCAACTGGAGACAGTTTTGATTTTAAGTTTGTGCTTCTAGACCATCGCTAGACTGCCAGACCATTGCACAAAGCCACACCTTTAACTGGTGCTGTTCTGCACAGCTAGAGAGTCTGTTCAGAAAAGTCTCCATGACAGAAATAGCAGCTTGACACAGGGTTGGAGAGAGATGGACCTGCCACCATGAGAGATGTCTTAGCAGCAGATCTCTGCACCTGCCTTGGTCAACCCATTTATCTCACCTGTCATTTTCTGCACCATTAAATACACCCATAACACTTTAGATGAAATAACTGCAGTTTACAAGCATGGTTCACAACAGCATGGTACGTTCAGCTGGCTCCTCAGAAAGGTGTCATGGCTTAGCCCCAGCTGGCAACTAAATACCATGTAACCACCCCTTCATTACCCTCACCCCCACAGTGGAATGGAGAGGAAAATCAGAAAAGGTAAAACCCACGGACTGAGATAAGAACAGTTTAACAACTGAAATAGATTAAATACAGTAATAATAACAACAACAATAATAATAGAGATGAAACAGGACATAACAAAGAGTGAGAGAGGAATAAAACCCAAGAAAGACAAGTGATGCACAATTCAGTTGCTCACCATCCACTGACTGATGCCCAGCCTGTCCCTGAGCAATCAGCAGCTCCTGGCCAACTCCCCACAGTTCAAATACTGCACATTTCACTCCGTGGTGTGAAATAACCCTTTGGACAGTTCATGTCAGCTGTCCTGGCCATGTTCCCTCCTGGCTTCTTGTGCACCTGCTCGCTGACAGAGCATGGAAAACTGAGAATTCCTTGACTTAGAATAAGAACTACAGAGCAAAAACAAAAGCATCAGTGTATTATCAACATTATTTTCTCACTGAATCCAAAACACAGCACTGTACCAGCTACAAGGAAGAAAATTAACCTATTCCAGACAAAGCTATTACAAAAGCAGATTTAACTTCTCCTTCTGTAAAAAACCACAGTGACCTTGTGCATGCAGAACAGCAGCTGACAACCCACCCAGGACTTCCACATCTTTAGTTTATTATGTTTGCTGTTACCTATTTCTATGTCTCTGTTACACACATAACAATAAAGATTCTTAATGAAACACAGCTTAAGCCACAGTTACCAGTGAATTGACATACACCATACTGACATCCTAACTATGCATTAAAGTAACATATGGAATGATGCAGGTGTTTTGTTACAGACCTGCAGAGCTGTACTACGGCATTTTAATGGTGTAAGCTTTGCAACACCACAGCTGCAGGGACACTGCTGCTCTTCTTGGTGCCCTTCTACTCCAGAGAGGACCTGGGTTTCTTGCTGTACCCTGGAGAATCCCACAGGTACCAGTAGATAGCAGGGGGAGACATAGAATGCAGACACCAGGTGGTGGTGCACCTGGAACTCCTGCAAATTTTGCAGTATGATCTCTGCTCTAGGGACCCTGTGTCTCACACAAATGAATGATCTTTCTGCCTCATATTGCTGCTTGTAAAGTGTGGGTAGTGAATGTGGTTGTGAATTATTTTGAGTGCAAGTCAAATTTACTGCTCAGTAAGACTAAATGCTTTCATCTAAGATGCCATTAAAAATTATAATCATGTAATATCTTATATTGGTAGGGAACTTTCGAGATCACCTCCCCTTCCTAAGGGAAGCAGGACCAATTTTGAAGCTGCATCAGGTTGCTCAGGTGCTGTCAGTTTTGAGTATTTCCAAGGATAGAGACTGCATGTCTCTGGATACTTGTTCCCATATTTGATTTTTCTTCACAGTGAATTTTTTTCCTTCTATCTAATCATCCTCGGTGCAGCCCATGTCCTTGGTCTCTCTCCTTGCCATTATCCATCACTGTCTTCTCTATAGCCTCCCATCATTAGCTTAAGATTCCCTCTGAGCCTTCTCCGGGCTGGACAAAACCATCCCTTGAGATGACATGGGACATTCTCATTTCATAACAGGAGAACCCACATACATGTTTAACTGCAGCAGTGCATTCCCTGCCTGTTCACACTGCTGCTATCCAAGTAAAGCAGCCACACTCCCCATTCATCCACCAGTCTTCCCAGTACCTCACCATGAACTCCATCACAGTGGAAACCCTCACCTGTTTTTCCAGCATGGCAGCTCACGTGATCATTTTCTGACTCAGCCTGGTGAAATGCCTCAGGCAGCTTTAGATTGTTATGAAAATGCTCAGGCAAACCAAATAATTTTGAATTGGCTTTGCTCAGGGGATGACTTTGTAGGCAGTTTTGCCAGATGAGCAGAGAAAAAACTGTTGGCCAACAGGTGGGTTCATCCAGGTCCATTGGGAATGCAAAATCCTCATCCCTCTGCAGCTGCATCTCCCACAGTATGTGTGGCACAGCAACAGCTGCTTTGAGCACTAATTCCCATAGGCTCAGGTTCCTGTAATTGATAGAGTTTTTCTCCTGAGGTTTTGTCAAAACTTTCTGAGTCCTCGGCAAAGCAGTAATTGTTAACAATAACATTTACACAGGTGTATGAACTTTCCACACATACTGTTCCTGCTTGCCAAGCAAAATGTTACGAGGATTAAGAAGAAGAAAAATGCAGCAGCACAAGAACTTGGTTGAAGCACACCCACGCTTGCTATGTTCAAACAAAGAAAGCAAAACAAGCAAAAGTCTTTTCTAATCCTTAAAGGTTAAGAAGCTTAAGTCAGTCTTGTAAAGACATTTTGTCTTGTCGCACCAGCCTATTACTGAGAAGCCACTCTAGATTAGAGTAGAATAGAATAGAATAGAATAGAATAGAATAGAATAGAATAGAATAGAATAGAATAGAATAGAATAGAATAGAACAGAACAGAACAGAACAGAACAGTTGGAAGGGACCTACAGTGACCATCTAGTCTAACTGCCTGACCACTTCAGGGATGACCAAAAATGGAAGCACTTTGTTAATGGCACTGTCCAAATGCCTCCTAGACACTGACAGTCTTGCATCATCAAGAACCACTCTAGGAAGCCTGTTCCAGTGTTTGACCACCCTCTCACTACAAACAAATGCTTTCTAATGCCCAGTCTCTGTTGCATCTTTGAACCATTCCCATGTGTCCCATCACTGGATTTCAGTGAGAAGAGATCAGCACCTCCCTCCCCATGTCCCCTCCTCAGGGAGCTACAGAGAGCAACAAGGTCAAAATTCAGCCTCTTTTTCTCCAAACTAGACAAGCCCAAAGTCCTCCTCCACTCCTCACAGGACATGCCTTCCAGCCCTTCCACCCACTTTGTTGCCTTTTTTCGGGATGCACTCAAGGACCTTCACATCCTCCTTAAATTGCGGGGCCCAGAACTGCTCACAGTGCTCAAGATGAGGCTGGTGGTGCCATGTCTGATGCACCCCAGGATACAGTTTGCCCTCCTGGCCAAATGGGCACACACTGCTGACCCACATGAGCTGCTGCCCACCAACACTCCCAGATCCCTCTCGGCACAGCTGTTTTCCAGACTCTCGTCTCCCAATTTATACTTGAACCTGATGTTACTCTGTCAGGTGCAGAATCCAGCATTTGGACTTGTTGAATTTCATCCCATGAATCATTGCCCAGCACTCCAATCTATCTAGATCCCTCTGCAAGGGCTCTCCTCCCTCCACAGTTATCAGCACCTCCCAATTGAGTACTATCAGCAAACCTGCCAACAGGACATTCAACTGCTGCATCCAGATCATTTTAAGTACATTAAACAGAAACATAGCATACAGGGCATCTCCCAGAGGTTTTCCAGCCACCAAAGTCTGAACAAAGTATGTGTAATAACCCTTTTGAAGTCTGTTGGATATGTACTTTTATTTTGAAAACTGCTGAAACAACTTAGCTAACAGTCATGGCTGATGAACTACATAACTTCGAGGACTTGTGAGGCATCAGCTTGGTCCCAAAAGACAGGGGCAAGGTTAAGTCAGTATGATGAAGCTCTCACATGGTCTGTGCCCTAGCACTACTGACTCCAGGACTCAAAAAAGCCTGTATGAAATATCTTTCCCTGTGCCGCTGCAGTGTGCACCTGCAGCAGTCAGAGGGAGCAACAGTACTGCGGAGGAAAGTTAGACTTATTCTGGGGTCCTCACTGCCAACTACAGGTTTCCAAAAGTGCAATACTGACGTGTCTGAGTCCTGTACATTTTCAAAATGACACTGTCAAGCCAGTGTAAGTTCCTACATGCATGTTTATCGTGCCTTGGCAGCCATCAAAATAATCAGAAGAAAATGAGCATTCACAGTTACACAGTATTTCTTCTGAAGATTATACACACCTAGTTTAAAACTTGGCTTACTCTCTCTGGCTTACCTCACAAAACTACATTTCCACTACTTAGCAGCTGAGCACAGAGGGAAGAGAGGATTCAGCAGTAATCTGAACTAGAAAGTCCAGCTGCTTTATGTGTAGGTGTGTGTCTGTGCAGAGGTGGCAGCTGAGCGGTCATGGGACAACAGGGCAGCCCTGCTCTCAACCCAGGAGCAGAGCAGGGCTGGGCCCTCCAGCACTCCCCTCCTGCCAGCACATCTTCCTCAGAGGCCAGACATGAAGCACCTCAAAATCTACACAAACATCAGAACTCCAGTAAGGCCTAACAACAACACTGCAGAGGAGAGTGCCAGCGTGCAGACACCATCCTCAGCAAAAGCTGACTGCAACCCACAAACTCCCCTCCCACGGTGTCCTTGCATTGGGCTGCGACCACTGCTATGGGTGGTAACTCCCACCAGCTCTACTGACCTTAATGACAAGACAGAGACCAGAGGAAGCCCTTTGTATTTGACAATGGTTTCTCACCAGCTAAGCTTTATATTGCAAATAAACTAAATGAGTCATCAAACAGCTTGAGTGAAGCTCTCCTGGTCTTCACCAAAGTTCTAATTCCACCTCTCCCCCAGTCTGTTGAGTCAGAACGTCTCTCCCTCCAGCCCTGCTTTGCTGTACACAATCCAGAGAGGAACTGCAATGTTAATTCTCCCATCACCTCTTTCATGCCTTCAGCCAAATCTCCTCACCATATGAGTCAGATTTCTGATTATTTTCTTCCTGTGAAAAGGATTTAATGGATAAACCCTCATTAATATTATAATTCTTATTAGGAATTCCTTGCTAATGAGAGATCTGCCAAACACATGACCAGACTAATTTGTACAGTGCTTGTTCTCAGCAATACCTGTACTCTGAAGTTCTGATGTTCATCAATTATCCAAAGCACTAGTACAAATCTTCTGGCATAAACAGGCACAACCCCATTTCCACAGACTTCAAGACACAGAGGACAACTACACTGCCAAAATCCTGTCTTGGCTTCCTAGATCTGCTGCAAGCTACTCATTCTGCACTTTTTTCCAGCCACAGCCAGGCAGCTGCTGAAACCTACTTCTATGAGGATCTTTCCACAGAGCAGAAAGATGGGTGGGCAATCCTGCTCCACCTGCTGCGGAGCTGGGCCGCCCCCTCTCCATGAGCACTAAGCAGTCACACACACCATGGCAGTGACAGTGTGCTCCCACCAATCTTCCAGCACACAATGAACACAACAAGGACCCTCTCCAGGTGTCTGCGTGGTGCAGGGAACTTGAGCAGGCTCGAGATGCTTTAGGTTCCCTGCATAACAGGCCTCACATCAATGACATGAAGCAACAGGGGTGGCTAAGTGCTGCTGCTTTTTGCCTTGCTTTTCCATGACAGCCTTTTAGATAAATAGTTCTCAGAAGAAGGTCACAAGCATACCAGAGATGACGGAGGCAGAACGCAGAAGCAAAACAATTCAGCTCAGTCATGTCCATGCTGACCCTCTCCAAGGCTTCCAACTCTCCACACTGCATCTTGTACATGCAAGCACCAGGTCCATGATCCCCCCAGCTGAGAGCATCCCTTCAATTCCAGCATGGGTGGGACAGCAGAGGTAAAGAACTGGAACAGGGACTCTTCCAGACAGAGGCACAGGAAGTTAAATTCAACAAGGCACAAGCATTGCCAATTTTTAAGTGAGGAACTGCTTACAAAATCAACAGGAAGAATTGCCATAAAACTTTTGACTGGAAATGGCCCTTACTCTGCACTTTTTACTCCAACCAACCTGGCTGCTGCACTGCCTGAAGCAGTGGATTACACTTTGTGTGTTCTTGTGCTCCCAACCATTTGGTTTCCATGTTCCACCCGGCTGTATGCTGAGGTCTGCAGCCTGATCCCCTTTTGCCATCAACCTGGCAGCCAATCTAGCCATGACTGCACCAAATGGAGAGGCTGTCCAATGGCAAGGAAAGACTTCCACACAGTTCAATATATTCTTTGGCAGAAAACAGATTTAAAAGCAGGCTAAATTCAATTATTTGTATAACTGGAATATCCTTGTTACAGGGCTTGTAACCATAGCAATCACTTAAATAAAGCTTTCAAGAAAATATTCCCTTGTTATTAAAATATTGATTCTAGATTCTGGTTCAGTTTCTCAATCTTCCTTATTTCTGATCTCAGAGGTGCTGTCTGCCTCCAGGTGTAATAAAATACATGGAAAAGGAAGAGCTCAGCTCAGAGACCAAATATCCTCACCTAGTACTTGTGTCTTGTGCTAATAGAATGATGCTTCCTAAACATACAAATACAAAAGGATCAGGTTTGTCATGTGGGGATTGGGAGGTTTGCAAACATTATACAAACAGTCAGCTAGCAGGGATGTTTCTCAGAACAAGTCTCAGGCAATGAAACTGAGCCTATATTAATCACATTGCAAACACAAAGTGTTACTTCAGTTGGAGCCAGAGTCATTTAAAAGCTCAAGCACTGAAAAAAAAAATTAGGGGAAAAATGCTGAAGTATTTAGCAATTGGCAATATACATTAAGTTCCCTTGATATTATGGCTGGATTATCTTCTATCTCCACAGACTCCATTCCACAGTTATGACTCTTGCATTAGTAAGAGTCATGCAGGCATCACACAAAGGCAGCATTGATTTGTTATTCTGTAACTCTATCTGGACAACCAGGGAGAATTTATTTTGAAAAGATTCAGCCGGAGCCTTTTACTTTTTCCAGCTGCCTATTAAATGAGTATGTAGCCAGGAAAATGGGACACAGAAACTGTAAGATGGATGTGATCTGCACACGTGTTTTTCTCACAAGAAAACAAGAACAGTGCATGTTTAACAAAAGGGAGTAGCTCCAGGGTTACATTATATAATGGAGCTGAATGCAAACTCTTCAATATACAGCACCTCAGGGAGGTACATTAGGAAAGGTACAAAAAGGCAAGTATTTTCTTCATGTGAGGAACAAGACAATTTCTTCTTGAAACATGACTTGAGACTCCATCCTGGATGCCACCACAGTTGCTTTGACTCTGCAAACTTGCTTTAGCTTCTCTCCACATCCCATTGATGTTGGTTGGACATTACTGAATGAAAAGCAAACATGCAGGAAGCTCAGTGAGTAACAGATGTATTTAAGGCCAAAAAATATTCATGCACCAAGTCAATGACAAAATACTGCAGCAGCAGCAGCTGTTTTGTTTCATATGGCCAGGTTCAGAAGGAACAGAAATTGTTTCACAGAATACTGTCAGAATAGAAATCAAATACAAATGTATCTGTGTGAAACCTGGGCATGTATTTTTAGGTGCACACACCCACACACATATGCAGCCTGAATAGTTCATTCCCCTCCTCTGACACAATCAGGGATGACTTGAAGAGGAAAATGAGCCCAGGCATGCTCCTAACCCAGTCTGTCTGTGCCACCGCTATTTTAACTACATACTGTATCATATAATGGCTTGAAAATCTTTTTATTTCCGTGACTTTTTCCTTCCTCTGCAGTCTCACAATGCTACTCAGTTTCTTTTAGCAACAAGGTAACACAGCAGATCAAACCTGAAATTCTGCAGTTTAGTGCTCAGTACAAGAACTGCAGTAATTATGACAGGGGAACAGTCTCTACAAAACATTAGATCTCATCTAGTTTTCTCACACTGGCTTAAGGCTTAAACCATGACCTAAGATCCTTTCAGCAAAACATCAATATGGAATCACTGCAGTCACTTGCAATTAGCTGATGGCAACTTATTTACATCTCCATCTCATGAGCAGATACTCGTATTTTAAGCAGCAGTTATCCAGAAGGCCTTTCACAATTAACATACAGGTTGTCAGTTTCAAGGTTATTCAAACCAGCCGCAGTATCTGCTCCCAAAATTAAACCTGCACAGCTACAGTGGGCTCTTTATAGAGTGTTTCCAAGTCTCCAAATCCCACCTCATGCCTCCTGAACTGTGGCACTCCTTCCCTCCCAGCAGTATTTGCTTTACCTTTTTTATGTTCAGATCACTTGCATTCTTCCTGAACTTCTCTGTGGTAATATATAAAGGCTGAAACATCATGCTATAAGCATATGGAGAAAGGTTTGCTAAAATGGATGATTTCATGATTAGTTAGACTGCTGAAAAGCCTTAGACAGGAAGCAAAGATTTGCAGCCAGGTTTCAGAGATGAAGATGATTCTGTGCAAAACCCTTTTGCCCTACATGCTACCCTGTTGTGTTCTCCCCTCCAGAAGCCCTTCTGATATTTCACAGGCATCAGAGGGTACTTTTCCATTAACAGACTCCACCAGAAGTGAAGGATGCAGCACTCTGTCCTCCATTCAGCCCCACAGGCTGCAGCTGGCACAGCAGACCGGCATTCCTGAAACTGCTCCTGCAGCACTGACTGCGCTACAGAAGGAGCATTTCGGATAGCAACAAAATGAACAGGACTTCAGTTTGGCAAGGCAACACATCACACACCCCCCACCATCACCCCTGTAGTACAACAGCCTTCAAAACGACAACAGACCTTCATTTTAACTGACACAAAAAACCTGGTTTTACTGTGCCCTTTAAACTTAAGGCAACTGGAGTAATTCTATAAAAAGCAGGTGTAAGAAACTACTCCAGAGAATAGGGAAAGAAGAACCCACACCATTAGCTGTTTGGTATTTATTACTTTTTAATACAGAGAACTCACAACAAAATATTCTCTAACAACACACGTAAATGATATCATAACCAATTATTTTAATTTCATCAACATTCATTTGCTATGTACATATTCTTCCATCTGCAAAAGTGCAATCCAAGAATGTCTCAACAAGAAACCTTTATGGACAAGTATATTTTTGAGGGGTTTTCTCACCAGTGGCCTTACAACATGTTTGTCCTTGGTTACCTGGTACAGCAAAATGAGAAATACATGGGAGGGGGAAAAAAGGGGAAAAAAGAAAAATACTGGGCTAGATGCCTCCCTTGTAGGAATATTCCTTATTTTTCCAATTAAACTCACTATGAATACACTGCTCATTACTGGAGATGTTAATGTAAATAGACTATAGGATAGTCTATGGTCTGGCTATAAAACACTGTAGTTTTAATGACTCTGCAGCATTAGACAGAACAGCAATTTCAGGCTGTTCACGTTGGTAGATGTCAAATTACACATCAGCATGTAAAAGATGTCCATTTTGTAAGTTATGGTTATCAAAATTTATTTGTAGACATCTTACTGATGGATGAAATCAGTTTTACCCATCCAAAATATGAAGTCTACCTAAATGCAAGCCTCTCCTATGGAAAGGAGAGGTAACTACTGGAAAGAAAAGCATTTGCACATGCAACTCCTATTACCATCACAAGGAGTATCGTGCACTTAAGAAGAGTAGAATGAACCTCCAGATCCAGAGGACTGCATTCTCATTCACAAAACACATTTCAGGCAAATTTAATCTGACCACGGGCCAGCTTAAAAAGAACACACAGCATCAGAAAAATGAAAGGTAATGAAGAATAAACTAGCCAAATAAGCAAAGCAAGCAGCTCCCTAACTAGGGAGGTAATTTCCCTTATGATGCATTTGTAAGCTCATGACTACTTCCAGTGCTTGTCAAGACTAGAAAGCAGAGCAACTGTGGTCTAGTTTACCTCCAAAGTAGCCATTAGGTCCCAAAGAAGTTGCATTTGCACTTCTACTTCTGCAAAGCCCAAGAAACTCTCATGGCAGAAGGTGAGGGCTGACTGCTTGACTGGAATCTGCATGCCACAGAAAATCGAGCATTTTGCAGTAACCCAAGAGCAGCTTTCAGTGCTAACAAGAAGCAGGGAAAACCTCTAAAAATTAGGGATAATTTACTTTGGAGTGAAAGTTCAGAAGAATCTTTCTGTAGCTCAGCTGGTTTCCACTGAGGATCATTTTTACAGTGCTATGTGTGCTGCTAGCCTCCAGCTGAGAGATTTGTTTTACTAGAAAATAGGCATTTCCTCAAGCAGTAGATAAGACTCACTTAACAGCAGAATTAAAAGGAAAAGCTAGCAAAGAACTAAACTGTTTTCTTAGATAGATCTGTATGTAATTCCTTGTCTGTGTTAAGACTTTAAATGTGCTTTTCCCTTCCCATATTCTCAGTCTGTTCCACTCCTGTTTTTGACTTGGATGTATTACACAATCTCTCATACACTTGTTTTTAAAGCTGACCATATTTCCTTTATTCCATGTCTACTCATTTTTGATTGTCTCACACACAGGTCTAGAGAGGCATCCAAGAACTTAAAGGGCAGAATTATAAATTAAGCTACTCTAAGGGAAGCAAGTGAACAAGTATCTAGGACAACTCCAAATCCCACTTCTCCCCTACATGTGCATTGTACAGTGACACCTCCTCCCAGCACTGCACAAAAAAGTGGGCACACAATGCCACGTATCCTATATGGGAATTGACACCCCAGACTCATGACGTGTGACTGGCACTCAAGACTCAACCTACAGTAAAAGATGTATGCTTTAATTGCTCTCTTTAATTGTTTAATTACAGGGGCTTTGTCTTTGCTGTGTGATTTCAGGCTGCTGTGACAACTGCTGTTTTCTGTCAGTCTGGTGTGGTTCTCACGGTACTGCCAGGCAACACGACCTTGTTAGCCACCCTCACTCCAGCAGGTTGCTCAACACACCATCAAAGCCAAAGGGCTCATCCTTCTGGAGGAGTTAATCCAAATTATAATTTGACTGGTCTTCACAAGGGAAGTCTACACTGCACAGCTAGTTAGGTTTTATCTGCTAGAAACCTTCTTCCTGCCCAGGTATGCCCAAGACAGGTCCTTCTCCTATGGACAGTGGGTGCAGTGCTGTCCCACCGCAGCTGGGCTTGGTGTAACTCTGTAGCCATGAAAGTGTTAGAAGTCTCTCAAAGTCTTTCCCATAATTCTCACAGAAGAAGAAACAGGTTTTCCCAAAACTGTTGCAAACAGGACAACTGCACAAAACCCCAAGAACATGTTCCAGACCCAAAACCAAGCCCAGGAACTCACACAGAAGGAGAGGAGCACCAGTGGTGAAGGTGCTAACACAGCTGTTCAGACCAGTGCTGGACCACATGAGCTGGGTGGCACCCAAGGACATTGCCACTCGAACTGTGCCACCAAAAGCACTCTGTGCAGCTTGGGTATTACTTGAAGGGTAGCTAATGCTAAAAGGAGCTCATTCTGCAGTGAAGACAGCCAGGAAATAAAACTCTGAACTCGGCATTTTTACGCACAAAGAAACAGGGATATTCACCTTGAGTTTTATGTGCACAACGATTTCTTAATTCAGCAGAAAGTGTAATTCTCAGTCCAACATAGGAAAAAACACTATTTTGGCTTCTGACATTTTGTTTTCTTTCCCAAGGTAGCAGACTATCAGGGCCATTTTCAAGACTGTGATTTCAACAGATACACTCTAAAAAGATTCTCATTTGGAAAAATAAAAGACTTCAGAAGAAACAAAAAATAATCCCACCATGTAAACAGAAACAAACCCACACTTCTCCAGTAGACAAACACTTCATAAATACACTATCGAGAAAAGCAATAAAACCAAACGTCCCTTAAATCTCAACTGATTTGAGAAACCAAGCAAAAGATTAATGACCTATTTTAAAAAATTTATTTAAGGAAGGGAGAAATGGGAGTCAAGAAACAACAACTGCAGAGTCTACAGGGCCAAGCTCTCTGATACAAATTCACTGCTTAATGCAGTCTATTATGTACAGCACAGAGGCATGTAGAAAGTAAATATGCTATGTTTGCTTTCATAAAACATCTCCTTGCTTTTAGATCCTAGACTGAACACAATTTTGAAAGACGAAGGTGCAGCAATTAATTGTTTTAAAAAGTGATGACATGTTTTGTACTCAGTACCTCTCAGCTCATACAGGTCTGAGGGCCCAGATCCCACTTCATGGTTCTCCTTCCACACCAGCCACAGAAGCCTGCAGCAGGCAGCAAAGCCTCAGTCCCAGCAGGCACATACAATCACATCCCCGTTCAGCTCAGCCAGTTCCTTCCCTAAAATGTCTGTGAAGAAACACCTTTAAATAAAGCATTTTAAGATCTCCAGCTTGTTTTGGTATGAGCAGATGACCCAGCTGGGCACACGACAGCCCTGTTGGAAGCAGCACTACTGCCTGCACGATAACCCAGTGAGGGCAATGCACATCAAACACACATGGGAGGAAGATGCGATGCCAAAAGAATTCATTCAAGATTGCATTTTCTGGCACACATTTACATTCACTTGTCATGATATCTTAGTTTACACCGGTTGTGGAAAATCTTAAAGAAAGCCTGCTGAGGGGACTGGCAACAGAGGGCCAACTCCTGCACCCCTGGGAACCAATGCAAAGGGCTGAATGAATTCAACAGTATCAGAACCATTTCTTTCCAAGGATTTACCATTTCCACCAAGCTGGAGGAACAACCCTATGCAATTACCCATTTTTCAACTGGACATATTTCTCTGTCCTTTATGTCTCCCCACACCCTTCCTATAAACTGTATTACAATTATACAAAAAATAAACCCAAATCATTTTTAGCTGAACTTTACCCCACACATGGGATATATTGAAAGGCCATTAAATTGGCTTGCCTCCAACCTTCACAGAGATCTTGTCAGGAGGATTCTGGTTTTAACAACATGTATATATACATATTAATATGTACACTGACAAAGAAGCTGCTCTTTCAGTTAGAAAAGAAATTAGATTTCATCACAGAATGAATCCTATAAAAAGATATGTAATAAAGTTGAAATACCCATAAAATAGCTATTACTAAAGCAAAGCTTTCGTCAATAAGCCTCCAAAACTTTAAATGAAGAAAATGGCTTCACGAAGTGGTAGTCTAGATTTCCACAGTGAGGACATTGCTGGACGTTGCTGTATTCAGAGAAATACTGCATGCCAATCCGCACATCTATTACTGGCTTCCCACAGTGCTTACAGTTCAGTCGAGCCTGTACAAAACAGAGAAACAAACGAAAAAAACCTTTTTGAAATAACCACACTCCCGTCAGCTTCTCACCTCTGCAAAAGAAGGTGCCAGAGGCAATCCCCTGTCCTCCCCAGCAGGAGGAGGCGTCAGTCAGGAAACTGGCAGTAATGGGATGTGCTGGTAGGGACATTCCTCACCTGGACTGGGAACTCACAGGCACACACCATGCCTTTCAGATTAAAGACCACCACCAAATTCTGGGGAGTGGGTCACCCCCCACTCTGACTGACGGAAGGTAGAGAATATCAAGGTTTATTTTGTGCTGCTTAATCTCTGAATCAATTCCCCAATCCCCAGCACAAGAAGGGGTGTCTCAATGAATCATTAATGAAGCATTGAAGCAAAGAGAGAAATTTCATATTTGTGCCATGCAATTCAGCCATTTAGGTTGAATTAGAACATCATCTGTCTATGAAATATATCAGCATTTTAATATTTTGGCTTAACAAATGTATAACTTGATCTACTTTATCAGCACAATATGGTATTGTGTCACTTTAAACATTTATAGTACATATCAGGTTATACAAACGGAACATCACTTCAACAAACTATTCTACAAAATCCAACAAAGAAAGAAGCAACATTAACTAGGTGGATACGAGAAATAATTCAAGGTCGCAGGTGAGGACGGACAGAGCTATTAATATTCAGCTATTTGCAAAAAAGTGAGACATCAGAAGAAATCTAGCTGAGAAACACAGCCCATCTGATACAAAGAAAGCAACAGGCAGCATGAAAGCTCAGCAAGCCCTTTGGAATACTCAAGAGAAGCAGAAAGGATTTCAGACTGTAAAGAAGTTGAAGAGTAAAGGTGGCAAATGAGCAGCGAGGGCCTGAGCTGCACCATAGTTTAACCTCACAGCCCAGTACGCTAATGAAAGCTTCAGCTCGTCACTGAAAAGAACAAAAAAGTATTGTCTAGGCCATCTTGATTTAAGGGATTTTCCTGGATGGGGGGAGGAGGAAATTATTGAAGTACTATCCCTGCTGAGACCAGACTCAAAAAGAAACAAATCAACAGCTTCAGTGGTATCTGCTCTGCTTGAAAAACAGAAATTTTAAGAAATACAATCTAGTAGGTTATGAATTTTTATGGAATTCTTAGCCAAGGTGTTTTCTCCTTTACTACTGTCCAGCACATCAGCTAAGAGTTAGTAATCTGACAACAGCTGCAGTTTGTTATTCTACATGCAAATTTCTGATGTAGAATTAAATATTTTGAAATAAGGCATGAAATTATTCAAAATAAATTCAGAAAGGCAATTTGGTATTATATTAAAGACCGTATTTAAATGTCATCCTTCTGTATGCACAGAATCTCTGTAACAACCATGGTGAAACAATAATGCTTATTATCTGGCAATCACAGTCACTGCAGCTAATGCTTTTATAGCCAGTTCTTATACCATGTACTGTCACACTGTCCATTAATCATGTAATTAAGGCTCTTCTACAATGAGCTCTTAAATCTTTTCTTGTACATTCAACAGAAGCAATTCAGATTTAAAGCTGCTGACTTTTAAAAAAGGTAGCAAGTTAGTATCAGTGCTTTCTTTACCTTTAGAAGTTCCTATATTTAAAAAAAAGTTACAGTCTCAAGAGACACTAAATTTGGAAGTAATATCAGTCTGTATTTATAATTGCTACCAATGTCACCTTAACCAGCAGCAGCAACACCACTTGTCTTTTTGGTAAATACGTTAAATTTAAAATAAACATTCATTTTGCATATTGACAAAATGGTATTTCAGATGGCTTCAAAGTATGCGCATTACATGAAGGGATCCCAGTTTGAATGGGTGTGTCTCTGCAAGGCTCCTGTCCTGACCTACCACCACCACCTGTGTGTCCAAGCATCTGGAGCAGAGCACTGAGTCATTCCCAGACAGATGTTTTTTCACAGCTGTCTACCCCTACCTGCACAGCAGAAGTGCTTTGTCCATCACATGGACAATTAACTCCCTGGAATGCAAACAATGCTGCTGTCTCAGGCACACATCTACTCTGGAGTAGCCCCAGGCCTTGGATCTTCCTCTCTCAAGGCACAGATTAGGTGAGCATTTAATGAACACTAAGTTGCTTCAGGCTGTGGTGGCTGAGTGCCATCACCAGGGTCAGCCACACAAAGATTAAGGAGAGCTGAGCAATCTCCAAGCACAAAGACACTTTGGACCTTTCTGTTGCCTTGGTGCCTTTTTGCTACAATTATGATAAAACACAATTTATGAACTAAAAGAACCTGGAAACACAAAACATCTGCTCAAAATGTGGAACTATACCTGTGATGCTAGTGATGAAGCATCAGATTTCATTACCAATGCATTTAAAGGGGGCTTTATTTAAAAACATAATACACTCAAATGTATTAACCACTGACCCTTGCAATGACTTTAGTCTAGCTAAAGGCCATTGTACCTCTGAAGACAAAGGGACAGAGACCCATCAGCTCTCCTGTATTGCACTCACGGGTGCAGGCTGGAAAAGAAGGATGGAAAGAGGAAAGGGAGAAAAGATACACAGCCTTGACTTTATCTAATCAGTTGTAATTTCACCTTATGAGTCTTACTTACGTATGGTACTAACCTGACAACAGGGAGATGCTGCCAGAATATCGTAGGTATACATAGTTCCCAGCTGATGCCAGCTTCCATCCCATCGGGACTTGCACTTAATGCAGATGATTTTGTGAACCCCTTCTAGGCAGTCTACACAAACAGCATAGAGGTGCATAAGCCTTCCTGTAGACAGAAAAGACACATCTTAAGGAGCCGAAAAGAGAAGATTAGAACAGACATGTTCTGCAATATGGTATCTGACCTTTAGTGATACAAATCACATCTTTTTTTTCTTTTTTTTTTTCTTTATAAAGAGTGAATAATAAAGTAAAAAGTACTTCTCTACAGGAAATACATAGGGCTTGACTGAAGCTATGCAGAACTCAGGAATTAGTCATCACCCTGCCCACTCGCCCTTACATCATTTGCTGGTAGGTCTTAGCAAAATATTTTATAAAAGAAGTTGCTAAACCTCCAAGAAGAGATGCCAGGTTAAGCTGTAAGATCAGCTGCTGTGTTTCCAAAACCAGAATATTGCCCTAGCTTCATCCCCACCTGACATAAGAAGCAGAGAAGTGCTGAAGCTTATTAGCAAAGTTGGTACAGATTCGTTTAACAACTTGCTAGTATCTTCCAGCAAAGAGGGAACCAACAACCTAATATTCCCAACAGGAAAAAAGCAACAGTCAGAAGAGCAAATCTTTTTCATGTACTTTCTTCTGACTGTTCATTAGCAACACGTGTATTTACATTATATATTGCACATACAAAGACTTTAACATGCTGTTCAGAACTATGAATATATTTAGCTCTATCATGACCTTAGGGTCTGTATGCACAACGACTTTCAAAACCTGAGTTACATTTATTTCCATAAAGAACAAGTGGCTCAGACTTGGAAATCAAATATTTTGATTTTATCAAATATCAAGTATTTTAATCACATACATGTGATTAAACTAACCAATGCAAAATCTGAGACTGACTTTCACAAAAAACCAAAATTCCTATATAAATTACAAAGATCTGGTACCTAGATTATGCCTGACTTGTAGTGACTAAATTGATTTGAAATTTAATAGTTGGCTATTAGAAGTGGCCTGACACTGAGTACTAATCCTGTAACATACCAGATTTTGCACTGCCACTTAAGACAGAGCTAAGCAGTAGTGAAGTTACAGATCAGCAAGGAAACAGGACTGTGTTCAACATGCATTCACCCTGGATTGCAATTTTCACTCTTTAGCATCAAAGCACTGAACACATCACAAACTGTAATTCAACAGGTACACATCTTGTAACTCTTCTTCAAAAATGGGAACAAAATATTAGTAATTTATGATTAGTCTATACCAGACACTTCCTAAATTAATAGTCTGTGTTTTTACTTGTTTTGGTTTTTAAGCCAACTATTTTAGAAAAACAAGAAAAAATAGACTTCTTAAAACATACATACAAAATACACTTGCTAGTGTGAGCTGGTGAAAACTGAGTTATTCTACACTGGTATGTTCAGCTCTAGAAAACATGATGGGATGAAACTAAAGTGTACATAATATACATATAATATATATAATTAACTCTGTTAATAATAATATAATAAACTCTGTTCCTACAGTGAACACTTGAGATTGGTGATGTTCAAACAACTCCACGCATAGTAGTTGTGTTGAGCAGGAAGATAAATAACTTTCCCCATCTGAAGTCCTGCACTGTTTCTGCACTTTAAAATACTCCATTCCCCCACCACCAAATTTTCAGGATACTTTTTGTATAGGAAATGAAGCACCTGGTATCTTAAACATGCCTGAAGTAAAATAGGTGATTTTCTGTACCAAAAAGAAAATAACAGCCTGGAATAGCACCTCACAGCTTAATTTCATTTCAAAGAGTACTTCTGGTAATAAACCATTTATACCCAGGACAAGGAAGCAAAAATTTTAACAATTAATTATTCACAGCAACTTGCCTGAACAATTTTCTCAGATATATCATCCAACAGTTAAGAAATAATTAAGGTAAAAAAAAAGAATTTCACAGTTTCATTCTTAGTGGCAAATGTTAACAAACGACGAGTTTCACTATTACTAAACCAGATTTTTGTACTGATAAAATCACAAGCACATTGCATAACTCCCCACCAAAGCAAGTAAGCATAGTTATCTCACATACGTATATTCTGTTTATCCTGGAACTTTTCTGGTTTGCATATTTGCCTATCGCTTTTTCTCCTTAAAGAACATTAGGCAAGACAGAAACAATAATGTTAGCATGAATACAGTTTAGTGACTTAGTGCACAGTGATTTAAGGAAAGAAAAAAAAATAAAATACAAAGGTTACTGAGCAAAGGTATGTTATATAACACATATTATGACCATGCATGGGATACAATGTATTATATTGAAAGGTGAGAAACTTTAATGTTAAAATACCTCCGGTTAATCCCTTACCAATACCCTTTCCAACATATAATTCTATGCTTTTGACCACCAGACCAGGAATACTTTCATTGACTTATTTTAGCCATGCTGACTGCCAGCCTGCTGCAGGACAGGCATATCTAGGCATGTACCACCCTGATCATTTAAGTCTGGGCCACAGCTTTCAGGAAGAGCTAGAAGCTCATGCTGGCCCACACTCATTTGTTTCTCTAGGAGGAAAAAAGAAACAAGTGCTATGGTCCCAACTCATCTGAGAGCTAGGACATAGCACAAGCACGTGCAAGTTTGGAAATAAGTCTAAAACCTTCACTACTACACTGCTGCTTTTACACACTTTATTAAAAGCTTACTTTTACTACAGTCCAACCTCTCCAGGCCTGTGTTAACACAGGCCAGACTACAGCCTTTTCAATATTTAAGAAATAATACTTTGCTATAAAACAAAACTGATACTCTCTAGTCTGAAAGCAGATGAGGGGTACCTCACCCTCATCAGTGGCACAAATACAACTTTCACCCAGGCTGCAGCACAGCAGGCTTAAATTGAAAAGGTTGTTTAAGAAGTTGATGTGCATCTTGGAGTAAAGTTCCCAAGAGATAAATGAGCATGCATATGCTCCAAAACAGATTGGCTGGAAAACCTTCCCATGGTCTACCTAGAAATAGGATCAGAACTTGTTTAGTTGTAAGCCCAAACACAAGGCATGAATCTTTCTATACAGCATCTTTTTGTCATTCCTTCTAAGTGTTTCAATCTGATCCATGTGAGTATTTTGGACATTACTTCAAGCTTTACAGAACTGCTTAAAAACGCAGAATCGGGATGAAAATCTGTAATGGCAGGGACAGGGCACAGAAGGCAGTTCCATCATTTAATGAAACCTAGCATGACTGACAGACAACCTGTACCTTGAAGGTGACAGGGAACATCATATTCAATCTCATCATGTCTCGATGGGCTAAGGAACAGGGTCCCGTCCACCAGCGGAAACTGTTCAAACACTGGCAGCGCCCTGTGGCACAGAGCACAGTTTACAACGTTCCTGTGGCTGGCACTGAGAGCAGCAAGGATGAACTTCCGAAGGTCCTCCCCTTGGCCCACCTGGGCATCATCTTCCATCCGCACATGGAAAGTATTCAATTTGTGCCTGGGGATGTGAGTGAGCAGCTCAGATAGATCGAGCCTTCTCAGAAACTGCACAGGGGTATCGAAGTGTCCTGATCTATGTGCTTGCAAGCCAGCTGCCCCGTAATCAAAATGTGCATTCCTGAACATGCCCCCACCAGCCATGTTCTTCTTATGGGGCTCCAGGTGAATGGCATTCTTCAAAAACTCTCCCAAGTATCGCGAGGAACGAGGGCCGCTGAAATGCGTGGGAGCGAGGATAGAGTAGCCGGTGGGCGGGGACTGGCCAGGAGAGACACAAGGGGAGCGAACGGCGTAGCTGCCACCCATGACACCCTTCTCCTGGGAGTTCTGCCTGTCCATGGAGTGCCTTCGCTGGAGGTCATTGCTCAAGCCTTTCTGCGGCTTGTTGGCCGCCCTGCCTTTTTTGGCCTCCTCTGCTGACTCTGTGATGGACCTTCCCGTACTCTTCTCCAACACTGATTTCTTCTTCTTGTCATCCTGCATTCGCTTCACCTGGTACCAGTCCGTGTCCTTCTTTAAATGACCCTGCCCACACCGACAGGAGCAAAACCGAAAAGCCAGGTCGTATCCCTTCTTGGTCCACATGTTTTGGCGACACTGCTTTTCGTTCCAACTCCTGGCTCTGCCAATGCAATTGAACTGGACGAGGATGCTGCTTTCCCACTCGTAGAAGCACTGAAGGTGCATCCAGGTGCTGTAGGGACAATGCTCGTTGTTGCATATAACCTTCTGGTAGTCATCCTTCTCCAGGTCCACCGGCCTCCCAAAGCTACAGATCAGTGGAGTAGCACAAGGGGCTTCTGTGGAAGGTAAAACAGATACATTAATAACCTAATGGCCCATTTATTGCAGTACTTTCTTTAAACGCTGTGACAGAAACACGCAAGCTCTCACTAACAACCTGTATTACGAAAGGGCCACAAGAGCTAGCTCTGGGTCAGTGAAAAAAGCAGTATTTGCCAAAAAGAGATATGCATATGAAAGGAGATAAGGAAATGCACAAATAAAAAAACCAAATGACACTACAGTCCGTTTAATATTCAAAGCCAAAGCACCTCAGAAGCATTAGCCCTCCTCAAGCATTTGTGGATACCACTGCAAGGCCTTAAGAAGGAAGGAGAAAGAGTTGTGAATGTTTCTGGAGGACTGCTTTGAAGCCTGAGAGGCAACATGGGGAGAACACACAGAGATGTCTGTTTGAAAAACAAGTAAGCGAGCAAGTAAGCCCAGCTTCACAATCATGGGGAGAGGCAGGAATTGATCTATTCTTTGGGACTGAGCAAGAGACAACAGCTAGGGAGAGAAGGAGGAAGCAGAGAACTTTGAAAAGCAAGATAAAGAGCTTACATTCCTGGTACAGAAATGAGGGCCTTCATTACATTGCTTAGGCAAATACAGACTATATCACCACCACTGACCTTCTGGATAGCTAAATTTCACAAGCCAAACAGTTCTGCAGCACAGACAGGTGAAAAAATCCAAATGCAACACAGTATTTTATCAGCAAAGTAGCAGCTTTGCTATATCCTTGAGCAAAGAACAGTTTACTTCAATTATCTCACTGCAACAATATCAGCTTCTACACAAAAAAAATGCTCTGCAAAAATATTTTCTGCATATATAAACCAATGACGTTTTCCAGTCCCTCACCAAAGTACCAAAGACCACACATGACTCCCATGCTGGCTGCTCTGTTGCAGCTAGGAAGCTCAAAAGGGATTGGAAATCTTCTACTGGAGTTTTTGTAAGAACTTTTTAGATGCTGTAGCGGGTTGACCCCCACCACAGATGCTTACTCAAGTATTACAAATATTTCTTCTCTGTATTTCTGTCTTCCTAATTCTTCCACTTCAACAGAAAGTACTGCTCCAACAGGCCGTCAGGCTGCCTTTTAATCTCTGTATGGCTGCTTTCAAATATTAGCAGGCTTCTTCAGGGTTTTCCACGGTCAAGTGCTGCCTCACCCTATCTAAAACAAAGCAATCAGCTCCCTGAAGTTCCCCTGAAGTCTCAGCCAGAGCCCCAGGACTTACGGCAGAGGTGCACAGAGCCTTGAGGAGACAGACTGCCATGACTGAAGTTTTCTTCCCTTAGGACTTTAAATTTCTATCTGATGAGCAGATTAAAAAACACCACTCTGTTGCATTGTTTTTAATCCCATTCTTACCACTGCTTGCACAAATAACACTACATAATTTGCAGTAGAAGGAGAGGTTTTATGCTGCTAGATGTACTTTGACTCCGACTCTTAGTAAGAGACACACTATCCACCATCATCATCACCTGTCCTACAATACACAAATCAGATGCTCTACAGCAACAGATCTTTGCTGTGCTAGTGGTCCCTTTCCCAGCAAGTTTTTGGAAAAGGCTATAAACAAACAAAATGTTCAAGGCTACCTTCAGTAAATTCAAGATTACTGTAATGCTTAAAACTTACTTATACCAAAAAAAGAGGCACAAATAGCACAGAAAAGCTTTCCTGAGCCATTACCTGGAAGATGCCACATCCTTCACTTAATTTCTGTGTCTCCATTTCTAATGCCCTAAGTGGCACACTTGCAAGAAGAGTTCTTCTGCAATACCTTTCCTTCAGGGAGTGGCCTATAAATTGCAAGCAAAACACATTCCCAAAAGCTTTCCTTTAAAGAAGAAAAGGCCTATTTCATTTCAAAATATGAACTTTTCAGTCATTAAAAACAAATTACCGAATTGGAGAGAACAGAGACAAGAGGGGCTTTCCCTAGTCTCTTTGGAAGTTCCTTCTATACATGTGACAAATATTTTGTTTTTGGTTGTCTCACGTCTCTGAAAAGCCTGCTAAGAACGTGCAAGTTTGGAGATGTCTTTGAGAAGCAAAAATTTTATTGGCTACCAGCAACTAATTTTTCTCCACGCTTTTACTGTGTGCTATTAAGTATAACGTTGCTATTATTTACTAAAATGTTGCTGGCCAAGAGCAGAAGGGAATGGTAACTTAGCTGCTCTGAAACAAAATCTGTCAGTTTACCAGTTCAGAGAGTTTTCCCACCCATTCTCGCAGACTTCGACTCTAGTCACACTACCACAGCAAGCATCTCTGAAAAGCTTTTCTTCATTGTCAGTCTTTCCTTCACCATACTTAAAGCCTGAAAGTTCACAATTACAGCATCCTTATGCAAACTGACCTCAGAGAAGCCAGTTAAACTGAACCCGTGAAAGGCAAATCGTCAGAAGTCATGTGAGGCAAGGTACCAGAGGCACCAATACGAATAATTCTCACTTATGCATTTCCTTTATTTATCTCTTTTGGTACATATTCCTTTCCACCATTGCAAGAAGGCAGCAAAAAAAAGACCATGAGTAAATGTTCTAACAGCTACAGGTATAATTATAGATGACAGCTGAGAAAGTACTACACAGACAAGTCTAGAATTGAATACAGACACTATACTTGTTCATCCATATAGGCTTAGTTACCTGGCTAAAAAAGGAAAGTGCTTCCTTGATTACCCTTCAAACACATTTTTGAGTTTGTATGCAGAAACATATGATCTCTAGTCCCTTGAGAAGTTTACAGACTCTTCTTCACTATGTGGACAAAAAATGAAATTAATAAAATAAGTGACAAACACAAAAACCATCACCACAGCCCATGTATTCCACAGAGTATGTCTGCAATTACTTAATTACAATCATGTACTGGATGAGGCTAAAATGTACTGAGAGGCTAAAATAAAGGTGACTTTCAACAGACTTTTTTCCCCTTTTCCTAGTCAGTCAGTGGAAGTACTGTGGAATGAGATCTTCTCCAGTTTCTCCTTAAGAACTTACAGATGCCAGATTACCTGAGGAACTTCCCACACAGTGGAACTGTGGTCAAGAAAAGGCAAAGCTGAAAGTTCTGGACAGTGATGTCTTCTTCAACATTTAAGTTAACTAGATGATTACAAAGTTTTCACACATTCCCTCATCTGATCTGCTATCTACACAGCGTGAATTGGCTGGTCACATAACCACCACAGCAAAAGCAGGTCTAGAGCAGCTGGAAAGACAGTAACAGAATTAACAAAAGCCTTCCATCATGCAAAAGACTCCAATGAACTGTTAAAAGGTGGCACTGAGATTGCTTTGGAAAACATCATTGCTAAGAGGAGAAGCTGGTCTCTACTCACCTCTTCTGGGGACTCATCTGACATTTCACTACTGTCACTGTAGCTGCATAGGAAATACTCCAGAAAACAGGTCTCTCTGCCATGTTGCCATGCTCCACAGCACAGGTTATGCCATGCTAGTCAAAGCACCTGCTTTCAGTGCTGCAGATTTGCTTTTATCAAGTCTGCTGGTTTGGAGAAGGCCTTGATTAAACTGCTGCAGTATTTCCACAACAGAAACTGAGAAGCCCAGCATGGCGAATTTAAGTTGTCTCAGTAGAAAGTTCTACTGCTTTCTGTAGTTCCCCTGTATTTAAGAAAGCAGAAAACTCCACTACCTGAAAAGCATACAAAAATCTCAAGCCAACACTTGGTTTTGCCACACATTTCAAATTATCTGTACAAAACAGACTGTGCAGGACCCAAACATCCCTTGCGGACTTCTCTGTACCCATGTCTCCTGCCAAACATAACCATGCCACATGCTCCTGCATAAAGAATAAATGAGAAACAGAAAACAGCAATTTTTGTGCAATTTTCCCAGTTCATGGCAACAGATAAACGTCTTAGAAGCAAAAGAGACAGCACTCAGATCAGTATGGGAGCCACATTTTAGGTGATGTGAAGAGCTCTTCCCATCAATTCACACCCTTGAAAGTGGTCTGGGTTATTTAATAACTATTTTATAAATGAGACAGAGCACTTTTTCAGTATTACAGAACTTTAAAAATTCTTATTATCAAGCCCTTGTACTTCCCATAATTAGAAATAAATGTTGAGATATTCTTCAAAAAGTCAGAGCTAGAATCATTGTCCTAATGTTTTATGATGACAGTGTTAACAATTACTGTCAAGAGAGATTATGATGGGAAGTAAAGAAAAATTACATGGCTAAATTGCCCATCCACACCTATAGCCCCAAGTTGGTTTGTCACCGAAATAAAATTTGCTTCCAAGTAGCTAACAGCTCAACAAGTTTCTGGTTTCCAAAGCCATGAAACTGAACTTCAGGGAAAATGAAAAATTACATGGTGTCTCGGTTTGGGCAGGTGTCAATATTCGAATCTGACCACTGATTGGTTTGACTAAAACTTCCCAAAAAACTCACTTCCTCCCAAACCAAGACACATGGTATCAGAGCAACATCTAATCTCCCAGCAGCCCCTTTCAAAAAAAATACCAAAATAATGATAAAATAATTTCTATTTAACTTTGAGTTTCAAGATGGGTTTCACAGCCTAAGAGAACAAAACAAGACAGCGTGCAGTTTTGTGTGGCAGAACAGCTTCAACGTAGGCTGTCAAGCTGCAACTACAAGCGCATGCTGCTTCTTTCAAGACGTTATGTTTCCATATAAAAAAAATAAATGTTTTCTCATATTCCTCTGTAGTGATTTGGAACAGTGATTTTGAAAATAGTTGGAAGGAGCAGTACATAAATGTCTTCTAAAACGGAAATAACATACAATATTCCAAACACACATATATTTGTGGAAAGATAGCTCACTGTTTAAACAAGGTTGTGTTTTATGTTTGACAGACTCACCATAAAATTAACTTTTTTTTTGAAAATGAGAATATAACAGAAGACTGCAAGGAAGCTGGACTGGCTTGTTTGGCTTTTTCTCATTTTTTCTGTTCAGGTTTATAAACATTCATAAAAGCTAGGAATAGAAACAAAACATCTGAGAAATACCTCTTTCAACAAAAAAAAAAAAAATCCTCCCACATGAACTGGTTCTACCTTTTAATAAAAAAGAAAGGCAGTATATGAAGACCATCCTTCCCATTTTATGACCCAAATGATAGCAGCAGAACAACAGCTGCCTGAGGAACTTCCCTCTGGTGAAGTATATTAAGGAGAATGATGTTTACTTCTGTTTACACACCCATCATAAAACCAAAGATGCACCCAGCAAGCCAAATGCAATGATTCCATGGCTTCAGTTTCGTGACTGCTCTCATTTGTTCCAAGTCCTCAATGCAGGTGCCTAAAGCAAAATTTGCTCTTCCCCTGCTATGCTCCCACATTATCCATTGTGTTAAGCACCAGAGCTTTTCAGTCAGTAGACAGAAACAGATAATTATTTCCCCCAGTCGTCGGCATAGGTTTCAGCTCACTGCCCAGATCTGCCATCTCCGGTAAAACTCCAGGGAGGTGTTAAACATGTGAGGCTGGGGGCAGAGGGAGAGGGAAGTGCGGTGGCGGCTGGACGAGACAGCCCTACTGTCATCTTGAAACAACTCTCAGGCAACTGTAGATCACTATGGATCTGGAAAAAGAAATTATCCCCAAAAAAAGGGAAAGGTCTTGGCACCGGATTGCTTACAAGACACTTATGGCTTGCTCTTGGTCTACTGTGAGTCTAGCATCTCTTCATCTATGCCAAGGACACACTAGTTGCCAGCACATTACCTAAGCCAGAAGGGTTCCTGTGGGACACATACCTTGCAAACCAAGCACTCTAACCTGCTTTCCCACGAACACTGCTCTCCTCACAACCTTACACAGCTAGGAATTGTTCACTCTGCCAGCCTGAACCAGAGTTGAGTCATTCCTGGGGAAGGCCACTCCCTACCAGCCATCTGCATGAATCTGCTGAATTTCCTCTGCCATCAGTACAGCTTTATTTTAATTGAAGTCATACAATATTACGGCACTAATACTGTAATGCAGCTGTAGAAAATAAATCACCACCACCACAACAAAACAGACAGAAAGAGAAAACTTGAATTAAGTGTCTGATGAATTTGCTTTGTTGAACCTTGTAATACAATCTAATATTCCAAAGATTACCAAGATGTGACAAAATGGTATTGTCATACTCATAACTGGTTAAATAGCACAAACAATACAGAAATGACTGGCCACTTTCCTAAGAGCCTAAGTGCAGCAGAAGAATGCAATGAGAAAAACGATTCACAGGTTGATCCAAAAGGCAGGCTTGGATCTTCAGTGCAGCCGCAACAACAAGGAACAGCTGACAAACAGTAAGAGAAGTCTTTCAAAGCAGCTTGGCTCGGGGCTTATACTGGTAACACTCACTGATGATGACTGATATCTCTTCAAAACTTCTTAAGCAATCTTTGCCAAATGATCGAGACAAAAGCTTCCAGGAGGATTCTCCGGGAGGGCAGAGAAAAAACCAAGACAGCAGTACCTGGTAAGCCACTCTTAACACAAGCTTTCTTCTGTGCCGTAAGACTCCCTCACGCTCTTGGAAAGAGAAGCCAAGGCCAGCAGTCCATTCTCAGTAAGCAACAGACAGAGCCACTGCCATTGCAATGAAGAGCTGTCTGGAGTCAGTCTGGCTGATAGCTTTACATCTATTATGCACCTACATATTGACATTGTCAATAGGTGCCAATCCAGAGCTCAATCCGGCCCCCAAGGAGCACACAGCTGCGGCAACACCTACTCTCAGAAGGGATTTAAGGAGGACAAAGCCATAAGCAGCCCAGTTGTCTCATGCTTTACCCCATGCGCAAGATATCACTAACTCTATTTGAGTAGTAACATGAAGTGATCACCTTCCCCTAGAAAATACTTCAGGTAATTTGGAGCCACTAAACACTGGTTCAGCTGAGAATTTAGGTGATGGAACTCCCAGAGGGCTCAGTAGCTGCTAGAATTATCTCCACGCACTTCACTTATGCTAACTTCACACTTGACCTCCAAGGCAATCTCTTGACAATAAAAAAATAAATTTAAAAAAACACACCTAGCAACTTCACAGCAGCAGGAAAATACCATGGAAATCATGAAGGCTTAACTCATACCTGCCACATTAACACCTTCTAACTAACAGCACAGTCTGAGCTAATGCCTGTTTATGAAATCAGCAACCAGCATGTGATACAGTTATCTGCAGCTCTCATTCAACCACCCACTCTCAGCTCAACCATCACCTCACCAAAGTAAGGAAGAAAATCAAGATTGAAACTGTACAAACTAAGGAAGATAGGCACTTACAACTGCACAATAATTTTGTAGCTTGTTTACACAGCCATCTGTGCTCCAAGCTGAACCTACTGCCTACGCTGCTGAAACCCAACATGAGAATTCATACGGTCTTGTAGAAATCACCATAATCTGTACAATTATCATCTAGCCAATTTAGCCAGTTTCTTTCCATTTAATAAGTGTTGTCCAAATATAGAAAACAACCACAAACAAAAGCTTTGGCTTTTGCTTGGGATGCATAGACCCTCTCTGTATAGGAGAAATCTTGCCCTGGCTTGTGCTGTAACACCTGAATCCAGCTGGAAATATCCCCAGAGAAAAGACCTAAGCCTCTACCTGTATCAGTACCAGGACAACTGTGCACCCCCAATACTCCCATGTGAACTCTGAACTGGTCTAACCAGGTCAGAAGACAACTGGTTCTCTGCACCATAAGCAGTCATGCCCCAGGCTGGGAAGACTCCTCAGCATCGTGTGGATTTTTCTGATGACTTCTATCATGGTGAATGCAGAGATTAATGACTATCTCAAGACTGGTGGGCCTTAATGTGTTTTGAACATTGGCTGTTGCTTAGTCTACACATGAACTGTCCCCACAAAAATACACTTGCACCATTAAATCCTCTCACTTTAGCCTTCCAAGAGCTTTTAATAACTTGAATTGCTACAGAGAACTAACCTTGGTGCTTCAAGAAACAGTCATTCTGACAATAACTAAAGCAGATTCTACTGCACCTGTCCTAGCAAGTTTTCAGTGGCAAACTCCAACTCATGATGGAAATAGAGATAACTGGCATGCAGTAATGCCTAAGTAATCCCTAATGCCAAGCACAGATGTAAACACTGCAGGCTGGATGGACTTGCTCAGACTAGAGAGACTATGGTGGCTAGCTGAGAGCCAGCTAGCCACCATACCCAGTCCAAAAGCCCAAGAAGGCAAGAGAGAAAGGAAAGCAGGCTGAATCAAGTGGTACCAGCACCTCATATATTTTCAGATCTAAGGATATTTGTGTCATTGGTCTATCCTTCCCAAGTTTCAGTGCGACAGACTATTTTAATATTTTCCATGCTAGAGGCTAAAGAAGCTGGTAGAAACTCAGTGGGAACAGGAGATGCAGTACCCAGCATCTCCTCAGCTGTACACTGCTCCCACAATGGGTGTCTACAGCACAGAAGTGGAGATGGGGAGTGCCAGGCACACTCAATAGCAAGGCTCCAACAGAAGTACCTCCTCTCCCAGCAGGCATCCAAGACAGAAACAACAGCAATATCTCTCTCAAGCCCAGGAAGGAGGACTGATAGACTCCGAGAGACAGACAGAAAGACATAAAGGTTGAAGTGAATGCTCTCAAGATAAATGTCACTAAAGTCTACCAGGAAATGCCAGTGCCCCACTCAAATTCCCACAAGCTTTCAAAACGGAATTACCCACTCCAGTGACTAGATTACTGCTTCAAGAGGCCTCTTTGAAATTATTTGAATTTCTATCAAAACAGTTTAAAGAAAGCCCATGCTCTACTAATCCTTTTGTAATTTAGACACCTTGAAGATTAGCTGTAGTATTTTACTCTGAGCTGAATGCAAGATTTTCCTCTGGTTTTTTCCCTTACACATGCTGCAGGAAGAAAAGCAGAGAAGGATGGACATCTGCCAGCCATGACAGTACTTTAGTATCAAAGGATGTCTCAATATGCAAAGCTGTAAGCAAGGCTGAAGAAAACTTACAAATGTCTCCAAGGGCTAGAAATCATTTTGTCACTACTTGTTAGATCACTGGGAGTAAGATGTGGGATGAGTACAGACAAAGCAAAGCAATGAGTTCAAAAACTGTATTTCCTTGTATGAAACAGAGCAAACATCAAGCCTAAACCTTACTCATGAAAGCACTACACTTGAGCAATAACTAACCACACGAACACAGAATACTGTCAGGGCACTGATAACCATTTTGATAGCAAATAACTTAAAAATCCCCAAACTTAAATGGGTGTGTACTTGCTTGCATGAAAGGATAATATTTATTCTACTCAATAACACCAGGAACATGATTCCATTTGCAAAGATTTGCAAAACATCAACTGCATTTGCTACCAACGCATGTAACTGCAGAGTTTTAAAAATCCTGAAACTAACATGAAAGTTCTTTTGAACCTGATTTGCATTGATAGAGACAGCGAAATTTGCATTCAATTGATTTCTGCAGTTAGAAAAACACAATGGTATTATGAGGCAAAATTATTTCCCCTTAGTAAATTAATAGGTATTAAATTTTGTAGTCACTGCAACAGAATAGAAACTTAATTTTCCAGGTGGTCTAACTGATACCAATGGGACTCCCTCAGGCTAAATAATTAGAAGGTGCCAATACTGAACATCACTAGAGTGCCAAACTGGAACTGGATGTTATATGCAGCAGGGAACATTTGACAGCAAATATTAATCCAGGCTTAAATACTACAACAATTCATTCTCTGAAAACGCGTTTTTAAATTAAACATTGCAATGAATTTTATGTCCCTCTTTAACTATCCCACATCCAAGATATAATTATTTCTTTTCTAGTAAATCATAATTGTTGGCCAGTCACAGTGTTCAACACATTAGTCACTGTTGGGGTTACTGATTTCCCTCTCCATACACTTTTCCTACATTAGCATTTTTATTTGAAAGTAAATCAGTCTTACAAATTTGTGAAACCCAGATGAAGTTTTCAAAAGCACACAAATCTGACTGCTCCACCTGCCAACCCACCAACTCGCCAGCTCTGCCACTTGTGCAGTTTAAGGGCTCACTACAGCGGGGGGAGAAAAAAAATTATCTTAAAATAGGTGGCCAAGTACACTGTAGAACAGTGATTTAGAGACAGTTATGCTGTGGGGGGTTTTTTAGTTTAATTTGGCTGGCTTTAATGAATTCCATGTTAAAGGGAAAAAGGCACAGCTAAGGAGACACAGCTTTTTCTTTTCTCTAGTCTTCTCACAGCACCAGTGCTGGAGAGAACTGTGACAATGACAAGGGGATGAAGCAGTAAGATGTTAAGATAGGGACCACCAAGCCAAACAAGAGGACTTGGCTCTACTGGACAATGAGATGAAGAATGGAAACAAGGCAAAGAAAATGGAGAGAATAAAGAATATTAGGGTCAGAAACAACTGTATGTCAAGACTAGAGCAAGATGTTTAGAGGACAAAGGGATAAAACAGCGGGAGCAGAGACTCTGAAAGTGTCCAGCCTCAGCAAGGCAGAGACAGAATAGGAATTTGTTCCTCAGAGCCTAAGAACTAAAAGTAAACCCTGTGGATTTTCCTCTTCTGATGATCGGGGCAAAGTATCCAAAAAACGTTACACTCTTTTATGTCTGCAGATGAAGGTAAACCAACTACTGCCATCAGGAACACTGCCATCAATGGGGTAAGTGCAAAATCCCATGCAGTTGCTGGTATAATTTTACATGATGACAGCTCAGATTTTATGAAAAGTAACCCAGAAAACTAGCTAGAAAATTAGAAAATTCAATTTTTTTTAGAAACATCACTCAATCACTCTGAAGACAGGTAATCTAAGAAATGAGGCTTTCTGTGACATTACATTGCAGTTCCCCTGTGCACTGTGATACTGTTAAACTAGTCAACCCACACCCCATAAACGCCTCTCTGTGACCTGTGCATCACTTAGTGCAGAAAATGGATGCACTTTGGTCAAGAAAGATTAATCTATCACACGGCCTGATGGAAGAGATAGGAACGGAGGACACAGCTAGAGAATGTGAATCCCCCTTGTAGACATCATCCCAATACCTGCTGAGAAATTGAGAGTGCAAGGTGAGAAAAGCCATCACATCTGGTGAGTGGTTATGCTCTCTGCCTTCCCGATTCCTCTATGGGAGTCTAGAACCCTTCAGGCACAGTTTGAGCTCTGAACACGCAAAAAATTGAAACACCACCAAAAAAAACATAAACAAATGCCCTGTTGGGCAGGAGAAAAGTCTGCTGACATTTCTCAGTCATCATGCCAAAACTGACTGATAGTTTAAAGGGAAAATTTATCAAAATGTAAAAGTGAACAAGAACTTTCCACGATAAAGGGATGCTGTAATGGCAGTTCCCAATCACATGGCACA
Organism: Promerops cafer; assembly: GCA_013398275.1. Classification (NCBI taxonomy): domain Eukaryota; kingdom Metazoa; phylum Chordata; class Aves; order Passeriformes; family Nectariniidae; genus Promerops; species Promerops cafer. The sequence continues at coordinate 83,288 of VZSE01007345.1, forward strand.
ACTAGTCAGGGCTGCACAGAGAAGACCAGAGGAAATTAAAAATTCTATTTCATTATGCCACATGGATAAGGGGCAGAAACAATACATGGACCACACAATAAACTGTGAAGACTTAAAAAAACCCCATATCTGAATCACCATCTCTTCATGAGTGAAGCAGGATCCTGACGTGACTGAGTAATTAGACCATCATACTGACACCATGATGCAAAGCCAAGGTCTGCGCAGACATTTTCAACTGTTAAATCTGCTGCTTTCATCTCTGCATACTTCTGTCTTGCCACATTAATGAAAGAATGCAGGTTATGTCATTATGATCATCCACTGCTTTTCCAGGGTACAGGTGGAGTAGGAGAGCAGTGATACCAGAGGCACACACAAATTACACTAGAGCAGCACATGGTGACAATGCAGAAGAGAAGAGGGACCCGGGCCCTCACAGGACCAGTGAGCCTGGGCAGCACGAGTCACAGCATGCAGCTGCACGGTCCAAAAGCAGCACATCTAGGAGCTTCCCTGCAACCCAGCAGACTTAATCCACAACCCAGTCAGTCTCCCACAAACAGTCAAGACTTGACTGTGCACAGCAGAACTCTATTAACCCCACCACTCACTGCAGCAGGCCACATCCTCCATAAACTGCTTAGTGATCAAGCAACCCTCAAGTGCACAGCCTCTTACAAATGTCTGGAGTCTAGTAATGGGCTAGTTGCCTCCAGGGCCGTGGCTACAGTACAGAGCTTCATTTCAGATTCATTGGGTTTGAAGACTTGAGGGAATCCATTATCATTGTCTAATCTTTTCCCTGCATATGAGCCAGATTCCCAATTCTGCAGCACAACCTGAACCAAAACAGTTGAAAGCTTTACACTTACCAGCAAGAATACAATTTACAAAACTTACAGCTCAGGATTATCTGATGGGCAGTAGCCAGTGTAAAATAAAGCTAGCAACCACATCTACCCCTCCAGCCTTTATGATCATCTGAAAAGAAAGGTATGACGAGATGCAATGATCCTGTCAAGGCAAAGATCAGGTGTGCTGACCAGGCACCGTACAGCAAATGCTGAAGACAAAGTTGTACCTCTGTGGTGAGGGAGTAAAAAAAGGGGAAGTGAGGGATTTGGTGAAAGAGTCAAGGGATGTTTCTGACCACTGAAGTCATATGGAAGCAGGGAGAGACAGAATAAAGGTTATTTATCACCCTCAGGTTAGATGTCAGAAAGGCAGCCTCAACTTCTGAGGCAGCTGGCCAGCACAGGGGGATGTGTCAAGCATGTGGAACATGTCCCACATGCTGTGGGACAGTCTTACAACTGAAGAAGACTGATAACCAGTCCGACTAGCGAGCTGTACCACTACCACTGTTCACTGGCCTCACCTCCTGTGGCCTCTGCAGATGGAACATCACCTCATCATCCACAGGCAATACAGCCACACCAGAAATGCACCACTGCTGCCACTTGTGCTTGAGCAAAACAAAAATCCAAAACATTGCTTCTCTCCATCCAAAGAAAAGCCAACATGTAAGACACCACCTGCACTGTGGATGTTGGACATATTACATCACCATACTGAAGTCATGATAAAAATACTCCAGCAATATTCTAATTCCTGTTAACCTCTTTTTTTTCCCCTCATTCACTCACTTAAAGGAAACATTGAAGAAAAGACCCAAAACAAACCCAAAAAGGAAATTCTAATAATTCTCCGTAATACTCTGGAGTAATACTCTTACAAAAGCAGACAAAGACTTTGTGAGCTAAAATGATTTGTAATTAATTGATAGTATTTCCAAGGAAAAGTTTCCATTAAATAATACATGGGAATCAGACATCTTGAAAACCAAACTAAGACACTTGGAAGTGCCTTTCTAACAGCAGTAGGCAAAACTACTGTCACAAAGCATAATACCAGTTGTAGCCATCCTCTCACTTTTTGGAAAGCATGGAGAGTAAAAAGCTAAAATCGAACTTGAGAGAGGAAAAAAGTGAAGAGTAGGGACTCTGCACCGCTGTTTGCAAAACCTAGCAGCAGACCTAAGAGGTGGGGTTTTTTGGCTTAGCAAAACTGTAATGAAATCTTTGTCTGCCTTTAATTTTAGCCTGACACATCCTTTTGCAGTAAAACAAACATAAAGAGCAATGCAAGTTTCTGCAAGACACCACCTTACCAAAACCGCTGCGAACCAAAATCCAACCCACCGACCAAAGGCAGCATAAAATGGTTGATGCGAAGTGAGCACGTTACCCTGACAAACCCAACTGCCGTACAACGGCAAACAAAACTGACCGAAAAGCAGGACTCCATTTTCAACCGTGACGGAATAAAGTGGGGATTTTTCAACGGAGCTCCCAATCAGCCGCGGCGCGGCCGCTGCCGGCGAGCGCTGCGCTTACCGCCCGCCGGGGATGAGCTCTGCCCCCGGACCGCGCTCCGGGGCCGCCCGCACCCCCGGC